>CM075855.1:26653731-27154564 GCA_037975125.1 Latrodectus hesperus | reverse complement strand
TTTAATTTTGACTTGGAAGAGGTTTCTTCAAAGCCCCTTAAGATTTTGGATTTCCTGGCTGTTTATAGATTTGTGAAGTAGGTTTAGTAATGGAACTGGAACAATCTGAGATTAGTATAAACAACAACTTTATAATCGAACACTTTTTAACACCATTGTGTAAAATTTAAAGAAGTATAAATATAATTTTAATCACGAATAATTTGTGTATTTTGTATACAATTTTTTTAATAAAAACGTATTTTTTCACAGAATTTTCCATCATAAGGCTTCTTAGAATCACGTTTGATATCCCTTCCTTCAACTTTACAGACTCCTCCGTTCTTACAAGGATTCGATGCACATGGGCCTATTAAATTTCATCATCATATTATGCGCTTTTAATAAAAATGTTTTGATTAAAATATTATCTTTTGAATTGAGAAAATAAATATTACTTTTTTCGCACTTGTCACCACTGTATGGTTTCATACAATCACATTTCACATTCGTTGAGCAGTTATAATGGGTGTAATGGTCTGGATAAAATTTCCTCCCCCTTCAGATCTATGCCAAAATTGAGGGAATGTGAATTCTCTTGGATGATTTAAAAAAGAGCAAAGACGTACTTTCACCTTCGTGGTGCTCTGATCAAAACGAAAGACGCTCCCTATTGACTTAAATTCGCATTGTCAAGGCACAGCGAGCTTGGCTTGTCAAAGTGTCATAAGTAACAACAACAACATTTCACCTTTTTATTCTCTATTTTACACGTACTAGCGTTCTGGCAAGGATTATTATCACAAGGATCTATATGAGAGTGGAAAAAGAAAGTATGCTATAATATTTTATTCATTCTGCATGGAATAAAAAAATATTTTCTAGTCTTTAAATTAAGTTTCATTTAAAGACTAGAAAATATTTTTATTATTATTAGAAAATATTTTTATAATTTATACTAGAAAATATTTTCATTTAAAGACTAGAAAATATTTTTATTATATAGAAATACTAGAAAATATTATATATAATAGTTACTATTTTTATTCCATTTACTTCCCTTAGAGCTTTTTAATATGAAATAAAGAACATTAAAATTGTAAAATAGTTGTGCTCTATCATAGTAGAGCACTATTTAACTCCATTGCATGAAACATTATTTATCTTTATAAATAAATATAAATTTTACAATTATAAAATAAATCATATTTGAGATCAATTATTGTAGAAAATTATTTAACTCCTACGCATGAAAAAAAGTGAAATTAAACATAATTTTCGTCAAAAACAATCTACAAATTCATCATAATGTTAAGGTTTTTATGAACTATTATTTAAAAAAATATATTATGTTATATATTGAAATTAAATATTACTTATTTCACACTTGTCACCACGGTATGGTTTCACACATTCACATTTCACCTTATTGTTCTCTATTTTACACGTGCCACTATTCATGCATGGATTATTATCACAAGGACCTATATCAGGGGTAAAAAAGGATAGTATACTATGTATTTCAATCATTGGACATACAGAATTTAAAATTACTTTTTATATTCTGAATACGAAACTTGCAATTTACTTAACTCAGAAATTTTTAAATGAAAATAAAGCACATTTACAATTATAAAATAAATCATTGTTGAGATCCATTATAATATAAAGTTATTTATTTCCTACGCATGAAAAGAAATGAAATTTAACATAGTTTTCGTCAAAAACAACCTTTAAATTCATCATAAAGTTAATACATTTATTAATTATTATTTTAAAAAATATTATGTTATGTATTGAAATTAAATATTACTTATTTCACACTTGTCTCCACGGTATGGTTTCACACATTCACATTTCACCTTATTGTTCTCTATTTTACACGTGCCATTATTCATGCAGGGATTATTATCACAAGGACCTATTTCATGGGTAAAAAATGAAAGTATACTAAATACTTTAATCATTGAACATACACTTTTTAAAACTACTATTTATATTCTGAATACGAAACTTCTAATTTTCTTAACTCAGAAATTTTTAAATGAAAATGAAGCACTTTTGCAATTATAAAATAAATCATTATTGAGATCCATTATAAGTAGAAAATTATTTAACTTCAATGCATAAAAAGAAATGAAATTAAACATTATTTTCGTCAAAAACAATCTGCAAATTCATCATAAATTTAAGGCTTTTATGAACTATTATTTTTAAAAATATTATGTTTTGTATTGAAATCAAATATTACTTATTTCACACTTTTCTCCACGGTATGGTTTCACACATTCACATTTCAATTTATTGTTCTCTATTTTACACGTGCCTCTATTCATGCATGGATTATTATCGCAAGGACCTATATCAGGGGTAAAAAAGGAAAATATACTATATATTTCAATCATTGGACATTCAGATTTTAAAACTAATTTTTATATTCTGAATACGAAACTTGCAATTTACTTAACTCAAAAATTTTTAAATGAAAATAAAGCACATTTACAATTATAAAATAAATCATTGTTGAGATCCATTATAATATAAAGTTATTTAACTCCTACATATAAAAAGAAATGAAATTAAACATAATATTCGTCAAAAACAATCTGCAAAATCATCATAAAGTTAATGCATTTATGAACTATTATTTTAAAAAATATTATGTTATGTATTGAAATTAAATATTACTTATTTCACACTTGTCTCCACGGTATGGTTTCACACATTCACATTTCACCTTATTGTTCTCTATTTTACATGTGCCACTATTCATGCATGGATTATTATCACAAGGACCTATATCAGGGGAAAAAAAGGAAAGTATACTATATATTTCAATCATTGGACATTTAGATTTTAAAACTACTTTTTATATTCTGAATACGAAACTTGCAATTTACTTAACTCAGAAATTTTTAAATGAAAATAAAGCACATTTACATTTATAAAATAAATCATTATTGAGATCCATTATAAGTAGAAAATTATTTAACTTCTATGCATAAAAAGAAATGAAATTAAACATTATTTTCGTCAAAAACAATATGCAAATTCATCATAAATTTAAGGCTTTTATGAACTATTCTTTTAAAAAATATTATGTTCTGTATTGAAATCAAATATTACTTATTTCACACTTGTCTCCACGGTATGGTTTCACACATTCACATTTCACCTTATTGTTCTCTATTTTACACGTGCCATTATTCATGCAGGGATTATTATCACAAGGATCTATTTCATGGGTAAAAAATGAAAGTATACTATATACTTTAATCATTGAACATACACTTTTTAAAACTAATATTTATATTCTGAATACGAAACTTGTAATTTACTTAACTCAGAAATTTTTAAATGAAAATAAAGCACATTTACAATTATAAAATAAATCATATTTTGAGATCCATTATAATATAAAGTTATTTAACTCCTATTCATGAAAAGAAATGAAATTAAACATAGTTTTCGTCAAAAACAACCTTTAAATTCATCATAAAGTTAATACATTTATTAATTATTATTTTAAAAAATATTATGTTTTGTATTGAAATTAAATATTACTTATTTCACACTTGTCTCCACGGTATGGTTTCACACATTCACATTTCACCTTATTGTTCTCTATTTTACACGTGCCATTATTCATGCAGGGATTATTATCACAAGGATCTATTTCATGGGTAAAAAATGAAAGTATACTATATACGTTAATCATTGAACATACACTTTTTAAAACTAATATTTATATTCTGAATACGAAACTTGTAATTTACTTCACTCAGAAATTTTTAAATGAAAATAAAGCACATTTACAATTATAAAATAAATCATTCTTGAGATCCATTATAATATAAAGTTATTTAACTCCTACGCATGAAAAGAAATGAAATTAAACATAGTTTTCGTCAAAAACAACCTTTAAATTCATCATAAAGTTAATACATTTATTAATTATTATTTTAAAAAATATTGTGTTTTGTATTGAAATTAAATATTACTTATTTCACACTTGTCTCCACGGTATGGTTTCACACATTCACATTTCAATTTATTGTTCTCTATTTTACACGTGCCAATATTCATGCATGGATTATTATCGCAAGGACCTATATCAGGGGTAAAAAAGGAAAATATACTATATATTTCAATCATTGGACATTCAGATTTTAAAACTACTTTTTATATTCTGAATACGAAACTTGCAATTTATTTAACTCAGAAATTTTTAAATGAAAATAAAGCACATTTACAATTATAAAATAAATCATTGTTGAGATCCATTATAATATAAAGTTATTTAACTCCTACATATGAAAAGAAATGAAATTAAACATAATATTCGTCAAAAACAATCTTCAAATTCATCATAAAGTTAATACATTTATTAATTATTATTTTAAAAAATATTATGTTTTGTATTGAAATTAAATATTACTTATTTCACACTTGTCTCCACGGTATGGTTTCACACATTCACATTTCACCTTATTGTTCTCTATTTTACACGTGCCACTATTCATGCATGGATTATTATCACAAGGACCTATATCAGGGGTAAAAAAGGAAAGTATACTATATACTTTCAATCATTGGACATTCAGATTTTAAAACTACTTTTTATATTCTGAATACGAAACTTGCAATTTACTTAACTCAGAAATTTTTAAATGAAAATAAAGCACATTTACAATTATAAAATAAATCATTCTTGAGATCCCATATAGTAGAAAATTATTTAACTTCTACCCATGAAAAGAAAAGAAATTAAACATAGTTTTCGTCAAAAACAACCTTTAAATTCATAATAAAGTTAATACATTTATTAATTATTATTTTAAAAAATATTATGTTTTGTATTGAAATTAAATATTACTTATTTCACACTTGTCTCCACGGTATGGTTTCACACATTCACATTTCACCTTATTGTTCTCTATTTTACACGTGCCATTATTCATGCAGGGATTATTATCACAAGGACCTATTTCATGGGTAAAAAATGAAAGTATACTATATACTTTAATCATTGAACATACACTTTTTAAAACTAATATTTATATTCTGAATACGAAACTTGTAATTTACTTAACTCAGAAATTTTTAAATGAAAATAAAGCACATTTACAATTATAAAATAAATCATTCTTGAGATCCATTATAATATAAAGTTATTTAACTCCTACGCATGAAAAGAAATGAAATTAAACATAGTTTTCGTCAAAAACAACCTTTAAATTCATCATAAAGTTAATACATTTATTAATTATTATTTTAAAAAATATTATGTTTTGTATTGAAATTAAATATTACTTATTTCACACTTGTCTCCACGGTATGGTTTCACACATTCACATTTCACCTTATTGTTCTCTATTTTACACGTGCCATTATTCATGCAGGGATTATTATCACAAGGACCTATTTCATGGGTAAAAAATGAAAGTATACTATATACTTTAATCATTGAACATACACTTTTTAAAACTAATATTTATATTCTGAATACGAAACTTGTAATTTACTTAACTCAGAAATTTTTAAATGAAAATAAAGCACATTTACAATTATAAAATAAATCATTCTTGAGATCCATTATAATATAAAGTTATTTAACTCCTACGCATGAAAAGAAATGAAATTAAACATAGTTTTCGTCAAAAACAACCTTTAAATTCATCATAAAGTTAATACATTTATTAATTATTATTTTAAAAAATATTATGTTTTGTATTGAAATTAAATATTACTTATTTCACACTTGTCTCCACGGTATGGTTTCACACATTCACATTTCACCTTATTGTTCTCTATTTTACACGTGCCATTATTCATGCAGGGATTATTATCACAAGGACCTATTTCATGGGTAAAAAATGAAAGTATACTATATACTTTAATCATTGAACATACACTTTTTAAAACTAATATTTATATTCTGAATACGAAACTTGTAATTTACTTAACTCAGAAATTTTTAAATGAAAATAAAGCACATTTACAATTATAAAATAAAACATTCTTGAGATCCATTATAATATAAAGTTATTTAAATCCTACACATGAAAAGAAATGAAATTAAACATAGTTTTCGTCAAAAACAACCTTTAAATTCATCATAAAGTTAATACATTTATTAATTATTATTTTAAAAAATATTATGTTTTGTATTGAAATTAAATATTACTTATTTCACACTTGTCTCCACGGTATGGTTTCACACATTCACATTTCACCTTATTGTTCTTTATTTTACACGTGCCATTATTCATGCAGGGATTATTATCACAAGGATCTATTTCATGGGTAAAAAATGAAAGTATACTATATACTTTAATCATTGAACATACACTTTTTAAAACTAATATTTATATTCTGAATACGAAACTTGTAATTTACTTAACTCAGAAATTTTTAAATGAAAATAAAGCACATTTACAATTATAAAATAAATCATTCTTGAGATCCATTATAATATAAAGTTATTTAACTCCTACGCATGAAAAGAAATGAAATTAAACATAGTTTTCGTCAAAAACAACCTTTAAATTCATCATAAAGTTAATACATTTATTAATTATTATTTTAAAAAATATTATGTTTTGTATTGAAATTAAATATTACTTATTTCACACTTGTCTCCACGGTATGGTTTCACACATTCACATTTCACCTTATTGTTCTCTATTTTACACGTGCCATTATTCATGCAGGGATTATTATCACAAGGACCTATTTCATGGGTAAAAAATGAAAGTATACTATATACTTTAATCATTGAACATACACTTTTTAAAACTAATATTTATATTCTGAATACGAAACTTGTAATTTACTTAACTCAGAAATTTTTAAATGAAAATAAAGCACATTTACAATTATAAAATAAATCATTCTTGAGATCCATTATAATATAAAGTTATTTAACTCCTACACATGAAAAGAAATGAAATTAAACATAGTTTTCGTCAAAAACAACCTTTAAATTCATCATAAAGTTAATACATTTATTAATTATTATTTTAAAAAATATTATGTTTTGTATTGAAATTAAATATTACTTATTTCACACTTGTCTCCACGGTATGGTTTCACACATTCACATTTCACCTTATTGTTCTCTATTTTACACGTGCCATTATTCATGCAGGGATTATTATCACAAGGACCTATTTCATGGGTAAAAAATGAAAGTATACTATATACTTTAATCATTGAACATACACTTTTTAAAACTAATATTTATATTCTGAATACGAAACTTGTAATTTACTTAACTCAGAAATTTTTAAATGAAAATAAAGCACATTTACAATTATAAAATAAATCATTCTTGAGATCCATTATAATATAAAGTTATTTAACTCCTACGCATGAAAAGAAATGAAATTAAACATAGTTTTCGTCAAAAACAACCTTTAAATTCATCATAAAGTTAATACATTTATTAATTATTATTTTAAAAAATATTATGTTTTGTATTGAAATTAAATATTACTTATTTCACACTTGTCTCCACGGTATGGTTTCACACATTCACATTTCACCTTATTGTTCTCTATTTTACACGTGCCATTATTCATGCAGGGATTATTATCACAAGGACCTATTTCATGGGTAAAAAATGAAAGTATACTATATACTTTAATCATTGAACATACACTTTTTAAAACTAATATTTATATTCTGAATACGAAACTTGTAATTTACTTAACTCAGAAATTTTTAAATGAAAATAAAGCACATTTACAATTATAAAATAAATCATTCTTGAGATCCATTATAATATAAAGTTATTTAACTCCTACGCATGAAAAGAAATGAAATTAAACATAGTTTTCGTCAAAAACAACCTTTAAATTCATCATAAAGTTAATACATTTATTAATTATTATTTTAAAAAATATTATGTTTTGTATTGAAATTAAATATTACTTATTTCACACTTGTCTCCACGGTATGGTTTCACACATTCACATTTCACCTTATTGTTCTCTATTTTACACGTGCCACTATTCATGCATGGATTATTATCACAAGGACCTATATCAGGGGTAAAAAAGGAAAATATACTATATATTTCAATCATTGGACATTCAGATTTTAAAACTACTTTTTATATTCTGAATACGAAACTTGCAATTTACTTAACTCAGAAATTTTTAAATGAAAATAAAGCACATTTACAATTATAAAATAAATCATTCTTGAGATCCCATTATAGTAGAAAATTATTTAACTTCTACGCATGAAAAGAAATGAAATTAAACATAGTTTTCGTCAAAAACAACCTTTAAATTCATCATAAAGTTAATACATTTATTAATTATTATTTTAAAAAATATTATGTTTTGTATTGAAATTAAATATTACTTATTTCACACTTGTCTCCACGGTATGGTTTCACACATTCACATTTCACCTTATTGTTCTCTATTTTACACGTGCCATTATTCATGCAGGGATTATTATCACAAGGACCTATTTCATGGGTAAAAAATGAAAGTATACTATATACTTTAATCATTGAACATACACTTTTTAAAACTAATATTTATATTCTGAATACGAAACTTGTAATTTACTTAACTCAGAAATTTTTAAATGAAAATAAAGCACATTTACAATTATAAAATAAAACATTCTTGAGATCCATTATAATATAAAGTTATTTAAATCCTACACATGAAAAGAAATGAAATTAAACATAGTTTTCGTCAAAAACAACCTTTAAATTCATCATAAAGTTAATACATTTATTAATTATTATTTTAAAAATATTATGTTTTGTATTGAAATTAAATATTACTTATTTCACACTTGTCTCCACGGTATGGTTTCACACATTCACATTTCACCTTATTGTTCTCTATTTTACACGTGCCATTATTCATGCAGGGATTATTATCACAAGGATCTATTTCATGGGTAAAAAATGAAAGTATACTATATACTTTAATCATTGAACATACACTTTTTAAAACTAATATTTATATTCTGAATACGAAACTTGTAATTTACTTAACTCAGAAATTTTTAAATGAAAATAAAGCACATTTACAATTATAAAATAAATCATTCTTGAGATCCATTATAATATAAAGTTATTTAACTCCTACGCATGAAAAGAAATGAAATTAAACATAGTTTTCGTCAAAAACAACCTTTAAATTCATCATAAAGTTAATACATTTATTAATTATTATTTTAAAAAATATTATGTTTTGTATTGAAATTAAATATTACTTATTTCACACTTGTCTCCACGGTATGGTTTCACACATTCACATTTCACCTTATTGTTCTCTATTTTACACGTGCCATTATTCATGCAGGGATTATTATCACAAGGACCTATTTCATGGGTAAAAAATGAAAGTATACTATATACTTTAATCATTGAACATACACTTTTTAAAACTAATATTTATATTCTGAATACGAAACTTGTAATTTACTTAACTCAGAAATTTTTAAATGAAAATAAAGCACATTTACAATTATAAAATAAATCATTCTTGAGATCCATTATAATATAAAGTTATTTAACTCCTACGCATGAAAAGAAATGAAATTAAACATAGTTTTCGTCAAAAACAACCTTTAAATTCATCATAAAGTTAATACATTTATTAATTATTATTTTAAAAAATATTATGTTTTGTATTGAAATTAAATATTACTTATTTCACACTTTTCTCCACGGTAAGGTTTCACACATTCACATTTCACCTTATTGTTCTCTATTTTACAGGTGCCACTATTTATGCATGGATTATTATCACAAGGACCTATATCAAGAGTAAAAATGGAAAGCATACTATATATTTCAATCATTGGACATACAGATTTTAAAACTACTTTTTATATTCTGAATACGAAACTTGCAATTTACTTAACTCAGAAATTTTTAAATGAAAATAAAGCACATTTACAATTATAAAATAAATCATTCTTGAGATCCCATATAGTAGAAAATTATTTAACTTCTACCCATGAAAAGAAAAGAAATTAAACATAGTTTTCGTCAAAAACAACCTTTAAATTCATAATAAAGTTAATACATTTATTAATTATTATTTTAAAAAATATTATGTTTTGTATTGAAATTAAATATTACTTATTTCACACTTGTCTCCACGGTATGGTTTCACACATTCACATTTCACCTTATTGTTCTCTATTTTACACGTGCCATTATTCATGCAGGGATTATTATCACAAGGACCTATTTCATGGGTAAAAAATGAAAGTATACTATATACTTTAATCATTGAACATACACTTTTTAAAACTAATATTTATATTCTGAATACGAAACTTGTAATTTACTTAACTCAGAAATTTTTAAATGAAAATAAAGCACATTTACAATTATAAAATAAATCATTCTTGAGATCCATTATAATATAAAGTTATTTAACTCCTACGCATGAAAAGAAATGAAATTAAACATAGTTTTCGTCAAAAACAACCTTTAAATTCATCATAAAGTTAATACATTTATTAATTATTATTTTAAAAAATATTATGTTTTGTATTGAAATTAAATATTACTTATTTCACACTTGTCTCCACGGTATGGTTTCACACATTCACATTTCACCTTATTGTTCTCTATTTTACACGTGCCATTATTCATGCAGGGATTATTATCACAAGGACCTATTTCATGGGTAAAAAATGAAAGTATACTATATACTTTAATCATTGAACATACACTTTTTAAAACTAATATTTATATTCTGAATACGAAACTTGTAATTTACTTAACTCAGAAATTTTTAAATGAAAATAAAGCACATTTACAATTATAAAATAAATCATTCTTGAGATCCATTATAATATAAAGTTATTTAACTCCTACGCATGAAAAGAAATGAAATTAAACATAGTTTTCGTCAAAAACAACCTTTAAATTCATCATAAAGTTAATACATTTATTAATTATTATTTTAAAAAATATTATGTTTTGTATTGAAATTAAATATTACTTATTTCACACTTGTCTCCACGGTATGGTTTCACACATTCACATTTCACCTTATTGTTCTCTATTTTACACGTGCCATTATTCATGCAGGGATTATTATCACAAGGACCTATTTCATGGGTAAAAAATGAAAGTATACTATATACTTTAATCATTGAACATACACTTTTTAAAACTAATATTTATATTCTGAATACGAAACTTGTAATTTACTTAACTCAGAAATTTTTAAATGAAAATAAAGCACATTTACAATTATAAAATAAATCATTCTTGAGATCCATTATAATATAAAGTTATTTAACTCCTACGCATGAAAAGAAATGAAATTAAACATAGTTTTCGTCAAAAACAACCTTTAAATTCATCATAAAGTTAATACATTTATTAATTATTATTTTAAAAAATATTATGTTTTGTATTGAAATTAAATATTACTTATTTCACACTTGTCTCCACGGTATGGTTTCACACATTCACATTTCACCTTATTGTTCTCTATTTTACACGTGCCATTATTCATGCAGGGATTATTATCACAAGGACCTATTTCATGGGTAAAAAATGAAAGTATACTATATACTTTAATCATTGAACATACACTTTTTAAAACTAATATTTATATTCTGAATACGAAACTTGTAATTTACTTAACTCAGAAATTTTTAAATGAAAATAAAGCACATTTACAATTATAAAATAAATCATTCTTGAGATCCATTATAATATAAAGTTATTTAACTCCTACGCATGAAAAGAAATGAAATTAAACATAGTTTTCGTCAAAAACAACCTTTAAATTCATCATAAAGTTAATACATTTATTAATTATTATTTTAAAAAATATTATGTTTTGTATTGAAATTAAATATTACTTATTTCACACTTGTCTCCACGGTATGGTTTCACACATTCACATTTCACCTTATTGTTCTCTATTTTACACGTGCCATTATTCATGCAGGGATTATTATCACAAGGACCTATTTCATGGGTAAAAAATGAAAGTATACTATATACTTTAATCATTGAACATACACTTTTTAAAACTAATATTTATATTCTGAATACGAAACTTGTAATTTACTTAACTCAGAAATTTTTAAATGAAAATAAAGCACATTTACAATTATAAAATAAATCATTCTTGAGATCCATTATAATATAAAGTTATTTAACTCCTACACATGAAAAGAAATGAAATTAAACATAGTTTTCGTCAAAAACAACCTTTAAATTCATCATAAAGTTAATACATTTATTAATTATTATTTTAAAAAATATTATGTTTTGTATTGAAATTAAATATTACTTATTTCACACTTGTCTCCACGGTATGGTTTCACACATTCACATTTCACCTTATTGTTCTCTATTTTACACGTGCCATTATTCATGCAGGGATTATTATCACAAGGACCTATTTCATGGGTAAAAAATGAAAGTATACTATATACTTTAATCATTGAACATACACTTTTTAAAACTAATATTTATATTCTGAATACGAAACTTGTAATTTACTTAACTCAGAAATTTTTAAATGAAAATAAAGCACATTTACAATTATAAAATAAATCATTCTTGAGATCCATTATAATATAAAGTTATTTAACTCCTACGCATGAAAAGAAATGAAATTAAACATAGTTTTCGTCAAAAACAACCTTTAAATTCATCATAAAGTTAATACATTTATTAATTATTATTTTAAAAAATATTATGTTTTGTATTGAAATTAAATATTACTTATTTCACACTTGTCTCCACGGTATGGTTTCACACATTCACATTTCACCTTATTGTTCTCTATTTTACACGTGCCATTATTCATGCAGGGATTATTATCACAAGGACCTATTTCATGGGTAAAAAATGAAAGTATACTATATACTTTAATCATTGAACATACACTTTTTAAAACTAATATTTATATTCTGAATACGAAACTTGTAATTTACTTAACTCAGAAATTTTTAAATGAAAATAAAGCACATTTACAATTATAAAATAAATCATTCTTGAGATCCATTATAATATAAAGTTATTTAACTCCTACACATGAAAAGAAATGAAATTAAACATAGTTTTCGTCAAAAACAACCTTTAAATTCATCATAAAGTTAATACATTTATTAATTATTATTTTAAAAAATATTATGTTTTGTATTGAAATTAAATATTACTTATTTCACACTTGTCTCCACGGTATGGTTTCACACATTCACATTTCACCTTATTGTTCTCTATTTTACACGTGCCATTATTCATGCAGGGATTATTATCACAAGGACCTATTTCATGGGTAAAAAATGAAAGTATACTATATACTTTAATCATTGAACATACACTTTTTAAAACTAATATTTATATTCTGAATACGAAACTTGTAATTTACTTAACTCAGAAATTTTTAAATGAAAATAAAGCACATTTACAATTATAAAATAAATCATTCTTGAGATCCATTATAATATAAAGTTATTTAACTCCTACGCATGAAAAGAAATGAAATTAAACATAGTTTTCGTCAAAAACAACCTTTAAATTCATCATAAAGTTAATACATTTATTAATTATTATTTTAAAAAATATTATGTTTTGTATTGAAATTAAATATTACTTATTTCACACTTGTCTCCACGGTATGGTTTCACACATTCACATTTCACCTTATTGTTCTCTATTTTACACGTGCCATTATTCATGCAGGGATTATTATCACAAGGACCTATTTCATGGGTAAAAAATGAAAGTATACTATATACTTTAATCATTGAACATACACTTTTTAAAACTAATATTTATATTCTGAATACGAAACTTGTAATTTACTTAACTCAGAAATTTTTAAATGAAAATAAAGCACATTTACAATTATAAAATAAATCATTCTTGAGATCCATTATAATATAAAGTTATTTAACTCCTACGCATGAAAAGAAATGAAATTAAACATAGTTTTCGTCAAAAACAACCTTTAAATTCATCATAAAGTTAATACATTTATTAATTATTATTTTAAAAAATATTATGTTTTGTATTGAAATTAAATATTACTTATTTCACACTTGTCTCCACGGTATGGTTTCACACATTCACATTTCACCTTATTGTTCTCTATTTTACACGTGCCATTATTCATGCAGGGATTATTATCACAAGGACCTATTTCATGGGTAAAAAATGAAAGTATACTATATACTTTAATCATTGAACATACACTTTTTAAAACTAATATTTATATTCTGAATACGAAACTTGTAATTTACTTAACTCAGAAATTTTTAAATGAAAATAAAGCACATTTACAATTATAAAATAAATCATTCTTGAGATCCATTATAATATAAAGTTATTTAACTCCTACGCATGAAAAGAAATGAAATTAAACATAGTTTTCGTCAAAAACAACCTTTAAATTCATCATAAAGTTAATACATTTATTAATTATTATTTTAAAAAATATTATGTTTTGTATTGAAATTAAATATTACTTATTTCACACTTGTCTCCACGGTATGGTTTCACACATTCACATTTCACCTTATTGTTCTCTATTTTACACGTGCCATTATTCATGCAGGGATTATTATCACAAGGACCTATTTCATGGGTAAAAAATGAAAGTATACTATATACTTTAATCATTGAACATACACTTTTTAAAACTAATATTTATATTCTGAATACGAAACTTGTAATTTACTTAACTCAGAAATTTTTAAATGAAAATAAAGCACATTTACAATTATAAAATAAATCATTCTTGAGATCCATTATAATATAAAGTTATTTAACTCCTACGCATGAAAAGAAATGAAATTAAACATAGTTTTCGTCAAAAACAACCTTTAAATTCATCATAAAGTTAATACATTTATTAATTATTATTTTAAAAAATATTATGTTTTGTATTGAAATTAAATATTACTTATTTCACACTTGTCTCCACGGTATGGTTTCACACATTCACATTTCACCTTATTGTTCTCTATTTTACACGTGCCATTATTCATGCAGGGATTATTATCACAAGGACCTATTTCATGGGTAAAAAATGAAAGTATACTATATACTTTAATCATTGAACATACACTTTTTAAAACTAATATTTATATTCTGAATACGAAACTTGTAATTTACTTAACTCAGAAATTTTTAAATGAAAATAAAGCACATTTACAATTATAAAATAAATCATTCTTGAGATCCATTATAATATAAAGTTATTTAACTCCTACGCATGAAAAGAAATGAAATTAAACATAGTTTTCGTCAAAAACAACCTTTAAATTCATCATAAAGTTAATACATTTATTAATTATTATTTTAAAAAATATTATGTTTTGTATTGAAATTAAATATTACTTATTTCACACTTGTCTCCACGGTATGGTTTCACACATTCACATTTCACCTTATTGTTCTCTATTTTACACGTGCCATTATTCATGCAGGGATTATTATCACAAGGACCTATTTCATGGGTAAAAAATGAAAGTATACTATATACTTTAATCATTGAACATACACTTTTTAAAACTAATATTTATATTCTGAATACGAAACTTGTAATTTACTTAACTCAGAAATTTTTAAATGAAAATAAAGCACATTTACAATTATAAAATAAATCATTCTTGAGATCCATTATAATATAAAGTTATTTAACTCCTACGCATGAAAAGAAATGAAATTAAACATAGTTTTCGTCAAAAACAACCTTTAAATTCATCATAAAGTTAATACATTTATTAATTATTATTTTAAAAAATATTATGTTTTGTATTGAAATTAAATATTACTTATTTCACACTTGTCTCCACGGTATGGTTTCACACATTCACATTTCACCTTATTGTTCTCTATTTTACACGTGCCATTATTCATGCAGGGATTATTATCACAAGGACCTATTTCATGGGTAAAAAATGAAAGTATACTATATACTTTAATCATTGAACATACACTTTTTAAAACTAATATTTATATTCTGAATACGAAACTTGTAATTTACTTAACTCAGAAATTTTTAAATGAAAATAAAGCACATTTACAATTATAAAATAAATCATTCTTGAGATCCATTATAATATAAAGTTATTTAACTCCTACGCATGAAAAGAAATGAAATTAAACATAGTTTTCGTCAAAAACAACCTTTAAATTCATCATAAAGTTAATACATTTATTAATTATTATTTTAAAAAATATTATGTTTTGTATTGAAATTAAATATTACTTATTTCACACTTGTCTCCACGGTATGGTTTCACACATTCACATTTCACCTTATTGTTCTCTATTTTACACGTGCCATTATTCATGCAGGGATTATTATCACAAGGACCTATTTCATGGGTAAAAAATGAAAGTATACTATATACTTTAATCATTGAACATACACTTTTTAAAACTAATATTTATATTCTGAATACGAAACTTGTAATTTACTTAACTCAGAAATTTTTAAATGAAAATAAAGCACATTTACAATTATAAAATAAATCATTCTTGAGATCCATTATAATATAAAGTTATTTAACTCCTACGCATGAAAAGAAATGAAATTAAACATAGTTTTCGTCAAAAACAACCTTTAAATTCATCATAAAGTTAATACATTTATTAATTATTATTTTAAAAAATATTATGTTTTGTATTGAAATTAAATATTACTTATTTCACACTTGTCTCCACGGTATGGTTTCACACATTCACATTTCACCTTATTGTTCTCTATTTTACACGTGCCATTATTCATGCAGGGATTATTATCACAAGGACCTATTTCATGGGTAAAAAATGAAAGTATACTATATACTTTAATCATTGAACATACACTTTTTAAAACTAATATTTATATTCTGAATACGAAACTTGTAATTTACTTAACTCAGAAATTTTTAAATGAAAATAAAGCACATTTACAATTATAAAATAAATCATTCTTGAGATCCATTATAATATAAAGTTATTTAACTCCTACGCATGAAAAGAAATGAAATTAAACATAGTTTTCGTCAAAAACAACCTTTAAATTCATCATAAAGTTAATACATTTATTAATTATTATTTTAAAAAATATTATGTTTTGTATTGAAATTAAATATTACTTATTTCACACTTGTCTCCACGGTATGGTTTCACACATTCACATTTCACCTTATTGTTCTCTATTTTACACGTGCCATTATTCATGCAGGGATTATTATCACAAGGACCTATTTCATGGGTAAAAAATGAAAGTATACTATATACTTTAATCATTGAACATACACTTTTTAAAACTAATATTTATATTCTGAATACGAAACTTGTAATTTACTTAACTCAGAAATTTTTAAATGAAAATAAAGCACATTTACAATTATAAAATAAATCATTCTTGAGATCCATTATAATATAAAGTTATTTAACTCCTACGCATGAAAAGAAATGAAATTAAACATAGTTTTCGTCAAAAACAACCTTTAAATTCATCATAAAGTTAATACATTTATTAATTATTATTTTAAAAAATATTATGTTTTGTATTGAAATTAAATATTACTTATTTCACACTTGTCTCCACGGTATGGTTTCACACATTCACATTTCACCTTATTGTTCTCTATTTTACACGTGCCATTATTCATGCAGGGATTATTATCACAAGGACCTATTTCATGGGTAAAAAATGAAAGTATACTATATACTTTAATCATTGAACATACACTTTTTAAAACTAATATTTATATTCTGAATACGAAACTTGTAATTTACTTAACTCAGAAATTTTTAAATGAAAATAAAGCACATTTACAATTATAAAATAAATCATTCTTGAGATCCATTATAATATAAAGTTATTTAACTCCTACACATGAAAAGAAATGAAATTAAACATAGTTTTCGTCAAAAACAACCTTTAAATTCATCATAAAGTTAATACATTTATTAATTATTATTTTAAAAAATATTATGTTTTGTATTGAAATTAAATATTACTTATTTCACACTTGTCTCCACGGTATGGTTTCACACATTCACATTTCACCTTATTGTTCTCTATTTTACACGTGCCATTATTCATGCAGGGATTATTATCACAAGGACCTATTTCATGGGTAAAAAATGAAAGTATACTATATACTTTAATCATTGAACATACACTTTTTAAAACTAATATTTATATTCTGAATACGAAACTTGTAATTTACTTAACTCAGAAATTTTTAAATGAAAATAAAGCACATTTACAATTATAAAATAAATCATTCTTGAGATCCATTATAATATAAAGTTATTTAACTCCTACGCATGAAAAGAAATGAAATTAAACATAGTTTTCGTCAAAAACAACCTTTAAATTCATCATAAAGTTAATACATTTATTAATTATTATTTTAAAAAATATTATGTTTTGTATTGAAATTAAATATTACTTATTTCACACTTGTCTCCACGGTACGGTTTCACACATTCACATTTCACCTTATTGTTCTCTATTTTACACGTGCCATTATTCATGCAGGGATTATTATCACAAGGACCTATTTCATGGGTAAAAAATGAAAGTATACTATATACTTTAATCATTGAACATACACTTTTTAAAACTAATATTTATATTCTGAATACGAAACTTGTAATTTACTTAACTCAGAAATTTTTAAATGAAAATAAAGCACATTTACAATTATAAAATAAATCATTCTTGAGATCCATTATAATATAAAGTTATTTAACTCCTACACATGAAAAGAAATGAAATTAAACATAGTTTTCGTCAAAAACAACCTTTAAATTCATCGTAAAGTTAATACATTTATTAATTATTATTTTAAAAAATATTATGTTTTGTATTGAAATTAAATATTACTTATTTCACACTTGTCTCCACGGTATGGTTTCACACATTCACATTTCACCTTATTGTTCTCTATTTTACACGTGCCATTATTCATGCAGGGATTATTATCACAAGGACCTATTTCATGGGTAAAAAATGAAAGTATACTATATACTTTAATCATTGAACATACACTTTTTAAAACTAATATTTATATTCTGAATACGAAACTTGTAATTTACTTAACTCAGAAATTTTTAAATGAAAATAAAGCACATTTACAATTATAAAATAAATCATTCTTGAGATCCATTATAATATAAAGTTATTTAACTCCTACGCATGAAAAGAAATGAAATTAAACATAGTTTTCGTCAAAAACAACCTTTAAATTCATCATAAAGTTAATACATTTATTAATTATTATTTTAAAAAATATTATGTTTTGTATTGAAATTAAATATTACTTATTTCACACTTGTCTCCACGGTATGGTTTCACACATTCACATTTCACCTTATTGTTCTCTATTTTACACGTGCCATTATTCATGCAGGGATTATTATCACAAGGACCTATTTCATGGGTAAAAAATGAAAGTATACTATATACTTTAATCATTGAACATACACTTTTTAAAACTAATATTTATATTCTGAATACGAAACTTGTAATTTACTTAACTCAGAAATTTTTAAATGAAAATAAAGCACATTTACAATTATAAAATAAATCATTCTTGAGATCCATTATAATATAAAGTTATTTAACTCCTACACATGAAAAGAAATGAAATTAAACATAGTTTTCGTCAAAAACAACCTTTAAATTCATCATAAAGTTAATACATTTATTAATTATTATTTTAAAAAATATTATGTTTTGTATTGAAATTAAATATTACTTATTTCACACTTGTCTCCACGGTATGGTTTCACACATTCACATTTCACCTTATTGTTCTCTATTTTACACGTGCCATTATTCATGCAGGGATTATTATCACAAGGACCTATTTCATGGGTAAAAAATGAAAGTATACTATATACTTTAATCATTGAACATACACTTTTTAAAACTAATATTTATATTCTGAATACGAAACTTGTAATTTACTTAACTCAGAAATTTTTAAATGAAAATAAAGCACATTTACAATTATAAAATAAATCATTCTTGAGATCCATTATAATATAAAGTTATTTAACTCCTACGCATGAAAAGAAATGAAATTAAACATAGTTTTCGTCAAAAACAACCTTTAAATTCATCATAAAGTTAATACATTTATTAATTATTATTTTAAAAAATATTATGTTTTGTATTGAAATTAAATATTACTTATTTCACACTTGTCTCCACGGTATGGTTTCACACATTCACATTTCACCTTATTGTTCTCTATTTTACACGTGCCATTATTCATGCAGGGATTATTATCACAAGGACCTATTTCATGGGTAAAAAATGAAAGTATACTATATACTTTAATCATTGAACATACACTTTTTAAAACTAATATTTATATTCTGAATACGAAACTTGTAATTTACTTAACTCAGAAATTTTTAAATGAAAATAAAGCACATTTACAATTATAAAATAAATCATTCTTGAGATCCATTATAATATAAAGTTATTTAACTCCTACGCATGAAAAGAAATGAAATTAAACATAGTTTTCGTCAAAAACAACCTTTAAATTCATCATAAAGTTAATACATTTATTAATTATTATTTTAAAAAATATTATGTTTTGTATTGAAATTAAATATTACTTATTTCACACTTGTCTCCACGGTATGGTTTCACACATTCACATTTCACCTTATTGTTCTCTATTTTACACGTGCCATTATTCATGCAGGGATTATTATCACAAGGACCTATTTCATGGGTAAAAAATGAAAGTATACTATATACTTTAATCATTGAACATACACTTTTTAAAACTAATATTTATATTCTGAATACGAAACTTGTAATTTACTTAACTCAGAAATTTTTAAATGAAAATAAAGCACATTTACAATTATAAAATAAATCATTCTTGAGATCCATTATAATATAAAGTTATTTAACTCCTACGCATGAAAAGAAATGAAATTAAACATAGTTTTCGTCAAAAACAACCTTTAAATTCATCATAAAGTTAATACATTTATTAATTATTATTTTAAAAAATATTATGTTTTGTATTGAAATTAAATATTACTTATTTCACACTTGTCTCCACGGTACGGTTTCACACATTCACATTTCACCTTATTGTTCTCTATTTTACACGTGCCATTATTCATGCAGGGATTATTATCACAAGGACCTATTTCATGGGTAAAAAATGAAAGTATACTATATACTTTAATCATTGAACATACACTTTTTAAAACTAATATTTATATTCTGAATACGAAACTTGTAATTTACTTAACTCAGAAATTTTTAAATGAAAATAAAGCACATTTACAATTATAAAATAAATCATTCTTGAGATCCATTATAATATAAAGTTATTTAACTCCTACACATGAAAAGAAATGAAATTAAACATAGTTTTCGTCAAAAACAACCTTTAAATTCATCATAAAGTTAATACATTTATTAATTATTATTTTAAAAAATATTATGTTTTGTATTGAAATTAAATATTACTTATTTCACACTTGTCTCCACGGTATGGTTTCACACATTCACATTTCACCTTATTGTTCTCTATTTTACACGTGCCATTATTCATGCAGGGATTATTATCACAAGGACCTATTTCATGGGTAAAAAATGAAAGTATACTATATACTTTAATCATTGAACATACACTTTTTAAAACTAATATTTATATTCTGAATACGAAACTTGTAATTTACTTAACTCAGAAATTTTTAAATGAAAATAAAGCACATTTACAATTATAAAATAAATCATTCTTGAGATCCATTATAATATAAAGTTATTTAACTCCTACGCATGAAAAGAAATGAAATTAAACATAGTTTTCGTCAAAAACAACCTTTAAATTCATCATAAAGTTAATACATTTATTAATTATTATTTTAAAAAATATTATGTTTTGTATTGAAATTAAATATTACTTATTTCACACTTGTCTCCACGGTAGGGTTTCACACATTCACATTTCACCTTATTGTTCTCTATTTTACACGTGCCATTATTCATGCAGGGATTATTATCACAAGGACCTATTTCATGGGTAAAAAATGAAAGTATACTATATACTTTAATCATTGAACATACACTTTTTAAAACTAATATTTATATTCTGAATACGAAACTTGTAATTTACTTAACTCAGAAATTTTTAAATGAAAATAAAGCACATTTGCATTTATAAAATAAATCATTCTTGAGATCCATTATAATATAAAGTTATTTAACTCCTACGCATGAAAAGAAATGAAATTAAACATAGTTCTCGTCAAAAACAACCTTTAAATTCATCATAAAGTTAATACATTTATTAATTATTATTTTAAAAAATATTATGTTTTGTATTGAAATTAAATATTACTTATTTCACACTTGTCTCCACGGTATGGTTTCACACATTCACAATTCACCTTATTGTTCTCTATTTTACACGTGCCATTATTCATGCAGGGATTATTATCACAAGGACCTATTTCATGGGTAAAAAATGAAAGTATACTATATACTTTAATCATTGAACATACACTTTTTAAAACTAATATTTATATTCTGAATACGAAACTTGTAATTTACTTAACTCAGAAATTTTTAAATGAAAATAAAGCACATTTACAATTATAAAATAAATCATTCTTGAGATCCATTATAATATAAAGTTATTTAACTCCTACGCATGAAAAGAAATTAAATTAAACATAGTTTTCGTCAAAAACAACCTTTAAATTCATCATAAAGTTAATACATTTATTAATTATTATTTTAAAAAATATTATGTTTTGTATTGAAATTAAATATTACTTATTTCACACTTGTCTCCACGGTATGGTTTCACACATTCACATTTCACCTTATTGTTCTCTATTTTACACGTGCCATTATTCATGCAGGGATTATTATCACAAGGACCTATTTCATGGGTTAAAAATGAAAGTATACTATATACTTTAATCATTGAACATACACTTTTTAAAACTAATATTTATATTCTGAATACGAACCTTGTAATTTACTTAACTCAGAAATTTTTAAATGAAAATAAAGCACATTTACAATTATAAAATAAATCATTCTTGAGATCCATTATAGTAGAAAATTATTTAACTTCTATGCATGAAAAGAAATGAAATTAAACATAATTCTCGTCGAAAACAATCTGAAAATTCATCATGAAGTTAAGGCTTTTATGAACTATTATTTTAAAAAATTTTATATTATATATTGAAATTAAATATTACTTATTTCACATTTGTCTCCGCGGTATGGTGTCACACATTCACATTTTACCTCAATATTCACTATTTTACACTGACCACCATTCTTTCAGGGATTACTATTACAAGTGCCTATGTCAGAGTGAAAAAAAGAAATAATGCTATTTATTTCAATCCTTCTATGCTGTACTTAAAAATTATTTTCTATATTCTGAGTACCAAAATGGAAATATATGTTAAATAGTTCTTTTTAATATGAAATAAAGCCCATTAAAGCTAGAAAAAATCATTCTTTTTGTATTTATATAAAAAATAATGCTAAATTAGAAGAACAGTGTAGTTATAGATGTAATTAATACACTTAATTACATCTATAACTACACTGTTCTTCTAATTTAGCATTATTTTTTATACTACTCTGAGTACCAAAATGTACTATTCTGATACCAAAATGTACTATTCTAGGTAATATTCTGAGTACCAAAATGGAAATATATGTTAAATAGTTCTTTTTAATATGAAATAAAGCCCATTAAATTTAGAAAAAAATCATTCTTTTTGTATTTATATAAAAAATAATTCTAAATTAGAAGAACAGTGTAGTTATAGATGTAATTAATACACTTAAAAGCTATAACATCAATTTTCGCTCCTTTATTTACCCACAATACTAATCATAAACTAGAAAAATAAATAAGTTTACTTTCTGGGGCCCCATGACATCGTCATCAAAATATCAACGATGAAAATTAATACAATAATATCAATTGTAATTCAAAATCCTATCATTTTACTGAAATTATAAATTTAAAATGATTAATAAAAATCTATTTTCATTTATATGAGGTTTGACTAATTTATGTTTAGGTTTTAGTTCTTTTAATAGAGTTTTCATGTCACAACTCTTATCATACCATCATGACCTGGTAAGTGTAACATTTTTCTAATAACTTTTTATTGTTATTCATGTTAATCAAATCATCTTAATAATAACAAATCAGATTTTCTAAATAAGCTTACCTTGAGCAAGTTTTTAATTTCTTTATTTAACACAGGACATATATGAACAGGACAAAACATGGAACAGAAAAACAACATCTACATTGCTGGGCGCAGAATCTTTTTCTTATGTAAAAAAGATATTCGTATAGTGCGCCATCTATAGACATAAAATTGCAACTTACTCACCACCCCCCCCCAGCCCGATGAATTTCAAAAGTTGGTCAAGAGTAGAGTCTTAATTAATACTAAGTTAGTTCACAGATTTTTAAAACAATGTGTTAAATTTTTGTAATAATCACATATTTAATTTTATGCAAGATATACTTCGTTAACCTACAACCTATTACAGCACCCATTAACTCTTAGTGCTGAAGAGTCATCTTTTTCGAACGAACAATTCTTCATTTTGATGAAATATAAATGTAGTTTTTATTTCATTATTCTCAATAAACCAAATATAAACGACATCACCATAAGCATTAATACTACTATACCTGATGCAATGCAGTTGAATATCAAATATTCCCTTAATGCTGTAACGCCTTTCGATTTCAATATCCTTTAAATTAATTAAATCATCAACATACATACAATTTTCAATTAAATTACCAGCGATTTGATAATCGTCTCTGAAACTTTCAGCATGATGCTTAAGTGTAGCTACTAAGCATTCATTTAATGAAAAGAAATCTGTGGCATGAACAGGAGCATCAAATACCAGGCTCTCTAATTGTGTTGTAACTCTCTAAATATTCCTTGAAGTGGCAGGTAAAATGATATTTTCTCAGGATTATCAGAAACTTTTTCCGCTATTCTTCTTTCATCGATAAGTCATTTAAAGAATAGATATAAAGAGATATAAGATATAAAGAATTCTGGGTTTTTCTTAAATTTCCAAACTAAACTATTTAGTCTGTTAATGGCTGTTTCATAATTGTCTTTTAACTTTTCAACCTTTTCGTTAAAGGGAAGTTTAAACTTCCCTTTAACTTACATTACTTTAACTTGGTAACTGTTATCTTTACATTATCGATTTATTAAGCTGGTTTAAAATTTCGTTTTCCTAATCAGTATTATAATACCAATTTATTCAATCTCCCAAAATTGACGCAATATCATCTGGATTGCTTCTCATCGTATGAACAGCGACTTCCATAACGTTTGCATACTGCTGTGTGATCATCCTATTTGATATAGAAACTGAAATATTAATCGTCCAGCCGAACATTGTTTCACACGCAACTTAAGTTCTTGACAATCGACGAACTTTACCAGTCACAATTTTCCAGTAATAATCACTGCCTATTAACAGAGAAAGCTGTAAATGCCGTTCATTGAAGCTTTGATTCTTTATTTTTATTCTGTTTTTCTTACTTTGCAAATCTTTTGCAGGTGCACTTATATTAGCATTAATAATATTCGGAGTTTCTAAAGCTTCGATTACTAAATGTTTTTGCATATAAAGGGACAATTTATTTCAATTCTCATTTTATTTCTTTTTTCAATAATTGGTTCAGTAGAACCAAACGTATAAATTTTCAACCCTTCTTGTCCTGTTATTTCTAAATTTAATTCTTTAGAAACATGCTCAAGGATGAAAGATCGGCAACTACCATTATCTATCAAATATCGAAATTTGTTATTTACATTATTTCCTACAATATTTACAGTTGTGGTTTGCAAATAAATTTTATTAATTTTGTCCTCTAATGAAACAGAAGTGACAGGAGTATCCGATTTCACAGCAATTTTATTAATATTTTCATGTAATAAACTATTATGTTTCCCCTTACAACTATTACACCGCATTTTCGAAAAATTGTTACGCGCAGTGAGTTTTTCTTTTAAAACATAAAAAATATCTGTTTTAAGGAGTTTTTCCTCTCGTGAACAGACTTAACACATTCTTTACTACTATGTTTATTTGGGGTGTTACATGACTCGCATTCCCCCTCCTTTTCTGCGGTTCCGACCTTTAACGCCAGCACAGTTGGGTTTTGTTGTTTCTGTTTTTGGGTGGAATGGAAAGAATTATGACCTTTCGCTGCGAAATATTCGGATATCCCTTTGAGTGCGACTCGCCTTTCGATTCATTTGTATCGCGAAATAAAATAGTTTTTTCTCTTTTTCGATTTCCTTTCTTAAAAAATTTAAAAGTTTAAAGCAATCCCACAATCATCATTTTAATTATATCTATTTTATTCTAAAACTATATTTTCTGGCAACAACTTTAATATGATAGGAAATAACACACGCTACCATAATTATTTCATTTTATTTTAGCGGCTTCAAGTGAGCGAACTTGGACATAGCATGTGTCGCAAAACTGACGCATTTCTTTTAACTGGCCACATGATTTTACAGAACGCATATTTAATAAAACATTTATATGAGAGCTCTAAAAATGATATCTTTTTTGCCCATAACTTTTCTTTATTAACTCTACAACAGTATAATAATTATTTTCTTTTTAAGTCAAACCCTGAATTTAAACAAAAACTTCACCTTTTAAAAATGATTTTAAGTAGCTAAATGTATTCGTATTTGATACATTCTTATTTTCATGTATCGATCCTTCAAACTGACTCCAAAATTCTTGCCAATTTTCGTTCCCTCCCCCCCCCAATGACGGGCACAAGAGCCTATGCCCTATGCCACATCAAGGCCAGAAACTGCTACTCATTTGTCGTTACCCAGCGGACACCTGTGAACCAAGTCACGGAGGCCAGTAGCGTTACCCGCGCCATACCACCACAAACCCGTTCATAGAGCGGGTCACGTTCATACAACACCACAGAAGAGAGAACAGAGAAGGAAAGAAACATCCATGCCCGAACCGGGATTCGAACCCGGGACCCACAGCTCAGGAGTCAGAAACGCTAACCACTCTGCCAATCGGTCGGCAAATTGGCATTTTCGTATAAACTATAAAATGGTCCTATGGTTAATTTTGGTAATCTTACATTATTTTCGATTTTGGATGTTACGTGTATATTAGCTACTTCTATTAATTTTGGTTCCGATTTCAAATAAGTATTTATTTTTGATTTAGCAGCAATTATTTTTTCTCTAATTTCCTGACTCGAAATTATTTCCTCTTCCAGCTGATCTAAATCATTGATATAATTTTCAATTTGCAGATCTAATTCGTAAATTAGCTCTGATTTTTCGGATAATTGTTGTAAAAGTTCGCGTTCAAAGTCACTTTATTAATAATTTTTAACTCGAGCTGCTCGTTAACGTTATTTAATATTCATGTTAATACACCCCTAATTGTGATGAGCCTTTTCTTTTCAATTTATCAAGATTCAAAGCAAACGCTGTTTCATTTGTGATTCGACCGACATATTTAATTTCAAATATATTGTACAAACAATAAAATAAATAAATATATTCTCATGCAAGACAGAAACAAATAATGGAATCAAATACTGCTGTATTCTGTTACTTGTTTACATTAAGTAAAAATAAAATTCATAATTTAAATCTAAATAAGCTTAGCTAGAACAGGTTTTTAATTTCTTTATTTAACACAGGCCATAATTAAACTGGACAAGACATGGAACAACAAAAACAACATCGCTAGGCGCCGAATCTTATTCTGATGTTCAGCATCAAATACATTTCAATATCTAACAACTCAAATTAATGCATATACAATCCTTGGAAATAAATATTGAGGATTTTGTTTCTGTCTGTTTCTTAATTTTGTTTGAAAATTTTCATAATGCTTCTTCATTAGTTTTGAATGAATTATAAAGTACTCTATTGAGCTAAAAAATAATAAGAATAATATATTTTGAAAGAATATGGGTATTATAATTATATATGTATGTACACTATTTCATTTTAATATTTTTAAATGTATAATACTTTTAAAACTATATTAAATTTTAATAATACAAATAAATACTTTCTTTTTTTAATAATTTAAAAATAAATCATACCTTCAAAAATCTGTCTAAAATCTAAACGCTTTAAAAAATATTTTAGCAAATATTTTTAAAGAACATTTTCCAAACGTTTTGACAAATCTTAAGTATTTATTAACTTTTAATAAGTACTTCTCTTAAAAATACTTAATAATAATGGGAATGATAGTATCTTAATACAGATATTTCATGTTAAAGTTTCATTAAGTTCTTAGAGAAGTTTATTTTAATAGAATTTTAAAATTAAAGATGAATTTCAAAATTGTGTGTGTGTACCAGAAGATTAAGCAGAAGAAAATAAACAAACGTGGCAAATGGAACAAAACTTACCAGATGAAGAGTAAATTGAAATTATATTAACATAAGAATCCAAGAATAGTTACATTTGTATTCCATTCACCTCAAATAAACAAATAAATTTCTAGGTTGTCAAAGATACTCAGCATGAAAGTTGATTAACAAATAGTTTTCCAATAAAACAAGCGCATCCTCTTTGTTACTGCACACACACATGCACTTTTCTTTTTATTAATCGTCTAAGCCCTACTGGGTAATCACTTTAAGTGAAAACAAACTTATGCAGCTCGCATTTATGACTAGTTTTTAAGCTTCTTTTTCTTTTTAAAAGCAACACAAGGAACTAAAATTTGAGTTTTGAATCGTTGAATTTATATCTTATTTATAGTTGAATAAAAGTCATAAGTCTTATATAGTAACAATCTTCTAACTTTTAACTGTAAATTTCATTTGACAAATATCAAGTGTTGCTAAATCCATAAACAATTAGCAATGAAATCTTTAACCAATATAGTTTATATTGAAATAAATAGTGTACAGATATAGAATCAGTTGCAGTACACAATGTCAAAGTTTTAATACCACAACACCTCCTACTGAATGAAATGCCGAATGTCCTCATAATATAGCGGCACATTTTTATGCAAATACGACTCGCATATTGTTAACATATTTTGCAGTAGCAACTTTAATGAAATAATTAATATAGACATCTAGAAAGTAAGTTAATAAAGATTATTTTTTTCATCTACTTTTTCAATCTAAAAACCATTTCTTTCTCTTATTTGAATGATTTTTAAGGTGAAACAAGAGAGTTTGATGCTTGATTTTTATATTGAAGCCCTTATTAAGTTTAAGTATAAAAATACAATGTTATGAAATTTTAGCACGTTTTGGGATCCTTTTTTAAATTTTAGTAGTAGTTAGCAACTAGTTAGAAATTAATTAAAAATATCAAAATTTTTAAATAAAATTACTCTTACTACTTATCAATAAAACTGATAATCCCAAGCAATGATAATTTTTTAAAAAAAAACCACAAGAAAACACAAGTGCCGAATTTGGCCTAAAATAGCGCTACATGCGAGCGTGATGTGCGTCTGCACTGAAATTTGCATATCTCTCCTCCTCTAATGCATTTTGCTTGCTTCCTTCAGGATGTTGCAATTACAATGGCCAGTAGCGTGTGTGTGTCTTATTATGTAAAAGATTAACTATGAAAATATTCAAGATTTTATTAGGGTTAAATTGAAATAGATTTTTGGTTCTGTTATAAATCTAGAATTAAAATGGTATTTTCATATGTATATTATTTTTGTATTTTTAGCTGTTACATTTTATTACTATAACATAAATTCCAATGTCGGAAAAAAAATAATTTTAAATGCTTAAATTATTGAATAAAGCATTGACTTCATGCAGTCAGGTATCCATAAGTAATATAAAGGTTGATAATACAACAATTGCATCCTATAGAAACATTATTAGCAATAATATTAATAATGGTCAATTAGTGGGAATACGTGACATAATGATAAGATATAAATTTTTAAAGCCATTGAGCAATCAGCGTCATTTTTTTTATCAAATGTTAAGCATTCTTATTTTTTTTCTGGTATTATTTTCAGCATATTTGTGAATAAAGTAATTAAATTTGCTTCAAAAGTAAACAAAAATCTTTAAAACTCTCGAAATGGAATTTAACTTTGGATTTTTTTATTACTGAAGATTAAAATTTAAAAAAGTCAGGCTAAAATTATTCTAAAAGCACACTCAGCGCTTCGCAAAAAAATTATTGTTGTAAAAACTAACAGAGGGATCCTCATTCTTCACGACTGAACATGATTTTTCATAAATAATATTTCATGATATTTTGAATACTTTTCTTTTGAGCACATTAATGTATGAATTTAATATACTTTCCACGTAATCTAACAGAAATGTTCGTTGGAATCAAAAAATTTAGTAAACACGTATATAAACAAGTATAGGCTGTTCAGTCAAAACTTTTCAAAAATATTGTGACTGGCTTTGACAATTCTTGAAAGTTTTAAATATTTAAAATGTACGAGCTAAAAAAATTACAACTATGTTAGAGGGAATAAATTTACAACAGTTAATCGCTTATTCTGAATTATGAATGTTTGAACTCAGATGGAAATTAACCATTTTTGATTGTTATGAAGTTTATAAATATATTACTATAAATTAATGTGAAGTACTTGTTTTGATCACCATAATTTACTTTTATCTATCTTATAATAATACAAGTGAGATATAAAATTTAATAACTTTTGTTAAATATCCTTGCATTATATGTATGCATAAACAACATATATTTTTATTCATTATGCTTAAATGTACCTGAATCTTCGCAGTTTTTTCCAAAATATCCTGCAGTACAATTGCATATGTAACCAGCTGGATCATCTGGAACATCAACGCATGTTCCACCGTTTTTACATGGGGCATATCGACATGGACCTGCAATGAGTTATAATAGCATCCATTAACAAAACTGTGTAAGATAAAAATTTAGCGGACTTCAAATTTTATTCTATTTAATGTTTATGCTATTATTAAACAAGTAATATTTAATTTAAAAAATTTAATATGGTTACTAATATCATTAAATAATAGAAATGAATAAATATTAGACGTTAATATGAATTGGCAATTTTATATTTACATAAATATAAAAAAATAAATGCGAAACATTTTTCCAAAATAATACTAAACGGATATGAATAATCAACTTGTATCGTATGAAGTTTTGGATTTGAATCTTTTCCTTAAATTTAAGAATATTGATTTGAGCAATTCAAAAGCAATTACTCTTATAATTTAATAAATGCAAATCTATGTTTTGTTTCAATAAATTTGATTGTGGGGCGAAAATTGTCTGGAAGTTTTGTGCTATCTAAGAAGTTTTTTCTGTTTATCGAGCTATGTGAGACTGTAAAAATATGAAGGAGATAAACTTATACATATTAACATTATGACTTTCCATTAAATATTTAAGTTTATACTTAAAAAAATAAGTAAATGTAGGTTCAATCTGAAGTTGATGATTTGTTCACACTTATTAAAAGTTCATAGGCCTGAAAAGTTTCATTTTGTTTTCATGATGACCAAATGAGTAAAAAAAAATTTTCTAGTGCAATATATATTATTCTTCCGATGTCCAATAGTATTCGGTACAAAATCTAAAAGATTTTGATGAAATTTAGCACGCTGAAATTCTTGGCTGTGTGATACCTGGACGTGAAGGAAAACGATATAAGTGTGTTGGCAGGTGAAATCCAGTTGAAAGCAGCTCAATCTAGAAATTCTGTTACAGAAATAGAAAATTTTAAAAGTGGAATGAACTTCAAAATTAGAGATTTGATAACACGTTATGTACAGAAGACTTCTCTTATATTAAGGGCGATTGCAAATGATATTGTTATGAAACAAACAAACAAATAAATGACTCCAATTTTGAAACATACACATTTAATTAAAAAATGAACAAAATTTACAAGGAGCCATGTATGGGTTCGCGACAATCTCTCTCGCCTGCTTCGCGTACAATGAGAGTCTCTCTGAAAATCAAAACAAAACAAAAAAAAAAACATAGGATCTTAAAATCGAAAGTGCCGATGGTGAGACATTACAGACTAAATTATTCCTTCCTTCCCCGGAGTTTTTTTTTTTCTTTTTCTCATTCTAAGGAAATCAACCTGCAAATAAAAAAGAAAAAAAACACACACAAACAACAAAGAGCAAAATTTAGTATTACAGATAGCCCTGATCAATCGGACTCTGGCTGAAACACAAAATTATATGGAATTATATAATATTAAATATAAAATAAAATTATATCAAAATAGCACAAAATAATTATCTAACACAACAGAATTTTCAACCTTAACTAAACTTACAAATAGACACATTTTTACTATAAAAAACATTTTTTTTATTATGTACACATGTAACAACAATTGAAATTTGTATTAAAAAAAAATTTTAATTCAATATCTGAGAAAAAAGAAAATAATTAAGTTTGGTTATTCAGCATTCTACTGAGACTATCGGCATTCTGATGTAATTTGCCCTTTCTGTGAACAATATCAAAATTTAGGCTTTGAAGCACCAAAGCCCACCTTAAAAGTCTGGGATTAGATCCTGTATGATGTTTTAACCAAACTAAAGGGTTATGATCAGTTTCGATAATAAATTTATACTGACCATCTAAATAATATTTTAATTTAGTAACAGCAAAAATTATTGCTGCACATTCCTTTTCTATAGTGCTATAATTTTTCTCAGATTTTGAAAATTTTTTACTCAGAAATAGGATAGGGTGTTCATTTTCATTTTGATCTCTCTGAGATAAAACTACACCTATTCCTAAGTTTGAGGCATCACATTGAATGATAAATTGTTTTTGAAAGTCTGGACTGTAAAGTACAGGCTGAGGTTCTTTTCCAGGAGCTTCAACTAATATTAAAGGTGATGTGTAATCGGATTCACCTGGTTCCACCACCTTCAATTTCAACATTTTGTCTACTTCCGATTTCAGAATTTCTGTCTGTCGTGGGGACATTCGATATGGTTTAGCTATAATAGGTTTATTAGATTCTAACTCGATGCCCAGTTCAGCCAGTTCTTTACAACCTGGTTCATTTGAAAAAATATCAATAAATTGAATCAAAAGTCTACTCAATTGTTTCTTCTGATCGTCCTCTAACTTTTCATTAAAACAGCTTTCAGGAAAAGTCTCTAAAAGGGTAGATGAATTAATTTCAAAACTTGGGATATCTTCTTTCTCAGAATCAATATCTTCATTATCAGAATTAGAGGTAAAAATTAAATTAACATCTTCTGGACGCTGAAAATAAGGTTTTAACATATTTACATGGTATACATGTAATTTTTCCTTATCGGGAAATTGTATTACGTAATTTGTGTCCGATAGTCGTTTTACTACTTTTCCTGGACCTATCCAATGAACAGAAAATTTGTTTGATCTAGAAGGTGCAACAACTAACACAAGATCATTTTCTTTAAATTCTCTTTTCGTAGCCTTACGGTCATACCAAAGTTTCTGTTTTTCTTTAGCCTCTGTCATATTTTTCACAGCTAATTCTTGGCATCTTTTCATTCTATTTAAAAGATTAAAAACGTAAGCAATCACACTATCTTCTTCAATGGTTTTACCAGTTAGATTTTCATATAATAGTGTTAAGGGTGTTCTTAAGTTCCGACCATGGACTAATTCTGCAGGAGAATATCCAGTGCTATCATGAATGCAAGTTCTAAGAGCAAAAAGTGCCTGAGGTAAAATCTTCTCCCAATCTGTACCTTTTTCTAAGCAAAGGACTTTCAGTATTCTCTTTAAAGTTTTATGCAATCTCTCAACAGGATTGCTTTGGGGATGCTGAACGGAACTATGCACAACTTTAATACCAAATTTTTCTAAAAATTCTGATGTTAGGACACTCATGAAAGATGTTCCTTGATCACTTTGCAACTCCCTAGGAAAACCCATGCGGCTAAATATCTGAAGAAAAGCATCAATCACAGTAGTAGAACGTATATCTGGTACTGGGATGGCATCTGGATACTTGGATGACATGCAAATGGCTGTTATAATATACCGGTTACCACAGGAAGTTATAGGTAAAGGACCACATGCATCAACGTTAATTCTTGTAAATATTTCCGGAATTACTGGAACCAGTTTCAAAGGAGCCCTTTTCTTATCTTGAGGTTTTCCTACTCGTTGACATTTGTCACAAGATTTAACAAAATTTTCAATTTCTTTAAAGCAGTTAGGCCAGTAGAAAGTTTTGCACAGCATATCTTTTGTTTTAGTTACACCTAAATGAGCTGCAGTTATCTCATGGCAGATCCCTTTTAGTTGGTTGCGAAACTTCTTGGGCACAACTAATAATCTTCTTACAGTTCCATCATTGTCCATTTTATTATAAAACAACAATTGATTTATTATAATATATTTATTGTCTTTTGAAGATTGTCGTTTAGCTTGCTCAAAAAGGGGTTTCAAATCTTCGCACACCTTTTGTTCCCGAGCAAATTCTTCTGGAGATGTTTTTATCAAATCCATCCCTTCAACTTCGGTTTCTAATGGTGGCAAAATTGTATTTTGCTCTAATTCTTCATTTTGTTTAGTTAGGAAGCAAGACCTAGAAGATTCTATTTCAGAATCAATAATCTCTTTATTCGTGCTATTTTCCTTCCGTCTTTTTTGAGCTCGAGTTTCTATAGCATTTATCATATGTATTTTCACCTCCTCATGCTTTTTAATTTCCTCAAATAAATCGGCTGTTTTGTTTCCCAGTAAATATCTTCCTTGATCCAAAGAATCTCGAAGAACTGCTGCCTTTGTCAAAATGTGACCTAATTCACAATTTATTTCAACCTCGGCAATAGGTAAGCATACTAAAGTTTCATCAAGAGGTGTTCTTAGCCAAACCTTTTCCTTCGTGAACATATCAGGTTTCACGTATTTTCCACAAATCAAATCAAGAGTTGCTCCAGTGTCTCTTAAGATTGGCATTTGAATTCCATTAACAGTGCCGATACTAGTGTAAGGAGCCATCAACTCATTAAATGTACTTCTAGCAATTTCGTTGGATGCTACCGATTCTAAGTTCTTTTTTATTTTGTCACACTGAGGCCGCAAATGACTATAAGAACCACACTCATAACATCGAAGTTGTTTTCTTTTTTCAAATTTCTTTTCATGTGAATAATTAGAATTTTTATTCTCGACTCTTTTAGGAACATGAGATTTATGATTCCGAACTACTTCATTAAACTTAAAGGCACGGTTTTCATTTTGTTGACGAAAACCAAAATTATTTCGAGGGAGTTTTGTAAAATCTTTCGTCTTAAAACTATCTCTTAAACTTTCATATTCATCTATTTTCTCTGCCAGATCATACGGCGAATTTATTTTAAGCCATTCCGCCAAAAAATGTTCCTTAATTTCAATTGGCACACGACGTTTCAATTGATCTGTTACCATTAGTTCCTTAAGCTGTTCAAATGTCGTTATTTCTAATTCCGTAAGCCATTCCGTAAAGTAACTATTCAATTCTTGTGCATAATTTCTCCATGATTTGTCTGACGTTTTCTGGTGTTTAAGAAACAATTGTCTTAATTTTTCGCTATTTAACTTGAATCGTTTAAGAATAATTTCCTTCACGTAATCGTAATCATCAGCCCTTTCTGGAGGTTCTCTAGCTAACATGTTAGATATCTCTGAAGGTAAAGCACTTACAAGATAAACTACCCATTCGTTTTTTGGAATATGAGCCATTTCTGCTCTACGCTCAAAATTTATTAAGTATAAACTCATCTCATCTTTCCTTTCATCGAATTTTGGCGTTATTTGCATTAATTGAATTTTTTGAGCATGTTCAGTCCTATTTGTAACTGATTCTGTGTTCGAAATTGCAGCATTTGAAGAGATTTCTAGACGTTTCATTTCTAAAATATGTTCTCTTTCTTCACGTCTAATTCTTTCTTCTTTTTCTTCTCGCCTAATTCTTTCCTCTTTTTCTTCCTGTTCCCTTTTAACTCTTTCCTCGATTACCCTATCTAATATACATTTTACTTCTTCCTCGTTAAAGTTTTTACTAGTTAAAATTAATTTTTTAATATCTGGTATTTTAAAAGAATCTGGAACCATTTCCCCTAACTCTTCAGCTACTTCTACTAAATCTCCCTTTTTCCCCCGTGCTAAAAACGCCATTTTATTTATTAACGCTTTATCTCAGAAGAGATGCAATAATGAGAGAAACAACAGACTACACCCACCTATATGCAAAATTTCGTAAATAACTATAGAAATTATTTAACACACTCTACTAATATAAACATATCCATAACATTTAAAAAACTTAAATGAAAACAAACTATATTGTAATACAACAAATAGTGTATGGATAGAAAATCATATTTTGAAAAGAAGAACAAGTTTATTAAATCTTCAACTCTCGATTTCAAGTTTTTTTATCACCAAGCTAATGCTTAATACTCGAATAAATTGAATTATTAATCAAAAATGTATAAATTTATAAAATCAGTTTCTTATACAAATACTATTATATTAAAACAGAAAATGAAATTATATTAATTTTGAATCCTTATTTTATTCAAAATGTAAAACACTACAATTCTTAACAACAATATAAATTAAAAGCTTTAACTAATCTAAACCAGAAATCAGCTTTCGATTTTAAATCAATAAACTTAGTTAGTTAATCATACACGACATGAAAATGATAATAACGTACGATATTTTAAACAGTAAGAAAATATCTTTTCAAATCTTTATCAATGAAAATAAACATATGCGTTTTTAAATACCAAATGAATCAGTTTGATACTTTACAAACAAAAATCAAAAACATAAATAAATCTCACATTACTTTAAATTCAAACCTATTTGTAATCATGTACTTTCGTTTTCACATAACGAAATCAAAACCTTTCTAAAGTATATATTACTTTCATAAAATCTACTTTCAGTGAAACATTCAAAAAATTATGAATTTAAGTGTACTTTCGATTTTACACATTAATCTATAACAACATAGTTATTTTAACATATTCCTACGTGAATTGAAATACATCAACCACATAAAAATTATGAAATGCAAATTTATAATAAGATACACTTTTCTTATAAAAATTATTACACTGTAAATTCGAATACACGAAATACAGAAATTAGCTTTGTAACATGGAATACACCATTTACAAACTTATAAGCAAAATTAATTGATATAGCATGAACACTGTAAATTCGAATACACGAAATACAGAAATTAGCTTTGTAATATGGAATACACCATTTACAAACTTATAAACAAAATTAACTGATATAACATGAAAATCACGTAAATAACATTGGAACTAAATATTCTATAAATTTCTATAACATTCCAAACTATTTATTTTCAATAGTAGCCAGAGAAAGATTGATCAAAATGGCCTACCTGTATTCCAACATTGCGGCACGTAATCCAATATAGTGCACATAATTAATTTCATAGTGGATGCTAATGCAAAGCATTAAAAAAGCATCAAACCGCTGCCACCAAAAACATAAGTTTGTTATGAAACAAACAAACAAATAAATGACTCCAATTTTGAAACATACACATTTAATTAAAAAATGAACAAAATTTACAAGGAGCCATGTATGGGTTCGCGACAATCTCTCTCGCCTGCTTCGCGTACAATGAGAGTCTCTCTGAAAATCAAAACAAAACAAAAAAAAAACATAGGATCTTAAAATCGAAAGTGCCGATGGTGAGACATTACAATATACATAATTTTTCATAAGCAGTAACCCATTGTTTGGACTCTAAAAACCAATTTTTTGAGTTGGTAGTTTAATATTGTCAAAAATAAAAGTTTGCATTGAGGAAAAAAAGAATTCAGTAATTCAAATCAAAGACAATTTGTTCATGTAGTCGTGTAGAAATATGTAATGAAGAAAAGGTTCAATGCAAAAGTGGCATTCTCAATCTTCTCATTTAAAAAGTAGAGAAATTTTTATTCTTTGTACAGAAGGATCTGGACTTACAGCCCGATATAAGAGAAAAATAAGGAAAGAAAACATCCTTTAAATGATATTTGATCAGACATGAGAAACAAAAAAAAATTCTTTTAGAGAGAGGAGTTAATTATATACACTCATGTCCATAAATTAAGGATAATTCAGAATCACACAGAAATTGAACTCTAAAATAAAAATTTCACAAATAGAATTTTCATATACATCTTGAAGAATAATATGCAAATTACAAGAAACCAACAGATGGAGCCAATACTACGCCACAATGACAAGAGTGTAAGAGAGGGATATATAAGGAACGATTACAAAGAAGTAAAATTGTTCACAAGCACTTTAAAAGCCTTTCAGTGCAATAATCGCATAGTTATGGCACAAAGAAAGCATTTGGACGCAGTAAAATTATCGTTCGTCTGGAATGTGAGTGTACCCAGCTGAAAGTATCCGAGGAACTTGGAATCCCCCAGAGTGTCATCTCCAGGCTTTGCCAACGGTTCCAAGATGATGGTAATGTAAGTAGACTCTACAGCACAGATCACCCCCGAGTTATAACGCTGAATGAGAACCGGTATTTGACAGTTACTGCCAAAAGAAACAGATGGATCACAGCATCAGACCTGTTTTGCCAGCTCTCTTCAGCTAACGGTACGACAGTTTCTTGGAAGACCGTGCACAGATGCTTAGGGCACATTGGTCTATATGCTTTTAAGCCTGTCAGATGTGTTCCACTTACCGCAACTCACTGTCACCTGCGGTTAGCCTAAAGTAGAGAGCATCCATTGTGGACACCGCAACAGTGGTCTAGTGTGATGTTTTCCGACGAGTCCAGATTTAGCTTTTTGTGTGATTCTCGCCGGACTTTCATATGGAGAGGGGTCAGGTACCCGTTACCACCAAGAGAACATCGTTGAGCGACACCGTTACGGGGGTGCATGATTGCTCGCTTGGAAAGGAATTATTCTGGTTTCCAGAACATACCTGCATGTTCAGAATATAACCATGACAGGCTACATCTATTGGGATCTCATTCTGGAACAACATGTGCGTTTGTTTCGGGGCGCCATGGGTGCATAATTTCTGTTAATGGATGACAACGCCGGTCCTCACAGTTCAAACATTGTAGACGACTGCCTTCAATCGGAGGATATCACCCATAGGGACTGGCTAGCATACTCACCGGACTTGAATCCAATACAGCATGTGTGGGACATGCTTGGCTGACGAATTGCTGACCGTCAATCCCCTCCCACGTGTCTACCGGAACTTCGGAGAGCATTCCTTGATGAGTGGTGTAATATTCCCCAAGATCAGATCGATAACTTGATACTCAGCATGCCTGGGCGTTGAACGGCCTGTATTACATCGTCTGGTGGGCGTACTATGTATTAACAATCATACCAACCCTGTTATATTGGTTTTTGTAAATAGGTTCTTTTTTGAAATTTGCTCAAGGGAGAAAAAATTGCAATTTTTATTAATGATTTCAAACATATAGCATCTTTTTTGCTCTTTACCTTTTATTTAAAAAATAGACTTTACAAATAAGTCACATTTGTTTTGCTTCTGTCTCTTTCCTTGCCTGAACTTGCATTATCCTTAATTTATAGACACGAGTGTATATTAATTACGTATACAGTTTTATTGATATTTTCCAAATTTACTTAACAAAAGAGTTCTGTCATTCATTTTGGTAATGTTTAGACTTTAAGGCTTGCAATTATGAAAATTAATGAAGATGTGAAAATCGTAGAACATTCTATAATAAAATTTTCTTTTCTGTTGCAAGATTTGTAAAGGGGTGTATTACGTTGAAAGAATCCTTGTATAACATCTCTGTGCACGTTAATAGAGAAATTACAGTTTATTTTTGCACATGAGAAAGTTTAACTGGCACTTGCAATTTGAATTTTATCTCAAAAATCTGTTAACACTTCAGCCGATAGTGAGAGTCAAACTCAGCTCGACTATTGAAAATGGGGTTTACCACAGGAGAATAGGCAGTACTTCAATTAAAATGAATATTTCTTTTGGCATTTAAGTCATCAAAAATTCTTTCAAACTTACAATTCACTTTTTTTCTGTAAATTATCAATTTCTCCTTATCTGCTATAGTTTAGTAATACAGGGTCACAATTTGTAAACCAGAATGTTCTAATCATTTTAAGACAACATCAACCAGATTTTGTATGTGATAAAGTAAAAGCAATTATACTTAAAAATTTATAATGGACCTAATTTCTTAAACAAGGCAAGTTTAACAGCTTTAAGCTAAATGACGTAACTGAATTACATGAGGAGCATATACCTTGAAATTTGATGAAATTAAAAAAAATAAAGTCACAGATAATAAGATTTATGTATGCGAAGTAAATATAAAAAAATATGCAATCCATAAAGTCTTGAAAAATATTTCTTAATTTAGGAACAAACGATTAATTTAACTGTAAATTTATTTTCGAGTTTATAAATTAATTTTTAACACTCAAAAAATGCCTAAATGAACTTGAATTTAACACTCTTAAGCGTTTCAGAGGCAGGCATTGCTTTATTGAATAAGAGTATTTGCATTTTAGTTTTTCGGAATATTTTTTACATCAAGGTATTCTTTATATTCTTAATGTTGATTTATTTCTGAACTCATTTAAAGTTAATGGAAGGGCCGTTGATGCACCGGCATGCTTCCCAGTAACTAGCCCTGAGTTGCGCTCTACCAGTTAGATAGAAGCAGCCGGATGGACTTTTCTTGATTTTGAAGCACGGACCAAGCAGAAGACCTTAAATACTTGGCCTGGCCTGCAATCTCCAGAGATATCATTTCACATGGAGGACATTGCAACCATACCCACTTTTAACATGCCCAGCAACCTTTAGTGAATTGCAAATTGTGTATAAAATTACTGTTATTATAAAACGATTACATAGGATATTTTATATTAAAATAAGGTATTATTTTTTTAAACATTGCGTGTTGTGTATTTATTATATTTTTTACCCAGATTCAAACCTGAAAAATAGAAGCAGAAACTGGCTTTGTTTTGTTATGCAAATGGTGGTACCACACTAAAAAATCTGGCAGGAAAAATAAATTTAAGAAAAAAAACATTAACTTACATACAAAGAGTTCATGCACTAGGCCGGCCTATTTAGAGGGCTTCAAAAAACCTGGTTGATCAGTTATTCGGTGAGGGTTCCTTCATCCGGACACGTATTAATGAAGAACTCATTTGGAATAATCTTATAGGAGCTTATTTCTTCTTCTTCCGACCAATCTCGTGTGCTTTTATTATATCGAAATTTCAAATTTACTGTTTATAGACTCCAATAAAACGTCGGACTAAAATTACCAACACCTGGGTCTTCAGCAGCTACCAGGCGCGTCGGCAGGTGGTGGATAGCTGAATGTCTTGTAGAAATGACAGGATAGCCTTAAATATAGAATCAGAGGTCGTGAACCAGCTCCCGTAAACCCTGGTGTTATGCGACGCGTGCCTAGGGGGTTATTTGGCACCGCGGTAATGGTGTCTTAACGGAACCTCTAGTTGCCTGGCGAACTTCTAGAGTAATTTGCCTTGCCCAGTAATTCAGGCAATGCTGGGTGGACTGTTATATTACCTGAGTTTATTAATTGTTATCTTGTGGCTGAAAAGACACAAGAAATAACAAACCTCTCTGCATTTGCAGGTGAAGCCTCTGAAGTAGACCTTGCTGAAAAAGACAAGGGAACTCAGAGGCAATCTAGTGAAGGGGCAGCAATGAATCCATCACAGGAGATAGAAGTGACCTCCAAACCATTTTCTTCTGGTGAAAGTCAGGAAGCTATCGCTAGCATGACTGATTCTCTGACCAGAATCATTTGTGGACCATCAGTGAGGATTGCCTCTGAAATTCTAAGATGCTCTAGGCAGAAAATACGTTTAATCGTAGACTTCATAACTGGGCACTACTATTTCAGAAAACACCTCCATAAAATGGGACTGTTTCAGAAAGACTCTATCTGCAGGAAATGTTATACGCAAGAGGAAACTGCCAAGCATATCATTTACGAATGCAAGGCTCTTGCCCTCCCTAGATTAACTTCTTTAGGATTCATCCATACTAGAGAATTACATCTAGACTCCATTAAAGGGTTATCGGACTTTATTAATAAAGTGGGTGACCCGAGTAACTGGAACTAGGAAACATTGGGTTTGGAGTTAATGGTACAAAATGCTGATTAAAGCAGAGGTGCCAATGACATACAAACCCAACCTTAAGAAGAAGAAGAAAATTACCAACAGGGTCTCTTTTTCAGGCGATGTCCTGCAGCCTTTCTCTCTTTTTCCCCTTCTTCTCACACCTCTCTTCTGCCTCCCCTCACTTTTTCTTTTCAAGACCGGTTTCCTCCAAATCCCAAGTTAGGGCACCCCACTTCGTCAAAATGGAGGAATAGGGAATAGAATTAAATAAAAAAAGGACTTCCAGCCAGAAAAAAATGGGTAGTTTAATTTATAAATTTATCCACAGCCAATGAATACAACACCAATAATCTACCTGGAAAAAAAATCGAAGATTTTTTTTCACACATTTACAATCCAATTAAAAACAGTCACAGTCTAGAATATATCTTTAGAGATGAAGTCGTGAATCTTCTCTCCACCGAATAGGAATCATTTCTCTGGCAATCGGGACTTTGCAGAGAAAATGCAACCTTTATCTATTTTGTATCATATCTTACATTCAAAATTTAATATGCAATTTATATAATCTATTTATATGGTATCTAAGCTATTTTGGCATGGCTTTGATTTGTTCAACTTTATTTTTCTTTTATTTTATTTGTACATCCTCCGTTTTCTACTTAAAATCATACATTTAAAGTGATAATTAATAAGATTTTCAATTAGAAATAGCACATAAAGTATACATTTATTTATCACGCAATGTAATCTTGGCTAATTTAAAATATAAACTTCTTACAGACACTGCTAAAATTAATAAATTCAGTCAGCAGTTACATTAGTAATTCAAGATATATAAAAACATAAATATTTACAAAACTACAAAATTATTTGTTATTGTACATGCACTCTACACAATCATTTATTAATGTTTGTATTACTCATTTAATCAGCCGATTATGTGATACAGTTTCTTCGAGCGAAACGAGTATTATAATTATGTTTTATTTGTTGAGATGTTCCACTATCACATTTTGGGACAGATGAAACTCCTTTATTTGGAATTGACGTTGAGCTATTGCTCTGAGGATTAATTACAGGGCTAAAAACATACGCTTTTTTGCCTTTTCTTCGCACGCTATCGTTAGCCACGAAGTAACTATTAGGTCTACCGGAAAGTTCTGTCCACTCCGGTTACAATCAGTTTCAACAAGTATGCGCATATTCCTGTGACACATATTTGGTTCTCTCTTTTAATCGCTAACAATGAATACACATTTTCGTCGCAGATGAACTAAAACGAAGTTCATTTACGAGTTCCAACAAGGAAGAAATGCTACAGAAGCGTATAGAAATTTATTGAAAGTGTTTGGTGAAGGTACAGTTTCTGATAGAACATGCAGAAGATGGTTCAAAAAATTTCCTGTAGGGGATTTCGACCTTTCTGATAAGCCACGCTCTGGGCGACCATCTTTGATCGACGACGATACTGTCAAGATCATGTTAGAGCAAGATCCTTTTTTGACAACATCGGAGATTGCGGAAAGGCTTCATTCAGCTCAACAAACCATTTCCGACCATATTAAGAAACTAGGGTCTGTGTGGAAGTATTCGAGATGGGTACCACACAAGTTAAGTGAGAAGAATTTGAATGATCGAATCATCATATACACACATCTCTGCTTGCACGCAACAAAATGGAACCCTTCTTGGACCGGATCATAACTGGGGATGAAAAGTGGATTATTTATGAAAACATCATAAGAAAAAGGGCATATTGTGAACCCGGAAAACCTGCCCCCTCTACCTCTAAACCGAAGTTGAGCCTGAACAAGAGAATGTTGTGTATATGGTGAGACATTCGAGGACCAATACATTTTGAGCTGTTGAAACCAAACGAAAGGCTAAATTCGGAGAGGTACTGTCAGCAATTGGATAAATTAGAAACAGCACTCCAAGAAAAGAGGCCAGCGATGTTCAATAGGAAGGACATCATACTGCTTCATGACAATGCCCGGCCACATGCTGTTTTGGGGACTCGTCAGAAAGTCGCAGAGCTAGGCTTGGAAATTCTGTCGCATCCACCATACTTCCCGGACCTAGCACCATCTGATTATCACTTGTTTCTGTCCTTACAAAATTTCTTGCAGAGCAAACAATTCAAGAACGAAGAAGATATCAGACAAGCACTGGTTCAATTTTTAGCCTCTAGAGATAAGACATTTTTTAAAAATGGGATATACAAATTGCCATCACGCTGGCAAGAAGTCATAAATATATAATGATGGCAATTATATTATTCAATAAAGTTTATCCAAAGTATGAAAAAATGTATTCCTTTGTTTCATTCTAAAACGGACAGAACTTTCCGGTAGACCTAATATTTTTACTTTCCTTATTTGAGTCAGTAGATTGATGAGGTGTAGAATTAATTTCGTGTAAAGTCGGGAATATAATTCTATCATTAATTTTTGAAAGTCGATCTACATGATCAATTTGGGTTTTTGAGTGTTCTTTTACACATGCTATTTCGTAATTTACTGGTGATTGTTTATTCAGAATTCTAAAAGGGCCTACATTTGGTCTCATTAATTTCCTTGAAATCCCTGCTCTTGTTTCGGGAAGATATACGACATCTCCTATTTCTATTTGTTTATCAACTGCAGTCTTACGGCGATAGGTTTCCTGTTCTTCTGCTGCAGCTATAAAATAATTTTTGACAATTTGAAAAGAATTTTGCAAACGTACAACTAGATCTCCAGCGTACTCTCGGACATCCGCATAGTTATGAGCTACAGGTTGAGACATTACAGAATACGGTAACTGGATATCCCTGCCATACAAGAGATATGATGGTGTTTCGCTTGTTGTACAATGTCGTGCCGATGTATGAGCTAGCAAGGCGATAGGTACATGCAGGTCCCAGCCTGTTTGAGTAGAATTTACTAAATGACTTAATGAATTAAATTCGAGTTAAGTTTTTCTACCATACCATCACTCTGAGGGTGATAGGAAGTAGTAGTGTGTTTTTCAATATCTAATTTCGAATACACTTCAGAAATGGATTTTGAGATAAAATTAGAGCCTCTATCGGAAATTAGACGAGAAGGTACACCATGTCGACTAATAAAATCTTCTAATACTCTAGCAACGGTTTCGCTTTTTATATCGGGTGTCGGATAGCTTCCGGCCAGCGTGTAAAATAATCAGAAATCACCAAGATATAATTATTTCCTGAATAAGCTAGAGGAAGTGGACCCAGGGCATCCATAGCTATGCATTCCATTGGTCGTTGTGTGACTGGAACGCGCTGTAATGGGGCTAGTTTTTCGGGCTTATGACCTCTCTTTTCAACACAAGAAGTACATGATTTAACATAGTTTAAAACATGTTTATACATATTACCCCAATAAAAATTTTCTCTAATTCTGTTCAGAGTCTTTTGAAATCCCTGATGGGTTGCCACTGGGGAATCATGACACTGACGCATTATTTCTGATACTAAAGTTAGGGGTACCACTAATTTATCTTTGGTGTCATCACGATGTTTGGGGGCATTTTTTGGTATACAGTAAAGAAGATCATTTTTTTCAAAAAATAACATATGATTAGGTGATGGTGTCTTCTTATTTTTCAGATAATTAATAATTTGTTGGCATTTTGGGTCCTTTTCCTGATGAATTTTAACTCGATGTTTCATTGTGGAATCACAGGATAGTAGTTGGAAGCTATTACTAGGGGTGTAAACATGCGTTTACACCCCTAGACAAGTAATCAGCTGCTATATTTAATTTTCCCGGTTTATGTACAATGGTATAATCATATTGTTTCAGAGTCATTAACCACCGAGCTATTCTAGAAGTTGGATCTCGCACTTTGAGTGCGAAGGAAAGACTTGCTTGATCGCAATAGATGATAAATTTTTTCCCGTACAAATAATGTTTAAAGTTGGTAACGCCGAATACCGCACCGAGCATTTCTTTTTCTACTGTACTATATCGAATTTCCGCATCTTTTAGTTTTCTACTGGCGTATGCAACAGGATGTGGGAAGCCATTTTCATCATTTTGGCAAAGAACAGCTTCTAAAGCATATTTTGAAGCGTCAGTACTTAATGCAAATTCCTTTGAAAAATCCGGTGGTTTCAAACAAGGTAAGAAATAAAGCAGTTTTTCAAAGTGTCAAAAGCATGCTGAGCTGAATCATCCCAACTGAATCTAGCATCATTTTTCGTCACGTTTGTTAGAGGTAATGCTATTTCAGCATAATTTTCTATAAACCTTCGGTAAAACCCTGTCAATCCAAGAAATCCTCTAACTTTGTTTACGGTTTTTGGGACCTTGAAATCTAACACAGCTTGTATGTTTTTCTTATCGGGATAAACTGTCCCTTTTGAAACAGTAAAACCTAGATAGTTTATACTTTCCTTTAAAAAACAGCATTTGAAAGGTTTAACTTTCAATTTATGTTCTTCTAATCTCTTAAAAACAAACTGTAATTTATTTGAATGTTCATCTATTGAGTCAGAAGAAGCAATTATGATACCATCTAAATATACTGCTATTTGAAGAGGTTTTAATCCAGACAGTACTATTTCCATTAATCTTTGAAAACTATTAGGTGAACTGCGAATACCACAAATGGTACTCTATTCCATTCATATAAACCATGCTCAGTTGCAAATGCGGCTTAATACGTGTCCTTAGGATCAATTTTCATTTGGAAAAATCCACTACATAAGTCCATAAAAGAAAATAGAATAGCATTTCCTAAATTGTCCACTAAGTCCGTTATATTAGTATTAGGAAAAGAGAGTCTGGTACAGTTTTTTCATTTAGTTTCCTGAAGTCGGTACAAAGTCTGAAAGAACCATCTTTCTTTTTGACAAGAAGTACTGGTGCGCTATAAGGGGAACTGCTTTTTTTAATAATCCCTATGTCTAGTAATTCGTTGACCTGTCTATTTAATTCCTCTTTTAGGTGATTAGCGAGACCTATAAAATTTTTGCCTAACTGGAATATCATCTGTCAAATTAACTTCATGTTGTATAGTATTACAACCCTCCAATCTTGAATAGAATGGGCAAAAACATGTTTAAATTCTTCAAGCAAGGGGAGTAATTTTCTTTTCTCATCTTCGGATAGGTGAGATAAATCTTGTTTTCCTCCCCAAGCTTCGAAATCGTCACCTATTTCTTCAGTGGAAAATGTATTACATTCTTTAGTATTAATTTTTGTTATTTGTAAAGGTTCAATGGAAACTAATTTTGAACCTTTGTTTATGTGTATAGTATTTTTTGATGTATTTACATCCCTTATTTTATAATTTCCTTCCTTAGATACTGGGTTTACGGAGCGAGCAACCCATACTCTATCACCCGCATGATCATTTGCAGCCTCTATTAAAACCGAGTCTAAATTTGAATTTAACTTTTTTTTTTGTTTTGATTCCTATAATTTTTTCGGTTCCAGGAAAAATATTTATTTTGGTAACGGAAAATCCAAAAATACAACTATTGTTATTTTCTTTGTTCACGACATTAGTTTTTAATTCGTCACAGTCAGGATTTTGGTAATTCCATTTAATTGAAGTAGTTGTATTATGTAATAATTTTTGGCTATAATCAATTATCATTTTATGTTGTACAAAAAATCATTACTTAGTATTAATTTATATATTTTTTGTGTGAAATACTACTTTTAGTAATATGTAAATCGCTTTGAAATTCAATAGTATTTATTTTAATTTTTAAAGTTATTTTTTCTTCAGTTTCTAGCACATGGTCTGAAATACCTTTAATTTGAAGTTTACATTGTGAGAGCATTACATACTTTGATTAGCTATCATTTCAAAAAGTTTTGTTCGATTAGGTTACAATTACTGTATCTAAAAGAGCATTTACTTTTACATTATTTATTGTGATTTGAATTACTGGCAACTTATCATTTATTGTGGATGTAACAAATAAAGGCACCTGTGTGGGTTTATTTTCGGAGTAGCGGGGTGCAGCCGTCTCTCCCCTTATTCCTAGTTTAAATGATTTCTTCTATTACCTCTACCTTTTTAGAAATTGTTATGCTTGTATGAATACCAACATCTTTGCGTTTCGAGTCCAATTTTACGGCAGAATTCTGCATGGGGCTTCTTCATGCCCATGTTTTTTACACCTGACGCAAAACAAATTAGGTATTCTTTGGTTTCAATGTTGGTATTTTGCTTACTTTTAATTCAGCTATTTAAGCTTGTAAGTCACTAATTTGTTTTATAAACATGCCCTGCATTTCTGAGATTTTTTCTGTGTTATGTTTGATTAATGATTTTAGTTCACTTATCTCATTTATTTGAGTCACAGCGTGAACTTTTTCAAACTGTGTAGTTGGCTATTTAATGGAATGTATTCCACTAAGAGAATGACTTATTTCTTAAATTCACTATAGTCCGTGAGAGCTAAAGGCGTTATTCTTCTTAAAAGTTCAGGCTTAAGCCCATTTTTTAAAGTGGACAATAATAAATCCAGTCTATATTGCTCGAATTCAACTACTTTGTTCACTGGGAACGCATTTATACGATAAACCCTCGATTCTTCGTGCTGATTCTGCCGGTAACTGATAACTCGTAGTTAAATGAGAAATATCTGTTGCCATAGAGTGACTGAAGCGCAGATGACGCCACGCAAACATCTACGAATGAACCGTTTTTTTTAAGGTTACCCTGACTTGATAAAAATTCCTCCGCTTCTCCAGAAATTCTCAATTTTAGAAGTAATTGTCTTTTGGGCGCCATGAGCAATGGTCACAGATTTCATCTATTTTATCCAAAAATTGTGATAATGAAATATCTTTACAACTACCATCAAACACAGAAATATTATTTATAAATTCACCAATATTAGGAGTACCTAATGACACAACACATGAAGCGGTTTGAGTCTCGCTATTCTTAATTACATTAATTTTTGAAGATAAATATTTTTAATAATTACATAAGAAAAATATTTATCTTCAAAAAATAATTTACCTTAGCAAATATTAATTTAAATATATGAAATCCATATAATTATTTATAATAATTTTCACAACAGTTACAATGATCCACTTAATATAAAATAAACACAATAATATTACTGTAAATAATTAAATAAGGAGATGTATCAAGTGCAACCTTTTAATAGCCAGACATGTTTAAAACTAATCCAGAATCTTATTCCATTTTTAGTTTTTCAAAATCCACTTTAAACAGCACCATTTTGTTGTGTATAAAATTACTGTTATTATAAAACGATTACATAGGATATTTTAAATTAAAATAAAGTATTATTTTTTTAAACATTGCGTTGTGTATTTATTATTTTTTTTACCCAGATTCAAACTTGAAAAATAAAAGCAGAAACTGGCTTTGTTTTAGTAATTAAAAATTTCCTTTAATTCACTCATAAAGTAACAAAAAACTGTTTACACAAATATAAACTCAATTACTTATATTATTTCAATTATTATAACTTTGCTACCAACATGATTAATCACTCAAGAGGAGTGATTAAGTTACACTAGATTGCTTAAAGTATATTAAGATTAATTATTACTTAAAGTTATGCAAATGGTGGTACCACACTAAAAAATCTGGCTGGAAAAATTAATTTAAAAAAAACATTAACTTACATACAAACAGTTCATGAACTAGGCCGGCCTATTTTGAGGGCTTCAAAAAACCTAGTTGATCAGTTATTCGGCGAGGCTTCCTTTGTCCGGACTCGTATTAATGAAGAACTCATTTGGATTCAGGAGCCTATTTCTTCTTCTTCTTCCGACCAATCTCGTGTGCTTTTATTATATCGAAAGTTCAACTTTACTCTTAATAGACTCCAATAAAGCGTCGGACTAAAATAACCAACAGGGTCTCTTTTTCAGGTGATTTTCTGCCAATGTCCTGCAGCCTTTCTCTCTTTTTCCCTTTCTGCTTACACCTCTCTTCTGCCTCCCCTTGCTTTTTCCTTTCAAGACCCGTTTCCTCCAAGTCCCACGTTAGGGCATCCCACTTCGTCAAAATGGGGGAATAGAAAATAGAATTAAATAAAAAAAGGACTTCCAGCCAGAAAAAATGGATAGTTTAATTTATAAAAATTATCCAATCAGTGAATACAACAATACGATGGATCCTCAGTTAAACTGGGCTTAGAACTCACCACCACCGATAATGAGCACGATGTCCTAACCAACCAGGCCACCATCTGTATCTCGTTAAATCTGTGAAATCAAAAAACTCGTTTAGTCTGTAGAATCGAAAGTTCTGTGGTCAGTCGTTGAGCAGTTGCCATGGGTGTAATAGTCTGGAAAAAATTCCTACCCCTCCAAATCAATGGCAAAATTGAAGGAGTATATCCTCTGGTAGTGCCATCTATCGTAGGAGTTTAGAGCAAAGTCGTACTTTCCTCTTCGTGGTGCTCTGGTTAAACGATTGGCGCACCCTATTGACTTAACTCCGATAGCTGTCGGCAGAGTGTGCTTGGCTTGTCCAAGTGTCATAAGTAACAGTAACAAAAGTAACGAAAAACATTTCTGGACATATTCAGCAACCCTTCTTAATTTTGACAGCTTCTAGATTGAATTCTTGGGTAACGCTATCATATCCAGACATACTGAGCAAATAAATGATCCTCTCAATATCTGCTTTAGGCAGTGAAATTCTCGAACCAGTCAATGAAAAACTCTTCAATCGTGGTACCTTGATTTTGAAAAACAGTCAAACCACTAACGGAACTGTTATTGTGATAGCTAAAATCTCGACATGAACATGACAGAAAACATTCTAAATCAAAACCTATTTATGTAATACCAGGTTTTTTTAATCTTTTTTCAAGTATCCAAATCCGGTATTATTTTCCTCATCATCAGACAGTGGATGTACAATATATACTTTTATCTAAATTTCCTATTCAACTGCTGATTTAAATATTTATCTAAATCTTTCAACTTGTTTATTGGTCTGTGAGGATCATCTCATTTGCAGTCATTCATTCATCGTAAAGCGAAATCTTCTAAATGTATCCTACGTTTATATATATAGAGTGCAAAAAAATTTTTTAAAGTTTTTTATTTAGTAAATGAAATTAGTTTTCATAAAATTGGAAAGTATATATTAATATAACATAATGTCATATAGAATTGAATAAATCACATAAGCATGTGGAGTAATGTGACACACTATTTCATGTTTTAAACGAAAGGTTTGTCTGACGGAAAGTTGGATAAAGGATGACTGCAATCATTTTAAATTTAAAAAGTTATTGATGTAATCAATTTATCATGAACTAATAACTTTAAAGTATGTAATACTTATATAATTAGGGTAATAAAAGTAGTTTAATACCTATGCATTTATTAACAGTTTTATCCAATATATACTTTTCTGGACATAGACATGTAATTGTAATTGAGAAGAAACCGCCAACAGTGCAATTAATATTTTTTCCACAGTTGCATTCTGCAAAATAATGTAAATCATTAATACCAAGTTAAATATGTTTTATGCATATTTTTATTAATATTCCATTTAAAATGATAATATTTTTATAATGTGAAAAACAGTTTTAAATGTAATAAATTTTTATTAAATTTTGAAATATTCATAATTAATTAGAATACATAAATTTACCCAAAAATAATTTTTAATGAATTTAAACAAAGTATTTTAATATATATTGACTATGAAGCAGAAAATGGTTTAAATCAGAAAAATATTGACGTAATATTACAGCAATTTACATTTACTTAAAAATATCTTACATCGTCGAATATACAAGCACAGATGTAATATTTCATGAGGAGAAAAGTGCAATTAATTAACAGAATATAAAAAAGTAAATTTTCCTATCAGAAAAAAAATTAAAAATAAACATTACTTTTGCATATGGTGGTTTACTTTTTAAAAATTAGGAAGAAACTCGTTTTTTCTCCAAGGCGGAAACTAACAAGGATATTTGACACCAAAGGTCGGCAGCCTAGTAATTGTCATGTGCCAAATCAGCCTATTTGATTCAAGGTTCACACAATAGTAAATACTTTAAAAAGTTCAATTTATGTGGCAATATGCACAGACTTACGGAATAAAGAGCATGAAAACAAAAATTGAGTTGCATTATTATGATTAGAGATATTCCATAATTTAAAAATAAACAACATAAAATATAGGAATTCCTTCCACACATACAAAAAGTAAAATGCATTATATATTTTTAAAATGTATTTATTAAAAACCAGACAATATTAAGTATTGCTTCAATATAGTTACATAAAAATTAAAATATTTCATTGTGAACTTTATGTCTGCATTGTTCAGCATAATTCAGTGCGTTGTGCACTGCATTTTTATAAAAAAAAAATATTTTTCAGCGTTATTCTTGTCTAACTCAAGACTTTAAAAAATCGTGATTTTGAAATAAACGAATCCAGGATGGATTATCTTCCTATAAAAAGTAGAATTAATAAAGAAAAAAATAATAAAATAAAACAAAAATTAAATTTCTATCATAGCAAAAATAAAAAAGACATTACTTTTACATATGAGAATTTTCTTGTTTTTAAAAGTTGGGGGAACATTAATTTTCTGCCTAAGCGAAACTATCATTTTTCTATGGAAAAACTAGCAAAGATTTTCGACACCAGGGGTTAACCGAGTAATTGTAATGTGTCAAATCAGTCTAAGCGATTCAAGATCCACACAACAATAAATATTTGGAAAAATTCAATTTCGATGGCAATATTACAACGGCAATTTAAGGAATTAGTGAATATAGAATATGATAACAGAATTTGAGTCGCGTATTATGCATTAATTATGCATTATTTAGGGATATTACATTATGTAAAAATAAGCAACATAAATTATAACAATTCCTTCAACACAAATATAAAACTAGAAAGCATTTCATATTTTTAAAACGTATTTATTAAAAACAAACAGTATAAAACACAAGCATTACTACAATATATAGTTAAATAAAAATTAAAATATTTTACTGTAAACCTTGTCTCTGCACTTTGCACACTCTAAACAATGTAGTATTAAATAGAATGGTGTGCAGAGTATTGTAGAGTACCTCTGAGAAAATTGTAATGCATGCTAAATTCGCCACACGTACCTTAAATTGCTTACGTGTGATCTACGTATTACTCATTCAGTACATTATTGATCTCTAATATAGTTGCTGTTTATTTTTTCAGGAAATTCAAATAGTTCGTTTTCTGTTGTAAAAAGTTTGCGAAAGTTATGGATGATATTGATTTAATTTTTTCTTTATTGTTAGTATTCATTTCTTTTATATTTCTTTCGCTAATCAAACAAAGCATAAGCTTTAAAAATGTCCATCAATTTTACTGCCTTTGTTCCACATGCGTGTGAACTGATCTTTATTTAGCTCTTTCTTGTTAAATTTCACGTATAAATCAAAATGTATCAAGATTTATAGGTTATTAATTTTTAAAATTATCTTTTCGATAAATTTTTCAATAATTTTTATTTTTAAGTTGAAACTGGTTTCTTAGTTTTGGAAATGTGTATTTTTCATAATTATTAAAAGATTTATTAATTAAATTTTTTTTACTTTGATTTTTTAAAATCTTTTTAATTTTAGTACAACTTTGATTTTTTAAATGGTATTCTTAGTTATGTATGCAAAAATATTAATTTAATGTACATGAATATTATACATTAAGGGTAATGTTTACTAAGGTGTTAATATTTAGTGATTTATTAATTTTTTGGTGTTTTGAATTCATCGAAGATGTGTACATAATCTTTTTTCTTAAGAGGGTGGGTACAGCAACGATAAAACGCTTTAATAAAGAAAAATGCTCTTTATTTGTTTAAAATTTACAAAAACCAAAAAAAATCAGAAAATGGATTTGGCCACTTGAGTGATTCGTGAATGGTAGTGAATATGCGCTCTGTTTGCAAAGATAGCATCCTCATTAGAATCTTCCATTTGATCTCTTTGCTTGCAATACGTTTCCAAATGCCATTTTCTCATGACTAGAAAGCCATTAAATGCAAGCAACTGCATCGAAAGTTTTAACCAAGTTAAGAAACGTGGTCATACATGAACTAGCACGTTCCTCTTTAAATAATATTACACCAACGGAGAGATATTGAAACTACAATTTATTTTAAGTACGATAATAGGCATTAAGTAACACAAAAGATCTGATTTTCAATCAGCAAATTTTATTTTAGGGAAAAAAATTTGCTAAAATGTGTTCAATAAATGGTCTGGTGCCTTAAAAAATAATCTAAAGTCATCTCAAGCATGTTAACAGCACTAATTGCTAAGATTGAAAAATTCCAATGGTTGATTATAAAGCATGAAAGCAAACCAAATTCATGACAACAATCATGTCAAAAAATATTATCGTTGTCAAAAAAGTAATGAAGAAAGCCATCATTATCAATTCGACAGTTTGCTCAACAGCTAGACATTAGTTTAACCAGAGCGCAGTGAAATAGCCTGCAAAGCTCTTAAAATTCTCTCTAAAGAAATTCTGTGAGTGCAACATTATAGCCAATATAATAATGGCGGAAGACTAAATTTCATCAGCAACATGTTAGAAATGATCACATAAAAAAGATAGTGTCACAGTATCTATTTATTGATGAGGACACAATTCAGCTTGAATAACTATATCATCCGCCAATATTATCGGATTTTTGTAGCGAGAAACACATATTTTGTTCCAGAAAAACCTCTTCATCCTCCAAAGGTTATTGTTTGGTGTGGTTTGTATTTTGACACTTTGCTTACGTAGTTCTTTGACCAGATGAACACTGGATCTATGACACATTGTGCCAGCACTATGGAGCTCCTCCGCATTCGACAAAAGAAGAGAAAGTTTTTGATCAGAAGTTGCTATGACAATCGTATTATTGCAAAAAGAGTGTAGAATCATTTTAGCTATAGATTGTCTTTTTTCTTTATAGTTCTAAGTCCAGACATCTTTTTTATAGAACTACGTTAAAGATAAAGTTTCATTAGAATCAAAACCGTAGGGCAAACAGCAAGAAATCTGATGAGATTGATTGCTACAGTTTGCGAAGGATATCGTGGATTTCGGGCAGAGAATTGATGAGTTATTTCCTTGAGGTAGAAAAAGTTTTTAAACTTCAAAACCTCGTCTTTTATTTTTATTTTTCTTCATGTGTAAATCCTAAAAATCAGAATTAAAAATATTTTTTCCTTTCCTCAGAAATTCTTTTTTAATGTTTTTCTTGTTTAAATCCTGTGAAACACCCTGTAAACTAAGAAAATTCTTATTCTAGGTAAAAAGAATATTATTTTAAAATGCTGGAATGTTAACAATTTAAATGACAAAGTATTTTTTAAAAATTTAGATTGTGATTGATTTTACTGAATAAACTGCAATCTGTTTCGATTCTCAACATTAATACTTAATTAGTCATTAAAACTTTAACACCAAAAAGAAGCAGTAAACCCGTTTGAAATATACCTTTACATATTGTCCTTGTATAAGGGCCATATCCTGGCCAGCATTGGCATACTTCTTTTCCTTCATTGAATACACAATCTCCATTTTTACACCCACAATCTAAATTTAAAAAGAATAATCATTAAAAAATTATATGCTTATAAATAAACACACAGACACATATTATATAATTATGCATATATATATACATATATATGTGTGATGTGTATGTGTGTGTGTGTGTGTGTGTGTGTGTGTGTGTGTGTGTGTGTGTGTGTGTGTGTGTGTGTGTGTGTGTGTGTGTGTATCCTGATTACTTAAAGTACTATATTATCATTTAATTCATTAATAATCTCAGTGAAAACTTTAACATAAATAATTCTCAATTACTTCAGTGCCATTATTTCGTCAAAATAGATTTTAAAAAGTATCACTTCTATGATTTTTGTCTAATTTAAGTTAAGGGAATAAACGATTTCTTAAAGAACTCGTAAGTAGAATGCATTCCTTCCAGAAGAATGTAATATATGTAAGCACTCGCAAATAGTGGCTTCCAACTAAAAACAGACTTGCCAGAAATATTCAATCGGGATAACAGAATGTCCTCCCTTCCAATTTTGTGGATGGGTGGGATTTCAGAGTGTTTTAGAGGGATGTTTATTTTCTTTGGGCTAAGTAAATGGTTACTGATTAGGATTTTAAACCAGTGGTAATAATAACTGTCTCAAGCACATATAAACATTTTATTTTTAACATATTAATGAGTGTAAGTTATTCGTAAAAATAAACACTTTGTGAATGAGAAATAAAAATTTAAATTACTTTTCAATAACTAGGACCAGTTTTAGAAAGTCTTTTTTATTTTAATATTATAAGTATTTTTAGTTTTATTATTATTATAATATAATTATTATATATATATATATATATATATATATATATATATATATATATATATATATATATATATATATATATATATATATATATATATATATATATATATATATATATATATATATATATATATATATATATATATATATATATATATATATATATATATATATATATACTATATATATATATATATATATATATATATATATATATATATATATATATATATATATATATATATATATATATATATATATATATATATATAAATAAGCGAATCAGATATAAATTTTGCATGTCATCACACACAAGATGTAAATGGTAGATTCCTTCAGCAAACTCTTATTTTCAATCGATGCGTTGTTGATCAAAGAAAATACTTTCGCATTTAGTGCTAATGGTGTCCCAGATAGGCAGAAGACATACTCGTGAATCTATGAGATTCGATCAAATAATTCAGTCTACCTGATACTCTCTTAATCAGATTAGGAGCTGCCATCTGATTACTCATGAATTGAGCAAAGAACCTGAGCCATTTTTCTTCACTTGCTTACTCTGTTTCCAAACACTCTTTAGCAAGAGCAATTTTAGCAAAGTTTATCCCCTTTTCTAGATCGAGAAGGTTTACTTCGAGTTGGAAGTAGGTTAACTAATTCCTCATTCAGTTATTGTAATAAACATCCAATCTTATTGCCCTCTAACTGTAAATTATCAAAATTGATCATTCAATGCTATCATGAAAAATATTTGCATTCTGAACCTCAAACTTTGTTGTTTCAACTGAGGCAAAAATATTGGCCTTTAAATGGTCGAAATTTGTGTAGGAAACTAACACATGATTGCCTCACATGTTTTAAAGCAAATCCTCAAATATGTAATCAAAAAATGGGTGACCTTCCAAAGGAAAGAATTAATCCAGATTTTACATTTAACTCTGTAGGTATAGATCTATGTGGTCCCTTTTTTATTAAAAACAAAAACCAAATAAAATGTTCCTTAACTAAAATTTATGTCTGTATATTTGTTTGTCTAGTAACTAAAGCAACCCATTTGGAAATTGTATCAGACCTTACTTCAGAGTCAATGATTGCAACCCTTAAGCGCTTTATAGCAAGACGAGGAAAAATTTCAAAAACCTTTTCAGATAATGCGACCAACTTCATTGGCCCACATAAAGAACTAAGAGGACTTCATAACAGAATGCTTAAACAAGAAACTTTAGCTAAATTTTTATCGGAAGAGAGCATTGAATGAATATTTATTCCTCCTAGAGCTCCAAATTTTGGAGGCTTGTGGGAAGCGGAAGTGAAGTCTATCAAATATTATCTTAAACGTGTTGTGAGCAACTCTAATTTTACGTTTGAGGAGTTTTTGACTGTCTTAGTTCAGGTTGAAGCAATGCTCAACTCACGTCCCTTGACCTTTCTTTCTTCAGATGTAGAGGATTTAAACATCTTGACTCCTGGACATTTTATAATAAGAAGATCTTTTACTTCAATTGTAGAGCCTACCTTGGTAAATATCAATGAAAAAAGATTAAACTTATGGCAAAGAACTACAAAGGCAATACAATTGATTTGGAAAAATTGGCGTAAATCTTATTTAAGCACCTTACAACAACGTACTAAGTGGATGTTTTGTTAACAAAATGTAAAAATTGGGGATATGGTAATCTTAAGGGATGAAAATATACCTACTTCTAAATGGATTTTAGGTCGCATTATTAAGACATATCCTGGTAAAGATAACAATATTCGTGTCGTGGACGTCAGAACAAAATCTGGCATATTTAAAAGACCAATATCCAAATTATATGTTTTGCCTTTAGAAAAAGGAGTAATTTTTTTTTAATGTTTTATTCAAAAGGATAAATTTAATAAATTTATCACTATCCCTCTCTCTTGTATTGCTGATTGTTTACTTTATGTACTGTGTATTACAAATATTTGTGTAATGTTATTAACTAGTTTACATTATGTAAAATTATTGCAATTTATGTTTTTGTAAAATTAAATTTAGCTGTTAATTACTTGTGTGAAAATATTGAATGTTTCACATTGCAATGGCGGGCAGCATGTTCGCGCATGCGCGCACGTCACGTGATATTGTTTTGAACACAGCAGATGGAGTTTGGAAATTGAGGAGAACGGTTATATTTCTCGAGCGGGAATTAATCCCCATACCTTTTGTTATGTTTGTCTGTGTCTGTAATAAATAATTTAAAAAGACACTGGTCCGTCGTATGATTAATTATTATACAATCTAAACATATTTTAACCATAAAAAACCAACATTATTAATCAAATAATTTCAATAGGGAAAAAATCGAACGAATAAACTGACATGATTAAAAAAGGAAATTTAATCCACATGAAAGAATGGATAAAATTGGCAACATTTCTCGATGTTCTTTGTCTTCATAAAGTGTAAAGTTAAGAATGGTGCTGGACTTCTGCTATGGTACTTTCAAACTCCCAAAGGTTCTATTGTCTGTTAACAATTGTAAGATATAGACATTAATGTGAACATCAATCCTAAACTAAGATGAACCCCAATTCCAATAGATTAAAGTTTAACTTGATTAATCTCTAACATACATAGTAAGCATTTCTTCAACTCTGTAACAACTTTCTAACTCGAAACAAAGCTCAGCTATCATTTTTGTAAGGAGTAACGCAGTAAAATTACAGTAAAATTGTATATTTTTCATGTGTTGCCACCTATGCTTAAATTGCATGAAAGTAATGAGAAGGTAGTCATTCTATTCGTCATGGAACTTTCAAACACAATGTGTTCAACTGACCTCAAGTATGATGAAAAATGAAAGTAGTCTTCTTGGTAAATAAAGGATAAGCAAATATTGAACATTCGATGCAATTTTCTTCAAATTAAATTTATATCGATTTTTAAATTAACTCAATTATTTCTTATACCAGTTAACTACTTTGTTTCCATAATTTTTAGAATACATTGATTTTCTTGATGACTTCTCTTAAAGCAGATTCAGTTGACAAAAAAGAGACATATAGATCTTAAATTTTATTATTTGATTATAAACAAATTATTTAAAAAATACTTGATTATAAGCAAACAAAATTTCAGTCATAAAGATAGCTTATTTATAATCATGTAAAAAATCTGCTAAGCCATTTAGATTTAGGTTAAATCTTGCCTTAAATTTATCTTCTGTTCAATTCATAAGCAGTGAAGAAATAACGCGTTTGATTTATAAAATAAATAAAACTTTTTCTAAACATTTGAAAGAATTGCTCAAAAAGTGATAAAATTAAAATTCAAAGACATACTTGATTCAAAGGTTATATTTTATGTGTGCTAATATATCTTAAATTTAAACTAAAAAATATTTAAGTATAAAAATATATAAATGTTTAAAGAAAATCACACACAATTAGAACTTACTTGCTCTGGGAAATCTTTTGCTTAGTTCTTGTGTTTTAAAACTGTTATTAAAGAGAAGTTTATAGAGTATGCTTTCAACTTTTTAATTTTGTTAGAAATCTTAAGATTCAAAACATATGATTAAGCAACAAAATTTATGATTACAAACACACAAAGAAAAATCCAAATATGCAATTTATTCATTTTCAAAATTAATATTAATAGCCTAAAAATTACAGCAAAGATTTACGACATCAAATATAAAATAATTGAGCTGATATAAAAATGATAAGTATATAATTTCTGCAATCTATTACCTTACTTGTATCTCAGAATTAAATTTCAGTGTATTGCTTGGCTTATCAAAGAGATTTTTATTTTTTCATTCATCAATTTTATACTTATTGTTATTCATGAAAGTATTTTCGAATGTTTTTAGTTACTACTGATAAAGCAAAAAAAAAAAATGGTGAACAGTGTGTTTCAACGATTTCTTATCAAATATTTTTCCGAGAAAGAAGCAACCTATTTGTGTTGTATCTTAATATCGACATTCATTACTTCAATGAATGTGAAATAATTGTCTAAAAGTTTATTTTACCAAAATATTTTCATACATTGAAAAATATTCTGTCTACAAATATTTCTCAGTTTAAAATATTTCTCTACAAATGTCTAGCAAATCTTAGATAACTGTAAAATTTTTAAACCATATTTTAAAAACTGATAAGAGTTAATTTATAATCAGCTATTTTTGAAATATTTATGAAACACAAAAAAATTGAAGATTTTAAGCGTCTAGTTAAATTTAATAAGTAGATAGAAATTTAATGAGATGTAAATAAAAATATTCTTTTTCTTCAAATTATATTCATTAAGATGAAAAATGCAATTTTTATGCCTTAATTAATTTTATTTGTTTAAATAAAAATGATAAGCATTGCTCAGTAAGAAAAATTCAGGAAAATATAATAAAATCATAGTCTTAAATTACTCATAAATTTTAACAATTTTAATACACATGAAAAGTGTGTTTCAATTAAAAAAATTATATTTATATACAAATAATAGTATAAAACAAATGAAATATATAATGTAATAAAAACTATTAATAAAAATTATATAATAATATATATGTATATAATAATATATATGGATATATATATATATATATATATATATATATATATATATATATATATATATATATATATATATATACATATATACATAGTGTCTCCTGATTTCGTATAAACACTACTATAAAAATTCACAAAATTCAAAGGAATTAGGAATTATACGAAAGCTTTGGACATTCAAGTATATAACCGTTACGTGTCTCCCGGTAAAGATTAAAAATGATATTTATTTATTTATTATATTTTTTTTAATTGATGAATATAAATATAAAAACTACTGTGCAAATTCAAAAACTGCAATTTTGATTCTTGAACATATAATTTCAATGCTCTGAAATATGATTATTTTTAAAATATTATTTCTTAAGAGGAATATAAATGCAAAGATAGTGATTAATACATAAAATTGTAACAATAATTTTATATATAAGTTTTAATTAATGGAATACAAAATGCTAAGAGAAGGAAAATATTTTTAAAAAAGTTCAATAAGCCAATTCGAAAATGTTCTTTATTATTTTGGTTTAATTTACATCTGAATAAGACTTTATTTTCTCATGCTAATTTGTTTTATAATTACAATAAATCAAGTCTCACTGTGTTAGCAATTTTGCGATTCAAACAATAATTAAATAATTTGTGACTGATGAAGCTTAATTTAATATCGCGGTTTCAACGATGGTTATTGAAATTTTGAATTATAATTTTAAATATTAATTTCAATATTTTTTAGGAATTAAAATCTTCTTTTAATATTTTGTTAATACATGGAAAAAATAGGTATAATATTTAAATATTTATTATTTTTATACTTTAATTTAAACTGTATTTTGATATTAATTTAAGTGAAAATTGTCATAAAAAATGTTATGTGCCTCATTTCTTAATACAAAATTCCTTTAAAAGTAAATATAACAGAACTTTTTCAAAAAAATGGTATTTTATTAAACTTAAACTTCCCCTAAAGTTTAAAAGACATATTTCAAATTATCTACACGGGTAAGTTGTCAAAAAATTGCAATTCTTCGGCAAAAATAAGATGCCTATTATTCAGTTTCACCTGACCCGTGATCCTTGTCATAAGAGCTCCTGTAAACCTTTTATTTTTCTTCTAGAGAGTGCAAGAGTAAGAACAAGAAAGCATAATAATCCATTCAAAAATCGCTGGATATATTCACTCATTAGTAATTCTTAGAAATAAAAAAAATTTCTTAGAAAACTTTACATCGATTATAATGATTGAGAGCAGTATCGAGTCTACGGCTCGCTGCGACGGTTGCCACAAGAAAGCATCACTCAATCTTCAGAGAAATCTCTCATCGACTGCAATGACTGCGATAACTTTAAGTGACAGCAATAAATACTGAGTCCAAATCTTTCATCGCTGCTGTGTTTCACCCCTTTCATCACTACTCAACAGCCATAAGTTCATATTGAAATGAAAGAAAACTTGAGTCCACAAAGAGCCCACTTTAATATGTGTATAAAGGGAAAGATATAGCGAAAACCATACATCATATAATTCTCATATCCATTTCTTTTTATTCACTCAGCTGAATATAAAAGATTTCTGGGAGCTATTTTGTAAACCATTCACCTTATGTTTGAATTTTTCGCCATTGTTTTTCTGTCTGCAATCCATTGTAGAATGAATGATATGCAGAACTCTATTGAGCTGAAGAAAACCTGCATATCATTCATATCTTTTCAAATAATTTCCTGAACGTGTCATGTATTAACTTACGATCATTTCAATGTCAAGGCTCCAAATCATTTTTCTCTTCTTCATTTGAGATTCGAATTTTATAGAGAATCGATTGTTTAAAGAAGAGAAATAAATTTTAATGAGACATATTCTTTTCAATGCTTTGAAACTTATTTTGTGAAAAGCAGAATTGTGCGAAAAAATCCAACAAGAGATTTAAACTTTTAATATATTGCAAGGAACAGCTTTTCGACTATTTTTTTCATGTAAGTAATAGGGAGAGAGAGAGAGAGAGTATCAAAGAATACCTCACTGTTCTTCAGATATTGTATAAGATATTCGGTGAAATTTATGAAAAATTATCACATTTAAATAAAACTGTTGACAAAAATGTTGAATGATTTTTCAAGACCTTCGTATAACTGTCATGGTTCAACATATGTGAGCTGTGATCAATTCATTAACAATTTGCATAGTAAAAAAGTTTTCTTAATTTCGTTTCACATTTTTCGCAGAAAAATTAGTTAATGATTAACTATGAATTATATCGATTTAAGGAAGTTCGTACTTTTATTTTTTATTTCAATTAATAAATTGAAATTGAGGAGCAAAGTCTTCATTGGAGGAATAAGATTTTGAACATTATATATTACAAATATTTTTTGTTAAAATTATAAAAATATCTACCATTAAAATTGGAATTATTTTCCTACAAATATATAATTGCTGTACAAGTATTAAGAAATATATGTTATTGTAAGTGTAATATAATAAAAAAGCTATATCAACCACATGAAAGAAATGTTGAAATTCTACATATATACGTATATATGTAGATATATATATATATATATATATATATATATATATATATATATATATATATATATATATATATATATATATATATAAACCTATTGCAAATCCTGCTTAATAAACATGCTCCTGAAGAAACATACCACTTAGCATTATAAACTAATAACTGGGTTATCCATTTTTTTGATTTTTTGAGATCCATTATAGTAGAATATTATTTAACATGAAAAGAAATTAAACATAATTTTTGTCAAAAACAATCTGCGAATTTATCATAATAATAAGCTTTTATGAATTATTATTTGAAAAAACGTTATCCTTTGAATTGTAAATTAATATTACTTGTTTGGCATCTGTCACCGCTGTATGGTTTCACACATTCACATGTTACTTTATTATTCCCTATTTTACACGTACCACCATTCTTGCAAGGATTCTCGTCACAAGGACCTATATAAAAGTGAAAAAAGCAAAGTATACTATAGATCTCAATCATTCAACACTCACTTTTGAAAATTACTTTTTAAATTCTCAATACGAAACTTGCCATTTATTTAACTAAGAAATTTTGAAAATGAAAATAAAGCACATTAACTATTATAAATATAAATCATTTTTGAGACCATTATAGTAGAAAATTATTTCACTCCTAAGCATAAAAAAAAGAAATTAAGCATTATTTTCGTCAAAAACAATCTTCAAATTAATCATAATGATAAGGCTTTCATGAATTATTATTTAAAAAAATATTATGTTATATATTGAAATTAAATATTACTTATTTCACATGTGTCTCCGCTGTATGGTTTCTTACATTCACATTTCACTTTATTATCCTCTATTTTACACGTACCACCATTCTTGCAAGGATTATTATCACAAGGACCTATATCAGGAGTAAAAAAGGAAAATATATTTCAATCATTTACGTATATTCAATTATTGACATACTTTATGTAATTGGGATTATTTTTTCTATAAATATATAGTTGCTGCACACATGTATTAAGAAATATATATTATTTTAAGTGTAATATAATAGAAAAGCTATATCAACCATGAAAGAAATGTTGTAATTCTACACATATTTGAAGTGTAAAAATGGTAATATGGAAAAGCTTTTCTAACAAATAAAATGTATATACATATATATATGTGTGTGTATATATAATACTATTGCAAATCCTGTTTAATAAACATGCTCCTTAGGAAACATACCACTTAGCACTTATAACTGGGAACGGATAACAAACATTATTCCTGGTTGAACAGAGATGAAATGCCTTGTACACGTACAGCAGTTTAGATAGTCTCGAAGTATATCATAGTTTATTGATTATAATAACTGATGATTGATAGGCGACAGAAGGTCAAAGTGCTAATCTCGCAGAATTTATTGATCATGTAATATTATTTACTGAGAAGCCAAGAAAACGAAATTGAGATGACAACATTCTAACACACATATTCTACATGAATTAAGACCAAAACCGAAAGTAAAACATTTAGAAGAGGTGTCTTCCTAACGTGTATTGCCTTCCTACAATGTAATATTGTATGAAGACTTTTTAGATAATATAATAGTATTGGATTTAACACATCAGAAATGTTACAGCTGCTATTGGAATTGCAGCAGTATAAGCAAATGGTGACCGAATCGGGTATTCAGTTGCTCTCCAGTGATGTATTACTCCAGTGGTATGTCAGTATAAGTAAATCGAATGCCAGCTGGAAATGTGCATTCTCAACGGGATAGACAAACATAAAGAGGGTTGTTATAGTTAGATCCTAAAATTTTCAGAAGCTGTATTATGAATCCCATTCCAGCGTCCAAATTCATGGTCGATCACGCCATTGGGGAAACGTTTTTCTTTAATGCATCATCAAAGTTAACCGATGCATGATCGCTGTGTTTGCAGTCCTGTCACAGGATACTTTTTCGAATTGTTCATGCGCGTATTTATTACCTTACAAATGATTATTTCTTGACAAAAGCTTTATATCACAGCTATATGGTCCACTGATATTGCAAGCAACTTGTCTGTTTTCTTGACTATTAGCAGAAAGGTATTGCAGAATTATCTGCATAATATTCTGTTGAGCTGCAATATTTGTAGAATAAAAATTTTAACGCGGGCTGTGGCTGAATAAACTGTGATCCAGGTAACTTACAGTCCGATCTCCATTAGTAACAAACACATTTATTTGACACGCGACAGCAACTCTCTTACTTGAAAAAATACTCAACTGCAGTTCCTGTGGGGAACGTCTACCGTAAATACACATTGCAGGTGTCTCCACCATCGTTTACTTGGAAGGAATATATTAAAGAGATAATCCCTCATGCACTACTATATGCTCCAGCTGTGAAATTTTTATGTATTTTGGTCGCATCTTTCTTTCAATGATGCATTTGTAACTAACAATATTTTAAATTCAGTTCAGAGATTATAAAAATAACAATTTATCTCTTTAATAAATAAAGATAAATAATGTCAATTAATAGTCATCAACGGGTTTTCAAGACAATTTTACATTTTTCAAACGCATTTATAGAATTTCTTAAGTAATTGAATGGAAGAAATATTTTAACATTCCACTGAAATTTTGCTAAGTTATTGACTTTTGAAGATAAATTGAATTTTATCGAGCAATTTTTCTAATTTAAGTCACATCATGATAGTTTACGATATAATTATAGTCTGAAATATACCATGTAAAATATACTGAAAATACGAGTAATAAAAATTTTCCTTATATGTGGTTTATTAAACTGATTTCTAAGACATTTTCAATTAAATAAAAAATATAATCTAAAGTTGTCCACATGATGTATTTTATGAAGCTCAAATTACTGACAACTTAAATTAATCATATTTTTTGAGAATAAGTATAAGATTTAAGGCTCAAGAAATTATTTTAACCCCTTAACCGGCTATCACGAGTTATCTCGGGCAAAGATTTCTGTGCATTAACTGGATATCCCGAACCCCTTGGAAGGGGCAACTAGCTTCACTGCAAATCTTCCAGCTCAACTCCCAGAATTGATAAATTGATGTGTAATCGGGGTTTGGGAACTCGCTGGGTTAACGGTCACGTTTCATTTAATTAATGTGTGAGTATTTGCTTGAAAATTTCATTTCATTAATTTTAAAAGTAAAAAACTACTTAAGTAAACTATGAAATAAGTATTTTAATTCTTGTTCGAATTCAGTTGCTTTTATTATTTTTTATAATGAAAACAGAAAGACTACTTTTCCTTTAATTTCGCAGATAAATAAAAATGTTGCGATTTCAAATAGTTACCCTTATCAATTATTAAGTCTATCAGTTTATTTAATTGTTAGTTTGAACCCCTGTAGTCATTTTTGAAATCAACAAAATATTTCTAATATCCTGAAATTATTTCTAAAATTATAAAATCAGCAGAATAAAAAACTTTAAAAAATTTATTTAAATTTTACTTATTTACATTATAACACATATTATAGAAAAATTTCTATTAAAGGGTGCATTCATTCACATATTCTTAACTTGAAAAAGACTAATTTAACTAACCTGGAAAATGCTTAGAGTATAAGAGAATATAGATGAAATTATTTGTTCAGATTCCTTAATCTATAAATCTTTTTTTAATTAAATGTTTTAAAGAGAATGATTTCCATTACTATTTGTACATAAATTTTCGTTAAGAAGGAATACATATATTTTTGATTACGCATCTTTAAGCATTGTTCCAATTGTTTTGAACAAATATTGACATGAATGTATTTCCCGCGTGAAAATGTCTTTCAAAAAAGAATAAAAACTCTGGAACTTTTTAACACACTTCATTATTAACAATACTATTCTAAAAAATTAAATATATTTACAAAAAATATATTAATATTTTCATTTATTTACACAATTAAGTTTTTTCGTAACTTTTCTTCCTTTCATGAAATATATATGTTTTGTAATACAAATAATTATAATAAAATAATTTTTTAAAAAATATTTTTTAAATATATTATTTCAATTTTTTCTTCCTTTAATCATTATAAAAACATCTAGCTAATTTTGATTGCATTAATCAAATATTTTTAATAGCGTTGACTAAAGTAGTAGTTCTTTATACAATACACTTTTTGTAAGCGTAAACTACTTATAAAGAAAATTTTTTTTGTTTAATTTCTACTCACTAATTTTGTATTAATGTTTTAAGCTGCTAAAAACTCTTCGTTTTATGTGTCTTAAATTATTATTTTACCATTCTAAAATATTTTATTTCTCGTATTAGAAACATATTATTGAAAATTTAAATTCTTAGCTTAACGTCAGAGTTCATTTTTTAAAATTTTATTTCAAAAACACATCAGATGAAATGAAAACATATCGTAGGGCTTATTTATAATGCATGTTCCATAAATGTGCAACCATAAACTGTAATAATCGTAGAAGGTATTTAAGAATTTCAAAAATCAATAATGGAATGTTAAAGGAGATATTTGAGTAAATTCTAGAGAAAATAGTAAATTTGATGCATATATTGTTAAGTTGAAATTACTAACAAGCATAGTATCGGAAGATAGCAAAAGGATCGATTAATCTTACTTCATTATACACAGTTAACAAAAAAAGGATTTAAATTATAAATTCCGAACTAATGTATATGGGTGCATCAGTACAAGTTTCCGGGGATATTTCTGAATGTTAAATTGATGACGTATGTATCAGCAATACAATGAATGTGTTGCGATCCAAAAAACGCTCGCCAGTGAAAAACATTCTATATTTTCAATCCATAAAAATGAAAAAAGTGAGTTTCAATATATCTCTTTCAGTTGGTTATACGCAAATATTCGAAAATATATTTGTCACTTTGTCATTTTTGTGGGCATATATGTATAAATGATCTATTTCCTTTGTATTCATTCTCAAAAGTTATGAAAGCTCGCTAGTCTGAAACGATGAAATATGCAAATTTTCAAGAATAATATCTGATTCGAACTACGATGAGGAACTCTATCCGTACTTGAAATGTGTATCCCACGTGATTTATATTTTTGATTTCAATTACAGTAAACAAAAAATTGTATATAAATTATGAAATGAGAGGAAAAAATTTTAAATATTAGTTGGAAGAGAAACAAATAACTAAACTGTTTATGAGAAAAATTAATTATTATTCAATTTAAATGATGAAAGTAATTTTTTAAAAGTAAGATTTCCTATTTGTTACTGATAATTAACAAATGTCGTCAAATATTTAAAGTTATTACTTTACTAATATACCTTAAATTTTATGAAAAAATTAAGAATTTTATGAAATTAATTAAAATGTGAGAGATTGCAAGGTTTAATTATTCTACCAATAGTGAAGTTCTCAAGTAAGGTATAAACATGAACTCTTTTATTTTGTGAATAAGAGCAGAAAAGAGTATAATGTAATAGCTATCGTTAATTCAAATGAACTTTACTTATACATTGGGATTCAGAATACAGAAGAATATGACCTTCAACAATAATTTCTCTCATACATTCTTTCGATTTTTAAACATTCAAATGTTAAAATTACTTAATTTTCTTAAATTTTTAGGGTAAAAATACTGAAAGTATTTCAAAAATAACTTGAATGTGGTAAAAAAACAGCCACAAATTTTAGTAAAAAGTTTTCAGCAGATAAAGCATTCACAAAGTAAACTACAAACACTTATTGGTTTCTTCAGGTGATATAGGCCTATTGACATCCCCACTCTAAATCAATTATCAAATTAAAATATGGTATTTTAAGAAATTTAAAACTCTAAATTAGATTGAATAAATTAAACTTAAAATTTTCATGTACTTTTTTCGTTTAATTAAAACAAAGTAAGATGGTATTCACTTAGTTTAAATGGAATTAATAATGAAAAATTTAATGCAGTTCATTAATTGAACTATGATGTTTTAATACAAGGAAAATTAAATATTTTAAGCATTCATTATATTTCTTAATAATCTTTCATTGTATGAATACATAATAAACATAACAATTTTTGCCGTTCATTGTTACAAACTTTCATCAGTTTATAAATAACTTATAATTTTTTATACGCTTTCTTTTTATTTGTTAGACCTAACATTCAATTTAAAGTAGAAATTTACACTCAAGTACTTATGGATGGTTGTTTTATTTTATTAAAAAATTAATTAAAAATAAATGCACATGTTACACATTTTATGTACAACACTATCATTACATATTTAAATCCTTAAAAAATTCCTGTGATAGAACTTCAAACCTGTAAAAATACATGATCCTTAATTTGTTAAAAAAATTATAATTTATATTTAAAACCAACTTTTACCTTAGTAAAAGAGAAAATATCTGTGCTTTCTTTGATACTCTACATTTCTCTGAATGAGACCACATTAAAATAAAGAGTACGAACAGAAAAAAAAATTACTTTTGAACAATGAAATTTTCTTCTAATACATTAATCTGCTACAATACAATTATTTTCAAATTACATTCTATAATAGTGATTATTATTTGGTCTTAAATTATTTCTTATCAGTTAAAAAATTTTGTTTCCTTAATTGTTTGAAAGTGTTGAATTTCGTAACAATATCTCTTTCAGCAGAATAATTGAAAAAAAAAATTGGGACCTTAGATTTATAAACTAATATCAGTTATATAATTAGCTTTTTATAATCATGGAAATATGCATTCTAGAGATTTCTTAGATTTGGGTAAAATCTTACCATAAATTTACCTTTGGTTTAATTCATATATAATTAAAATCTAATTATTTAGAATAAATATATAAAATTTCAAAATAGAGTTTTTCAGGAAAAAGTAATATTTGAATTAAATGAGAATATTTCGATCAAAGCCTGGCAATCTTAAGCTCTAACATATGCCAAATTTATACTGTATGGATATATATATTTAAATATAAAAATATATAAAGATTTAAAGAAAATCTCACTTGCTCTGAGAAATCTTCCGCTATCATCTTGTGTATTGTATACAAAACTACTATTATAAAATTTTATAGAATTTTCATTTAATTTGTTAATTTCGTTAGAAGACTTAACATTCAAAATGTATGCTTCACTGAGAAAATTTATTATTACAAACACACAAAGAAATATCCAAATTCCAAGCTTAATCATTATTGAAAGATTTACGCCGTCAAATATAAGCGAAATTAAACTCTATAAATAATGTAATTTCTGTACAATTTCTTTATTTATATCTGAGAATTAAGTGTTCAATATCTTGCTTGGCTTATCAAAGTGATTTGTATTGCTGTTATATTTATCAAATCGATACCTTTTGTTATCGATTAAAATATTAAGATATTCTTGTCTCTACTTGATAAAATGAAAAGACTTTAAATTGTGAATAGTGTGTTTCAATGATTTCTCTTATCAAATCTTTTTCTGAGAAAGAAGCATCCTATTTGCATTGTTTTAATATCTACGAATATTACTTAAATAAATGTGAATAATAGCTTCAAAGCATGTTTTATCAAAATATTTGCAAACATTCAACATTATTCTATCTATTTTAAAATCCTTCTCTGCCAATGTTAAGCAAATCCTAGAATACTGTGAAATTTTTTACTCTACGCATAAAAAACGCTAACAACAGTTCATATATAAACTTATTTTAAAATCTATAAAATAGAAAAAAAGAAATTTTCAGATTTTAAGTGCCTCATTAAATTTATAAAAGAAATGAAAATGCAATAATATGCAAATGATGTTATAAATTTTTTTTCAATCAAGAAAATAATTTATTTCATTTGAATAAAAAATGTTACATTTATGCCCAAATAATTTTTATTTATTTAAATGAGAATAATAAAAACATATTCAGATATAAAAACATATTCAAAATTTTATAACATAACTCAAGACAATAAAATTATAGTCTTAATAAAATCGAAATATAATCACGTGATTCGTAACCATTACACGTGATATTCTCGTTGATCGCGTTACCTTGCTTTCCATTTATCCGCAAGAGAAGCAACCTTCCAACATTTTTAAGAATACGCATCTGTTGCGAAGATCTTCTTGTAACTCTCTGTGGAACATCCACCTCCTTAATCCAGTGTTTCTCACCCTTTTAGTATTCACGGCCCAATTTTCAATCATAATTTTCATCGCGCCCCCCGTCCCCACCGCATACAATAAAATGTATGTAATAATATATTTTGAGTATTTTGGCGTTAAACCTACACTACAACATTAATTTTAAACTTTACAAATTACCAAGAATACGGAAGTTTATTGACATTTTGCAACACCGATCTTCAGCATTGAAAAAACAAGACTCCTGTGCCTTTTTCTTGCTCTTGCGTCCCGCCATGTCACGGTTTCACGAGAAGTTTCGATTTGTCTGGAATTTGTCTGATCAGCTTAAAAGTTAAGTTAGGAGCGTGCGCAGATGTGAACAAATGTTTTCTCATACGGAGAAGGAGAAAGTTCTATGACGCCAATTTCAATTCCAGACAATCTCATTCGAGTCGATCCTTCTATCGCTATTGAATCTATTCTGAATGTGTATGTTATATATATTTTCGTGTAATTGCAATTCACCGTATTAAATATTCACGGCAGCAGACTTATGCAGAAACATGGATAAATTTTTAAGCGGGCGTAAGCGAGCATGAGACGATAGACAAGCATCAACAAGTACTAGACGAGCGCGGTTCCGAAAATAAAATCAAAAAATAATCTCAAGAATACTTAATTTTGGATTCACTAGTACTAAATTAAATGAAGAAGAAAGGCCCCTGTGTATCATTTGCTCAAAAATGTTGGCGGCAGACAGCATGAAACCTAATAAACTTAAACGACATTTGGAAACGCTTCATAGTGAGTACGTAAACAAACCCAGGGAATTCTTCGAATTAAAATTAAAATCATATGAAAAGCAAAAAACATTGTTTAAAAAAACTTTGTGAATGAAAAAGCTTTAATTGTCTCTTACAAAGTTTCATAGAAAATAGCCAGATATAAAAAGCCTCACACCATTGGTGAAGAGCTTATTTTGCCAGCCGCAATTGAGATTGTAGAAATTATGTTTGGAGATAATTTTGCAAAACAATTTGAGTCTATACCTCTTTCAAATGATACTGTTGCCCGTCGAATTGCTGATATAGCTGAAGATGTAGAGTGTCAGCTTTTGTCGAAGTTGCGTGACAAATTGTTTTCAATGCAACTCGATGAGGCAACATATAGCAATAAAGATGCTCATTTCATTGCCTATGCTAGATTTTGTGAGGATTTGTCAGTAGTAGAAGAATTACTTTTCTGCAAACCAATAGAACTCAAAGCAACAGCACTCGCATTATTTGCTATCTTAAATGATTTTATGAACGAGGCAAACATAGAATGGAAAAATTGCGTCGGAATATGCACCGATGGTGCTTGTTCTATGTCCGGAAGATTTCAAAGTATTCAAGTACTTGTGAAACAAAAATCGCCACAGTGCGTCTGGACACATTGCATGATCCACAGAGAATCTTTGGCTTCCAAAGAAATGAGTCCTGGTTTGAATATTGTGTTAATTACGGTTTTAACCATAGAAATTTCAAAATAGTAAATTATATAAAAATGAGACCCCTGAAATCAAGAATCTTTTCCGCACTTTGTAAAGACATGGGTGCAGTACATTCAGCGTTACTATCTTATTGCGAGGCCAGATGGTTATCACGAAGGAAATTTTTGCAACGTGTTTATGAATTATGAGAAGAAATCGCCGTTTTCCTAGAAGAGGAAAACAAAGCGGAAGCTGGGAATTTTCGCGATAGTTAATTTGTGATGAAATTGAACTACATGTGGTCGACATATTCGAGAAATTAAATTACTTGAATCTTCAACTGCAAGAAACAATCATACCTATATTGGATACGAGTGATAAAGTTAATGCTTTTTGTAGGAAATTGGAATTGTGGAGCAGAAATTTAAAGCAAGAAAACTTAACAATGTTTGCAAATTTGAATGATTGTATTAAAACTTACAAGGCTGAAGAACAAAATATAAAAGTTGTTTTTGTAACCATTGAAAATCATTTAGCAATAATAGCAAAGAATTTTAAAAAGTACTTTCTTGCTGACGACAAACTGATATCCTGTTACAAGTGGGTGAGGGATCCATTTCAAAATACTCCCGAAGGACTCTCAATTGAAGAGGAAGAAACCTTCATAGACTTCACGACAAGCGGCGAAACCAAAAGACAATTGAGTAATAAATCACTCTTTGAATTTTGGGCAGGAGTGGATGATGAGTTTTCTGCACTAAAAACAAGGGCATTTCGCATTCTACTACCATTTTCAACATCTTACCTTTGTGAAACTGGATTTTCTGCGGTGGCTTCTTTGAAGACAAAATATAAATCTCAGCTAAATATAGAAAAAGAACTGAGAGTGTCTATTTCTAATATTAAACCCTCCTTCGAAAAACTTTGCTCTGAAAGACAAGCCCAAGGAAGTCACTAATAATTATTAAATTAGTTTTTAATTTAGTAAGTTGTTTCATATAATTTAATAAGTTAATTATTAAATATGTCGAAATGTATTTTGTTTTGCATGTGTGTGTGTGTTCGTTCCTTTCAGTGACTTAATCAAGTTTTTTAAATAACATTTTCTCTTGGATATGCTCCCCCCCCCATGAGTGTGCTCGCGCCCCGCAGGTTGAGAATCTCTGCCTTAATCCTTATTTTTAAGGATAGTGCTAATAGCCGATGCAGACCGATTGTATGTGAATGCTAGATCAGCCACACTAACACCTTTTAAAGATTTGATGTTTCATTTCTTTAATTATTTTTACCTTCTTATGGCTGTTTTCTTCGGGGACATTTTTGCAAAAGTCTACTATCTATTTCCTGATTTCCTAATAATTAATTTTTATCCATGAACATATAACAGAATATAATGCAAGTTTGAGAAAATGTGTGACACTGCGTGTGCAACAAGTGCTAAACACTGATTGATGGGACACACACACAGTCCGGGACTTTCTCGTTATGCAAATTTCTCGGTAAGCGATGTTCTACTGTGTTTGTTGATAAAATCTCAAATTATTTTATTTTCTCCTCATAATTTATTAAGATTTTACACCTAACTTTGAGTATTTTTAATTTATTTGCTTAGTCGGATCTTTCTTAAATGCTCCTTTAATAAATCATGATTATAAAAACGTTAAAACGGGAAAATCCCTTATGCGAAACAAACACAATGACTCATTTTCATTTGATGGCTTTTAACTGCAAATAATAATTTTATCATTAAATCGGTTTATAAAGAAAAGGATCTTCTAAAGTTTCACTGGCGAACCTCTTTATTTCTTGTGTGGAAATATTTTCTTAGCTTACATGTTAATGATAATGAAACAGCAATGATATTTTACGTTAAATAATTAATTTCCCTTAAAGTAAACTTGTCATTATTTAATATACATTTTTTTGCTTCTACGAATAAAATATAATGAACAATTACTTGTGCGTTATATAAGATCTTTTTTGTTCATTGATGATAAGCTTTAAAGGATTTTTCCCTTAAATTAGCTACTAAAAATGTCAAAATTATGAAGTAATCTATTTTGACATCAAATAACAAGCAGCTTAACACTTTGACGTCATTGTAGATTTTCTTTGACTCGACGCTACATGTGTACCTCCCGGAGGACATTTGAGGAATTTGGAATGGGCCTCCTGGAGGACATATTCAAGAGTAAAGAAGAAGAAAACACTGAAAAATTCTCAGTTACCCAGCCTATCAAATAAGCTTACAGAAAACTCAAACACAGCATTCAACTCAAGTGCTCAAATATTGTTCAATAGTTGCTGGAATTGAACACAAAAAATCAACTTCGGAGAACACGGTACAATCACTAAACCGTAGCATAATATTTATGAACGCTGTCGACACAGTTTAGCTGACAATTTTGCATCAGTTAGTAGGCCATATTGATCTGTTGCAGAAAGGAAACGGTGAAAATTAAGTATCACCTGGATTTCTGGCTTATCCAAGTGAATCAGCAAAAAAACAAAAACACAATTTCGTTTTTTCATTACTCAACAGTGGCTGGTACTGAACCGAAAACCTTTTTCCGAAAATTGTGATTTTACTTCAAAGCAACGATGAGACCTTAAAGATAAAATACCATAAAATCTAAATTAAGTATGCAATTTTTGAATAAGTAGCTCCTTGTAAGCAGAAAATTTTAATGTATTAATAAATCAAATATTCATTAAGTTTTATTGTACATTACAAAAAAGAAAACATGAAACAATAACCATTGTGCCATTTTCACAACTTGTGCCATGTTTTTCTTGTTTATGATATTCAAGTGATTGTTTAATCAAAAACATGTAATTTTTAATTAAAACATTGCAGATTTTCTATTAAGTACAATTATTTAAAGATTTACTTTCCATGAATATTTAGCTGTTTGGTTAAAAATGTACTACGGCTATGCTGGAAAATACCAATATTAAACAAACTTTAATATAATACGAGGTATAAGTCCTGATAATAAAGTTTCTTCCAATAAAATATTTTTACATGTACATAAAACAGCTCAAAATGATTCATTCTCCTTTGTAAATGATTAATGTATACAAACTACGTTAACAAATTAAATCAGAAGACAAATTCTTAATAAATCTATATCAATTTAGCATTAGTCGCATTTGCGGTGATGTTCAACCACTGATATTGACATTCGTCGCAGAAATGCTGTATCCATTGTATCCAGATCCAAGTTGTATAGGTAGGTTTTGGAAAGGATATAGAGTTTTTTGACAGTTTGATACATTCGGTAAGATTTAATATTCAGTTAAAACTTGTTCGATTATTTTTAGTATTTTAACTATTAATATTTTTAATGCATTCAATTACTTAAAAAGTAAGAATTTTACGTAACACTTATTATAAAAAAACTAATATTTAAAATAAAATATAAAGGTATTCTTCTAATACACCGACATCTAGAACTGTTTCGTAATTTCAAATCAACTATGCTAAATCTCATGTTTTTTTTTTCTATATTCATACTTCAAATATAAATTCTTTCTTTTCTGGGAGGTTTTATTTGGAAAATGCGTAAAACATTTATGTATAACCATACAAGTGTCAATATTTAAAGTTAACATTTAAGCATTTGAAGTTACGAAAAATGACAATAATCGATTATGATATTTTTATTTATCCTTCTTTTTTACAGCATACTTCTTAAGACAAAATTATTTTTGTCTTACATTTGGCAATTCTTTGTGTGTTCGAAGATGAGAACTGACGAAGTTTAGAGATTTAGTAAATAGATGGCGACACTATGAGTGTTCCATTAACAATAAACTAACATGAAAATAAATTTTAATTGCAAGTCTAAAAATTTCTAATTTAAAAAATAAATTTACAGAAATATCCACATTTGTATGAAATAAAATTAGTTAATATCTGTCACATAAAAGAAAGACATTTCCCCATTCATTTTTCATTTATTAACTACAGTAATAAAAATAAATAAAAAGTTTGATTGTTATTGCATTATTTTAAATACGATTTTAATGGATCATTTTATATTAATCACAAATAAACAATAATGAAACCACAGACTTTCTGATCAGAATACTCGTCATATAAATTTCAGCAATAATGTTTGAAACATTAAAGAGTATTAAAAAAGTTTTTATATAAAGATTATATATTTACATTAATGTAGTTAGTAAAAATCAAATCATACAATATACATTATGATTTAACTTTTCTTCAAATTGTTGAATTAACTAAACAATGAATTAATGAATCAATTTATTAAAAATCAATTTTAAGTTAGATATTTTCAGCTTGAAGAAAGCAATTATTAAAAATATACGATAGCAATATAATTAATTATAATGATTCAAAAACTAACAAAAAATACCAGAAATGAACATGATATATGGAGGGAAATAAATCATTTTTTGTGCATCGTTGCTTTGTGAAGCTCATTCTAAAAGCATTAAATCGGCCATCGAGACAAAATACTCGATGATATTGTGAAGAAAAAATAAATGATGTTTTATGATGAGATAGATTAATATGTATTATCTAGTCACTTCAGCTGAGATCCTTTGTTATTGCTGCAGCTTCCGTGCACCTAGCCCTGAGTTGGGCACATCAGACGAAAGCATCCGGATGGAGCCTTCGTGATTTTGAAGCACCCCAATCTCAGAGGTCACTTGGAGGACATAACATGCTTTACTGAACATCTTTGGTAAAGCTAGGATTCTACCTCCAGATAACGATGCCCTAACCAACCAGGCCACTGCACAAAGCGCATCCAGGGTCATTTTTGAATGCATACATTTTGATAATTCATGGGTCCTTTTGTAACAACTTCTCAAATAACTCATTTCAGCTTTTACAATCGGTAATTGCAACAAATTGCGAGTCAACAGTAATGGGGTGTCCTTTGTTTCTGCTTATTTGAGCTGTGCTGGCTTGCCTCAATTATCATTTTCTCAAAACATTCTTTGCAAAAAGATGATGCTTTAATCGAATTCAGTAACATAGTCGGCATGGAAAGATTTTAGACAATGCGATATAGAAACTTTGTTCCTTCACTGGTAGAAATAACCATAATACTCCGTTCACGCAAAATATTTTTAAATCAATCTCAAGTGTTTTATATTTTTACTAATGGCGAGCACTTGGGTGACTAACCCTTCGCCACAACAAGGCCAGAAACTGCTACTCATTTGTCGTTACACAGCGGGCACCTGTGGTGCCAAGATCGCAGAGGCACGTAGCATTACGCACGCCATACCATCCTAATCCCATTCACACATCATCTTAGAAGCAAGGACAGCGAAACACAGAGAGAAACACATGAAACATATGAATGCCCGAACCCGGGACCCACAGCTCAGGAGTCAGGAACGCTAACCACTCAGCCATCGGTCTCAAACGCAGCAGCCTTGATTGAGCATCATAAGTCCATGTTTTACATTTTCAGCGTATGCAAGCTTGTGATCGCGTTTTCTGAATGTGTGCCGGTATAAAACTGGAAAATGCTTATCCTACATTTGTTTCAAAAAATATTTATTTTATTCTTCACATTATGAAATTTTTTTTCATAATTACTAACATTTTAGTTTGAAATTTGGTACCTGCTAGTTAGTTTTAATCGAGAATACACAAAATGAAGTAAAGGCTCTTACCATACGACATGGAATGGTTTTTCGGACACTGGTTATTGCGTATCAAACGGAATCTGCTCAGCTTTCTCTCTTTCGTGATGGGGCTGAATTAGGACGGTTGACGAAGGAATGGAATGGGATAAAACTGCTGGTCTCTGCCTAGCATAATCACTTCGGAATTTTGACTACAGCGTTTGCAATTCACTGAAACTGAAATTATTACTAATTTGAACTCATTATAAGGCATGCTGTCTTCTAATTAGTGTAATCAATGTTACATTCCATTTCTTCAGCTTCAGAGGAGTTCAGGGACGAATTGTTTCTCTTCTTAAAATTGTCATCTTCTGGAGGTAGATATAAAATATGTACGGCAAAAGTATCTCTCTTTATTTCTATATTTTCATCGTAATTTCCTTCAAGGAAAACGATATTTACTTATTTTATAAGTATTGTTTTAGCCCACTGCAGTATACGTGATTTTGTTTTCCCTAATACGCTACCAATCAGAAATGCAATGAAACACAGATTAAAAGAGTCCATATTTCAATATTTAAAACTTTGTAACTAAAAAGGATTGTTTAAACAATCTATTCATTATTTGATTTGTTTTCAACTGATTTATCCGTGAAACAATATTTTTTGGTAAAAAAACAATGTTTTGAATGAAACTAAGCAAAGATCGTTAAAAAGTAATTAAATATAGATATTTTTTGAAATGCTTGGTACAGTTTTTCGTTGGAAACTTTGGTTCACGAAATCTGGCGAACTAGATGTGAAATATTATCGATTGACTAGCAGCCATAACATGCTTCTAAATCAATAATGCTTCATCTAATCGGTCATATTGCTAATTTGCGCAATACCCCTCTTCAATAAGAATTCTGTGCAGGAAACTAAGGAAAAGACACACGTTATTTATACCTAATTATTAAAAGCGAACTCACGCTTTTACACTTTAAGCAAAATTAAATATTTTGACATAGTTTCGGAGAAATTATCCAGAATGCAAACGGTTTTAATAGGTAACACAATGACAAAAACAGAATAATAATAATAATGGGAATTCACACAAAAGAAACTGATGATGTTAAACATCCTTCATCTTAAGATCAGTTAACTTTTTTTTATTTGTAAATTGATTCCTTCCAGAAAATACTCTGATAATTACTTATCAGCATTTTTAGCTATTGCTTACATTTAGATATGATGGACAATTTACAATTATTCAGAACAATGCTTTTCGAGATAGATTACAAAGTAGTTGCATTACAATAGAAACCTAAACTGAAATTTAGTCAATCACAAATAACTAAGCATTGAAATTTCAAAATTGGTACAAAAAATAGATTCGAAAAGAGAACTGAAATTGCGTGACTTTATGTAATGTATTCATTTAAAAAAAAGTACTTAAAATAGGCAAATTATAAAATGCATTGTTTGGCACGTGACGATTTTATAATAATTTTTTAAAGATAACTTTTTTTGAAGATTTTATAATAATATTTATTGTTTCACCTAAAATACCCGCTAAAAAGAGCTTAACGATAGTTGAGTAATATGATAGACACATCACAAAAATTTAACTGTGCAGTCCTTTCATTGGATGTTGATTTGTATCGATGAAGTTGAAACAATCAGTAAGTTTTGATGAATAACAATGCACATTAATTATTTTTCTTTTAAATAATTATCAATTGATGGAAGCAGATCTATATCAGAAATTAATAGTTATTGTATTTCAGAATATATAATAAACATTGGAGCCAATTAGAAAAATGTTATTTATGGTATTATTTTATGACGGGGAAAGAGAATAAGTAAACAATTTACAAAAAATTAAATTTCTTAACCGAATTTTTAAAAAATTTAAGTGACCAGCAATAGTATTCAATGATTTGAATTTCAATATGACTTATAAGCACAAATATTTTTTTTATAATTTAACAGATATCATTATATTTTTATTTCATTCAAAATTCAGTAAAGACGGTCTTTTTATGTTAAAATAAAGTTAAGACACATTCTATAGGAAAAAAATGCATTTCTTGCACGATAAAAGAAATTTTTATTTGATTTTCATTTATTAACATATAAGATTATATAATTTTTAGATTCCTTTTTTTCAAGAAATTTTTTTATCTCTATTTTCTGGTACATTTTCAGAATGTTGCATTCTAATCTGATGAGTTAAAAGCATGATTTCATTGGGTATTCTTAGCAACATGGAAATAATATGTAATCATGTTATTCAAATATAAGAATTTAAATATAAAATTATATAATTGTGATAGTGATTATAATTATGAAAGTGCAATCACGATAATGAATATAAGTTACTATAAGTATTCTTTTAGTTCTAAAATTAATTTTTTATACTTTTTGTCATCGGATTTATGACAAGATATTATTTTTAATAATGTTTCTGAAGCAAACTCTTATCTACACAAAAAATACATACAACTCCACAAAACAAGAATACTTTTTGTCATGTTTTATATCTATTGTTTACTAAACATTTTACCAAATGTTTGTATAAAAAAACTATATTTGTGAGTAATAATGTTTAAGGGTAAATACATAATTATGATGAAACATCTATTAAATTTGTTTCATATTTAGAAATCTCTTAATATTTCGCGTCTTCCCTCAGGAAAATAGATGTTGGCTCCATGGGACTGTCGAGCCTTTGAATAATAGATTAGGTTGTTAATAAATTAATTTTATGAAAAAAATTGATTCTTTGCAATTTATCAATTATTGTTTATAAACAAATTTATCACATTCAATAATATATCGATAATTTTCTTTTTTGTGACTTTAAAGTTTGTTTAATATAAACTTCACAAAAATATTTTCTTTTATATTTAAGATACAGATAATTAATCGTTATTAAGCACGCGAACTGTTGAAACCGCGGTAGTATTGGAAATTAAAAAAACTCTCATTGTCCATCTTCTGTAGTGGGAAGTATTAGTTCAAGTGCTGATCTTTAAATCTGATGGTTGTTTAAAACTCTGAGTTGTTTTGTGTTGGAAAATAAATCCATTAATCATTTAATACACTTTTGGAGACTTATTTGTTCCTTAGATATTTTTGGGTTTTACACTGTCCATCTTCTATGGTGAGAAGTAAGAATTATTGATCTTTAAATCTGATAGTGATTCAAAACTCTAAGCTATTTGGTATTGGAACAGAACTCATTAATCATTTAGTATTTTATAGGAGACATATTTGTTTTTTAGATTTTTTGTGGTTCTCATTCTCCATCTTTTATGGTGGGAAGTAAGAAATATTGGCTCAGATGATCTTTAAATCTGATAGTGGTTCAAAGCGCTGAGCTATTTGGTGTTAGAACAGAACTCATAGTATACTTTTGTAGATTGGTTTGTTCTGGGAAGTAAGAATTATTAGCTCAGATGATCTTTAAATCTGATAGTGGTTCAAAGCGCTGAACAATTTGGTGTTGGAACAGAACTCATAGTATACTTTTGTAGATTGGTTTGTTCTGGGAAGTAAGAATTATTAGCTCAGATGATCTTTAAATCTGATAGTGGTTCAAAGCGCTGAGCAATTTGGTGTTGGAACAGAACTCATAGTATACTTTTGTAGATTGGTTTGTTCTGGGAAGTAAGAATTATTAGCTCAGATGATCTTTAAATCTGATAGTGGTTCAAAGCGCTGAACAATTTGGTGTTGGAACAGAACTCATAGTATACTTTTGTAGATTGGTTTGTTCTGGGAAGTAAGAATTATTAGCTCAGATGATCTTTAAATCTGATAGTGGTTCAAAGTGCTGAACAATTTGGTGTTAGAACAGAATTCATAGTATACTTTTGTAGATTGGTTTGTTCTGGGAAGTAAGAATTATTAGCTCAGATGATCTTTAAATCTGATAGTGGTTCAAAGTTCTGAGCAATTTGGTGTTGGAACAGAACTCATAGTATACTTTTGGAGATTGGTTTGTTCTTCATACCCTTTAAGGTTCCTACTTAGCCATAATTTACGAAATGAATCAGTAAAAATACTTCAGTAAACAGATATTTTCATATGACAACTCTGATATGTATGGACGTAACCCATTAAATTTTGGTCTTACTTTGGGGACACTCATTTATTCTTTAAATGAAGTAGAATAAAATAATTTTATTTTTATATTTCCTACTCGCAAACTTGAAATAAGTTTTTACTTCTAAGTGTAAATCATTTTTAATACACTTTTAATAGTACTTGAAAAGAATATTTTAGTTATACAACGAATATACGGTTTGTTTCATGAAAAATTTCTATCAATCATATTTTTCATAAAATAAGAATATTTTATGGGTGAAATGTATGATTAATTTCATCCGTGGAAAATTTAATTCTCGAACCGTGTGGTTTGATAACTATCATTAATACGATTTTTTCAGAAAATGAAGCATAATTTAGAGATTAGTAATACTTTGCAAATCAACTACATATAGTGTTTGATTTATTCAACGATTCATTCATTAAATTATTGAAAAAATTGAACTTTTAGTTTGTAATTATATATTTTTTAAATATTTCTTTATTATTTTTAATTCGTGATTTCAGATGAAAGTGCAGAAATTTATTTAAAAAGGGACAAAAATCGGGAAAATATGAGATGTCAGTTTATAAGGTTTAGGAAAATTGAATTAGAAGCTATGTGTACAGATAAGAATTCTCTGAAGAAAAATAACCTGGCAGCTAAGAGCAAACTTACAATTCTGCATGCAGATTAATAGTGAATTTCGATTCCTTGTAAAAAAAAATGCCATATTTATTTTAAGCCCTTATTTCTGCTAGAATCATGCTTAATCTTTAGAAAGTTATCATAATGAGCTCTAAAGTTTAAACTTAATCTTCAGTGAAGAAAAATGAAACTATTTCATGTATTTATCACATAGAAAAGAATATGTAACCTTATCTACCAGATCAGAAAATTCTTCCAAGTTCGATATCTTACCAAACTTAGAATATATTAAAGTAAGAATAAAAATTTACCTTTCATTGAATGCCAATACTGTCTTCAAAACTTCACTCAAAGCAGAAATTTTCCAATTATGCATACTCCATGAGTTTTTTTAACATTTTAATTTTAATCACGGTGCGAAAATATGCATATGTATACATTGCAAATCTTTCTCAGCATTCTTACATCTCTAATTCCTAGTCTTATTTAGCCTAATTGCAAAACAATTTTTTTTATAAATATCAATTCTAAAATTGGTACGCTGAATAATGGCGCCATCTATTATACATGTTTGCTATTAAAACATCAAGTGTAATATTTCTGAAAATATAAGGCATTTCTTTATATGATAAATAAAGGCAAAAAATAAATTACACATGAATTTTTTTTGTCAGTCTTATTTTAGGAATTTGTCTTATTTTAGGAAAAATTAATTGCAATACATTTTTAATATTTCTGAATAAATTCAGGAATATAAAAAATTATTTCGAAAAAATTGATGACACATTTTTTTTATAGTCAAAAAATATAATGCCCATTAATATGTTTAACTATATGATTATAGTCAAATACCTTATAATCTTCGCAGTTAAATAAAATTTTCTGAATTTATGCCTTAAGTAATTCATTCATATGAAAATATATAATGCAATGTTTTAAAAACACAATGAATAAACATTGACAAATAAAGTTTTTAATTCTCTTTTAAAACTATAAAAAACATGAAAATCATTTTGAGTGAAGTAAGCGAATTTTATTCTTGATTTATTAATCAAATTTACTTCTTTTCAAGTTGTGACAAATTAAAATTGGAAATTTTATATTAAAAAAAATAAATAAAAAAAATTGAATGTATTTTTATTTTAAAATTCTTTATTTACAATTAAACTTTAATTATATTTCTTTAAATATTAGAGTAGGACAATTAGCTATTATATTGTAAAATATTCATATTACTGAAGCTTACTTCAGTAATATGAATATTTACAATATAATAAAATATTTATATCTTTGAATGTTAAAATTATTTGTAAAATCATTAAACTTATAATAGATATATTTTAAGTTTAATAAAAAGTTTTCATTATTTTTAAATTAAATTAAAATTTTATAGTTCTGATCCTAGTTGGAAACAAAATCATTAAACTTTAATATTTGCCCTGTATTTCCTTAAAAATATGAATGACCACTTTTTTTTTTTAAGTAAAATAAATAAGATAAATTTAGTTTTCAATTTTATATTTACATTAGAAATGATTATACGCTATACAGAGTTTTAAAATGATTTCACACTGTTTACTTGCACAATTAATTTTCTAATTATGATTAAACATACATTAGAGCTCTCATTTATATTCGCTTCATAAATTTATACGCCAAAAAACGCGTCAGAATGTCAAAAATTGCCATAAATCACTGAAATTACATTGTATGCATGTGTTTATATCATTCTTTAATGCTATATTTATATTTTAATTTTATTCTATGATTTTTCCTATAAATTGAATAATTAAATATTTTACATTTTTAATAAACATAAATTGAAATTTTTCTTCTTTAATTACATAATTATATCAGAATGCTGAAAGTTTTACTAATTGATGATTTCCTTGAATTAAATTAATCTATTTGTGATTTATGAGGATATAATATTCAAATGAATTACACTCGTAAAGCTCTAAAATTATTTTATATAAGAATGAACGCGGCTCTGTTATTAATATAAAAGATATATTTGAAATATTTACATATATTTTTTAACTGCTGTAAGAATCATAAATTTTAATATTTATTTTAAATCATAACTAATTAGTCAAGAAATATTTCATTGTGCGTTGTTTTATTGATTGTAACGTGTAAAGTAAGATTATTGGTCAGGAGTTCTAATTTGTCTCAACTTATTAAGCGATGCTAATTTTATTGAGGTATGATTAGCAGATTTATTTTTACATGCAAGTTCTATATTAAAGGATATTATATGGATTATATGTGTGTGATTTAGGTAATAATAGAAATTATCCGAGCGCAGATAATATTGATGTTTGTCAAACGATTCTCTGTATGATAATCGAGACAACATTGAGTCAATAATTCTACTCTTAAGAGTAAATGTGGTGTTTTTAACACACTTCAAAAAGGCGATCACCATTATCCAATTACACATACATAAAGTATTTATTAACATAAGAAATATCTTATCTATTAAAACAGAGTTACTCTTACTATTTTTTGAATAAATAATTTGATAGCCATATTCACGATATCAAAGATAATTACAATCATTCCTGCAAATGTATGGATCAAACCCATAAACTGATAAATTACAAATAGTTTGTTCAGTAACGTACTTGATGTTAATAAAAGTATTTTTTTAAAAAAGGGATTTACTTATGAATGCAAAATACAATGCATCAGGAATTAATAGTATCGAACAGCAATTTATAATTGAACGAAGAGTTATAAATCTGTATTTCGCCATGCAGAAATGTTAAAAATATGGTAAAGCATGATTTTAAAAATTAGAGAACCTTTTAAGTTGATTCCTATAAAATAATAACGAACAACAAATTTTAATATGATTCAATATGATAAGTCAAATTTAATAGAAATAAGTAATATTTCATTAAAGTTTTTTCACACATTAATCTCTTGTCAATTCCCCCTCTCCTCCAAATGAATTTGTAGTTAGCTTTGAAAGTAAAAGCTAAATTTTGTAACAATGAGAATTCAAAAACAACTTTGCAATTATAAAATGGAGAATATCTTGCTGTATAATAAATATATTTTAGAAAAACAGGAATGCAAAACATTTCGTTTTCAGTACGAAATGAAATCTGAAATTTTTTAACTCATTTTAATCGTTCTGGCTTAGATTCCAATCATTATTATTCATATGGAATTATACTTACAGCAATTAACTAAAACGTATACACTTTTTAAATAACTCAAAGTTTAAGAATGCATTAAAATTATTTTATATTTAACGGCACATTTAACTTCCAGATTTGATTTCAATAGAAACTGTCGTAACTATAAATATAAAAATGTATTTAAATTCGTTGGCATTTGTGTCATTGATTTGAATGCTTTCTACAAATCTTGTGGAACAAGAACATGTGCTGCATGATCTTTAAAATGCATCATAATTCAGCTATTCTATCAATAATCAACAATTGAATCTTTCTTTTTTGTTTAACGTACATCGAAGAAGCATTGAAATTATTTCCACAGGTGGTATGTATTAAATTCCATAAGGTGAATATCACATTAAGTATTTAAAATTGACAGTTGAAGTCGATCCCTCAGACAAAACATCTTTCCCATAACAATATTCGAGGCTATAATTCCTTGTTAAATGTCGCAGACATTTTTAAAACTTGTTCATTGTCTTGTCAAAAATAATTTGACTACAGGTGATGAAATTGTTCATGGTAAAATGTATATTTAGGTCGAAGCAAATTTGGATAATCACTATTCGTTCTGCATTAGCTGTCTATTGCCAGAATTAAGTAAGTATCTTCATTTTTCATTTCTCTGCAAATATTTTTGTCAGGAATAGTGAAATGAATGGAAAAAGCGTAATTTCAAAAAGAGAAATGTCTAAGGCTGATCAATGCACATTTTTATCGTATCAGTCAGTTGCGTATGGTACATTAGGCGATGTTGCAGGCGATGTTTCTTCCATTGAGGGAGCGAATTTGGTCGCTACGCCGATGGCCGCAGGTGGTCACCTTGCAAAAGGGGCGACGGACGCGGCCATGATTGCCATGGATTGCTCGAGCATACCATTCGATGAGATAAAACAGGAATTAAATAAAAGATTCAACGAGGTGGATAAGAAACTGCAAGAAGGCGCTGAAGCACTGGAAAACGTCAGTAAATTAGCAGAGAAAACCTATTCTTCAGTCGAAAAAATGAGAGTTGAAATGAGGGAGGGCTTCAACCACGTCATCGCAACTATTGAAAACGCTAATACTAAGCAAATCATTGCAGGGATTAATCAAATTATACAGTATTTCAATGACGAACGAGAGAATATAAGCAACAGGCAAAAGGAAGATTATGTTGCTAAACTGCAAGAACCGGCAGCTGGAAATTTTTTGCTTTACCTCAGAAAAGCAAGAACTTCTGAGGACGGTAGTTTGCATAGTTTGCTGTTTAAGATCATTAACCAAGAGTTGGCAATTCCTAATAACGCTGCTGATAACAATGCGATTCGAGCTCTTTTCGCTTTGTTCTACGGTACACAAACATTCATTTCGATTATGTTCTATCTCGTCAAACAGTACTCTTATCTGGCTGATTACCATTACCAAAACGGTAATTTAGTTGAATTTAATGCAAATTTCGATCATATGAAAACTGTATTTCAAGATTTCAAATTTACTCTCATTGGTGTTAATACACCCAATAGTAAGCCTTTGGTGAATACAGTTCTTAGCATAATAGAAGATGTTAAAAATAAGAGATTTATTCGAAATTTACGAAGTAATTTATATCAAGATATAATAAAATCAACGAAATCGTTATTAGATCTGAAAGAAAAAATCACCAAAATGGAGCTTCCTATAATTGAGGATACACCTAAATCGTCAGTTTTAATTAAATTTAAGGAGAAAAGTAGTTCAGTACCTCGAATTGAAACCCCAATTTTAAAATGGACCCCTGGAACAGTAGTTAAGTACGCCATACAATATGAACAAGACGGTAAGTACTCTAAAATAAGCAAGTGGTCCAATCCAATTACAGTTCAAAGATTGGCAAACCCATATATTACCATTGATAAAGATCGCAGAAACAGACTAGTTTTTAGGCAGTTTGGAAATGAAAAACCTGAACTGATAAGCATCTTAGATAGTTCTCAGAACGAATTTCGGGATATTCATCGAGATCTGTATAACGCAGCCCAAATGCCCTATAAGGAAACGGCTTTAGGTATTTGTCAGAAATTGATAGATAGCGGAGCACAAGTCAGTGCATCATTTGAAATGGGTAGGAAATCCATTCATTCGGCAGCAACGGTTGGAAACGATGACGTAGCAAGACTTCTTCTGGTGAAAGATAATGGTTTACTTAATGTTCCAGACAAGAATGGCTATACTCCCCTCCATTTAGCTTCCGAACGTAAGAACAACGATTTCGTTAAGTTTCTTCTTGAAAAGGGGGCAGATGTCAATGTTCGTACATTTGCAAACGAGCTAACACCTTTACATTTGGCCGCTCGTCAAGATTATACTATAATCGTTAAAACATTGATGGAGAAAAGAGGCATTAATGTGAATGCGAAAGAACGAGCTGGATTCACGCCATTACACCTTTCGATTACCAGCAATTTCAGAGCAGCTAGAGTTTTAATAAATGAAACTCCTGCAGGAATAAACATTAAATCAAATTCTGGTTTGACACCGCTACATTTGGCTGTATTCCAAAATAATCTAAGTGCTGCGAAAGTATTAGTTAAAAGTAATAAAAAGGTAAAATTAAATGAAATGGATAATAACGGTATGACACCTTTGCACTACGCCTCGATGTTAGGAAACTTAGAATTTGTTAAATATTTTACATCCGAACAAGGCATCAACGTTAACGCAAAAACAAAAGGTAAAAACTGGACACCTTTACATTTAGCAATTCTTTTCAAAAAATTCGACGTTGCTCACAGTTTATTACAAGTAAGAAACATCGATATAAGTACACGAGCAGATCAGGCTATAGCACCATTACATTTATCTGTGGCAACTGGAAATTTACAGATAGTCAGGACTATAATAAATTTAGGAGCAATAATAGATCAGGAAACAGCAAAAGGTTTTACAGCTCTTCATTTAGCGATAATGAATCAAAATACCGAAACACCACAGTTTCTTATAGCAAAAGGAGCAAATATCAATGCAAAAACAAGTGATGGAAGTACACCTTTACATTTTGCTGCTGCATTAGGCAAAACTAACATTTTCCAGTTACTTATGGACAAAGGAGCCAATATAAAAGCTAAAAATTTAATTAATCAAATGCCCATTCATGAAGCCGTTGTCAATGGGCACCTAGCAATTGTCAAAATGCTGATTGAGCAAGATTCCTCTCTTATGAATGCGAAAAATGTGAGGGATGAATATCCATTTTACCTCGCTGCAGAAAAACGTTATAAAGACGTGTTTAATTACCTTGAAAGCAAAGGAGCTGATGTAAACGAGAAAAATAATGACGGAAATACGCTTTTACATCTCTTCTCCATCAACGGGGAGGTTGAGGTTGTGCAGTTTCTAATCCAAAATGGTGCTGACTTCCGGCTGAGGAATAAGGAAAGAAAGAGTTTTTTCGATCTTGCCGTCGAGTTCGGACACGCCAGTATTGTAGGATACGCCATTGAAGAAAACAAAGTGGATCTCCAGGAACCTTATCGAGGGAAAACAATCCTATATCATGCTATTTGTGATTCTGTGAAATACGACAGGATAGAAGTAGTGAGGTATTTTGTGGAAACTCTTAATGAGGACCAGTGTAGCCCATTGCAGGAAGCAGCAGCTTATGCTCATTTAGATTTAGTGAAATACTTTGTTCAGGAGAGAGGAATAAGCCCCACTGCGTTCAATAATGACAACCAAGTGTCTCCTCTATGCATTGCCATAGTGGGTGTACCATGTGGGTCTGTAAAATCTTGTGACACTCCCGAACGCTTGGATGTCGTTGAGTACCTGGTGGACAAAACGCCTGACATAAATAAGGAATGTGATACCCAGCAGAGTACTCCAGTCTCCAGTGCAGTATACGGCAATAAAGTTTCGATTTTGAATTATTTAATACGAAATGGAGCTGATCCAAATAAAAAAGTTAGTGGAGATCCACCGCTTTTTATTGCTGCTATGATTGGACAATACGATATCGTAAAGAGTTTAGTAGAGCAGCATAAGGTCGATGTTAATACAAGAAATAAAGAGCAGTTTACACCACTGCACGCAGCTGCTAGTAACGATCACATCGATGTGGTGAAATACTTGGTACAAAAGGGAGCCGATGTTAATGCTGAAGGTGATGGGAACTTAAAACCCATTGATTTAGCCGGAGAAAAATCAAAAGCCTATTTAAGATCACTTGGCAGGCGTTTCTTCCGTAATGAGAATTCCTTTAAATTATTTGAAAATGATAGATTGAACACTATAATGCCCGATGCTTCAATGTCCAGAAAAGTAAACGATGACTCGAATTTTATTCATCGCATATCCGGAGGAACGAGAACCAAATCAGATTTTAATTCAGCGGAAAACAAAATACATTCAGAGAACACTCACATTAGAAGCATTGATGTCAATGGAGCTCTTCTATTGTTGGATTTTATGGTTAGAATTTTTAGTAATCGAAAAATAAATTATGCTGCACCCATTTCTAGCGTAAAGTCTCGTTCAAATTCAGAAGCGCAAACTGAGGCTTTGATTCTAACGGAAAGATTCGAAAATCTTTTGAATGCTTTGATTGCTGACCAGAGTATCGATTCTCTAGATTTTTCAAATGTCCATTCAAAAATATACAAAGCTATTATAAATGGTACTCTAAATGGAATTTCGGAAATGTTATGTTCTTATACAAAAGAGTATTCTGAATTGGATCCTGAAAAAATTGAAAAACTTCTGCAAGAATTCGAAACTTTAACTTTCACTAAGTCACCTGAAATTCAGATTAATGAAAAAATCTCTCACGCTTTGCTAGAAACATGTGGATTGAATAGGCCCACAAACATTTTACAAATCAAATAAACAAGAGATAGAATAGATAATTGTTGAAGAAAACTGATTTAATCCCCATATAATAACTTAATCGATTTAAATTTTCTATTTTAGTTTACTCATATTTAAATTTAGATAAAATTTAATCCAACTTTCAAGAAAGTATTAAGTTTTCTTTGAAAACATGCAATAGTTTCCGGTTTTTCACGTAACACAGAAGTTTAGTCAAGCTCATGTAAACATTTTTCGAACTACTGATGATATCGAAACAGAAGTTATTTTTATTCTATGAAACAAGCATATATTTCTCTGAATCTAAAAAAACCTACAAAAAATAGTTCTTTTAATGTATTAAGTCTCGTTTTCTAGCCCACTTTCTTTTTTTAAAAATCTTCTCAAGCAATCTTTTTAATCAGAAAGTTTTGACTTAAAATGTAAATTCATTAAGAATTTCGAAGATTCTTATTTCTGTTAACAATTTTCCCTTTCAATAATGAAAGAAATGGAGAAATTTCTGTTGGCATGTAAACAAATTACTCCAAATTTGTAGCATTAAAAAAACCATCCATTAATTTTCTCTGATTAATTAATTTCTAAGGAATTTTTTAAATATTAATGGGAAAAAAGGATTGTGAAAATTTACATTTTATGTTTTGCAAACAACTAACTATTTATACGATCAAATCACTGAGAATTAAAAGATTTTGAGTTTTATTTGATTTCTTACATATAATTTTCACTCTCTTTTCAAAGTATTTTCTGTTTTTCCCCTTTCTCTCGTTATCAAGCTACCAGTAGAAAAGCTGTGAATTCTATTTTCATTTCAGTTGTTAAATATTTTTTGAAGTTCTGGATAATCCTTTGCCTCTGAGAGAATTCGACTTAGAATACTAAATGCAAAATTTAACAATCATCTGGCCGCCCATATTGTCTAATGGTCAGTGTGCCTGACTGCGGATAAGGAGGTCCTGGGTTCGAATCCCGGTTCGGGCATGGATGTACTTTATCTCTCTATCTATCCTGTCTTTGTCCCATCCTTGTATGAATGAGGTGTGAATGGTTGCCTACCCTGTAAACGGGTTCCTATGCCATGTGTGTACTGAAGAAGGCGGACTCCACAACAAATATGGTTCTGTTGGAAAAGTGGAGCAGCGCACCCCACATTGACAGCCTGGCTGCACACGACAACAACAACAATCATCCGGCTCAATTTTTTTCTTCTTATTTTTAACCATAGAACTAGAAATTTTCGTTTACTGGTATGAGAGAGAAAGACCAATAATAATTCTATTTTAGAATACCTTTAATAAAGCTTAGTTCTGCTGGACTCTCTTTCAAAATAAGGTAACAGTTTAAAATCATGACTATCTTTCGTTCTAATTTGATACATAAACTAAAATATTTTGAAATTCTTACAGCGATCAATACTTATTATTTTTCATGAAATGCAAATAAAAAATTCTTTGTATTTCATGAAAATATTAAGTATTTAAGTAGAAACAATAAAATAAATTTGTGATAAAAAAGCTACTATTGCGATGAAATTTTCAATAATTTTAATCCAAATAAATTAATTAAAAACTAACTGTTCATAAATTTTTACTGTGTGTATTATCTGCTTTTTAATTAAATTAGGAAATTTATTTGGTTTATTATAAATGTAAATTTTCTCTGTATTTTAATGCAATTTTGCAAAAAATAACATATTGCATTGATAACTTTGATTAATTACTTTTATTAATCAAAGTTATTAGCGCAATATATGTATTAAATAATTATAATTAATCTAATCAATTTAATAATGATTTAATTGTATCAGTATCATTCAGAAATATTTTCAAAACAATTGTCAAGAATTTAAATGTTTTTGATTTGTCGTTATGTGGAATGAGCTATTTGAAGTCAAAAATATTCAAAATAATTTTATTCATAATTCAATAAATTACACATCTTAATTATTATAATGAAAAATGTGATAGTTAAAATCGATAAAATAATTTTTTCTAAATACTAATCACCAAAATCTTTGATGTAATGAAAAAACGTTTTGAAAATCTCATAAATTGTAATTAGTGTCAATTTATAATAGCTACAACACATCTGACCATTTTATTTTAATATTTATATATCTCCACATTTATTTAATTCTTCTAGATATATTTTATAAGATCATATTCAATACCTTTGCATAGAAATACACGCAATTTCTGTTAATCATTAAATAAGAAATTTAATTGTCAATAGAAATAATAAAAAATAACATATTAATGTAAAAAAGTGAACTTTTATGCAATATCATATGCAGAATGATGTTATGCATACATTGATTTTGAAATAATATAAAAAGCTACTTTATTAAATTACTGCAAAATAATTTATTAATTGAAAATTATCTGAAAATATATTAAATTACTGAAAAGTGATACATTTTTAATTATTTTTCCAATACCATATTTTTTCTGATACCTTTTATTAAAGTATAAACCATGAAATGTCCTAAACAATTGTTACTTTAATGTATCATCGATATAATGTGAAATAAGTTGGACATCTTCACAGTATAAACTGCATTACTGGCAACAAAAAGTGCATTTTGCAGTTTGAGAAACATGGATGTTAAGAATATGAGATTTAAAATTCTAAATTAAGAGAAAGAATAGAGCAAATTTTACCTAATATACTTTTTTATGATATGCTTCTGTAAATATGCACTGCTTGCTAAACTGGTATTTGAGAAATTTTAAAAACTCTTTCCTAATCTGAAGATTGTTAGGAATTATTAACGTCCTGACATTCTATAATCAAATAAATAATTTATATCATATAAATAAATAAATAATATCATGTAAATAAAATATGATATAAATTACTTTGGGTACTAATATATTTCGATAAAATTCATGTTATATTTTTATGAAAATATTTACATAAATGTAATTTTTTAAATGAAAATATTTATAAAAATCTAATTTTTTTTAACTATTCATTTTCTAATTAAATTGGAATAATTCATTTTATTCAAATGTGCATTTTTTTCATATTAACTTAAAAAATTTTCCTTTTTATAGAAATTTCATTTATTTATTCAAATAAAATTTATCTGATAGTAAAAGGAGCTATATTTTTCAAATAAATATTTTAAAATATATTTATTCTATGTTATGGAAAATGTTTTAATACATTGTTTAAAAATATATTTTAAATTTGGTAAATATATGAGTATCAAATATTTGATTTGTTTAAACTATAATAATTTAAATTGTATGTTTATATGGGAAAATTTAAACTTTTAATAATTATCCAGCTATTATTAATGTATTTGAAATTTTCTTCATTTAGTTAATCTACTGTTAAAAAATTTATTACATAATATTTTCTTTTTTAAAATGTCATCTTAGATGGTTTTATTTTGATATTGTAACAATCTTCAAAAAATATCAGACACAAAATTAATTTTAGAGGAGATACGCATATTATTGAAAATAGTATTTGTCAGAAATTATACTTATTATTATTCTCCAGATTTACATGTTTTATTATGCTTGTAAATAGTTTTCATCAAAATTTATGAAACAATTATGAATACAGGGAACGATTATCAATTGATATTGGGAATTATTCGCTTGAAATTATTGTTTTTAAAATAAAGTACTGATTATGGCTACAAGGCTATCAAAACTAGACGCCATTATGAAACTCGATGGTAGAAATGAAACAGTAAAAAAAAATTGCAATACCTAAATTGAAGGTCTTTAAAAATGACTGGCCAGTTAAATGTATTAAGCATATTGGAGTTTAATTTACGTGCTTTTTTAATTTATCAGACATAGTTTTGCTAGCCAAAGTACCACTCAGTAACTGTACTTTATACTCTAATTAAACTGTGTATTAATAGGATTAACTTTAGACTCAGCGGATAAGTTCTCTTCCAATACCTTTTAAAAAAATTTCACTCATTTTAATTTTATGTGAATTTTTAAGCAAGTATAGTAAGGTTACTTTTAAATAAAAATATTTTAGATACTATGATACATATTAAAACATAAATCAAATTTTTTCCTTTTTATTTATCTGTGAATATAATTCTTAAATTAAGATCATTGGGGAAAATTCAGGTTTATGAATGTAAATAAAAGTGAATAAAAAGAAATTGTTGATTTATTGCTTTGATGTAATTGAATTCCATCGTTTAAAATTGTAATGCCTATTATATATAAAATTTATTACTTTTCGTTTTAATACAGATTTTGTAATTCTATGAAACATCGATTTGCCATAGGGTCTACTTATATTTGCAATGTAAGAACTACAATAATTTATAAAAATAGGTGAATGATAATTGTAATTATAAATTCAAATGCATGTTGTATTCATTTGCATGTGTACTGTACAAATTAAACTTCTCATTAATGCTCTACTGCACTATGTATCATTAAGTATTTTGTGTTCATGAAATTTTACTTTTGCTTTAATTAAAAATCACAAGTTGTATTATGAATTCATTCTGTTGCAAAAATGTTATTTCATTACACATGCTTTTATGGAAGTTTAAAAAATTCTACGATGTTTTTCTACTATTTTTCACGTATCTGAACTTCAATTAGCCACTGGAGTTTTCTTTTCCTATAATCTCAGAATGATCCAAATTATCAAATCAAATACAGCAAGAAAACAGCTTTTACTTCTTGCTAAAACTCCGAAGAAAACTGCTTGAATGCAATTCCAAAAGGACAAGAATGATTTATAACATTTTTGCTGAAGTTTGAGTCAAATTTCTTGTTCTGCTAAATTGAAACAATGGTCCATTTATCAAAGAGCCAATATTGTTAAAACAGAAGTTTTGTCTTATAGTAACTGAAAAGCATTTTATTCTCTTCTAGTACGAATTAAGGACAATCTAAATTACGAAAGCCAATGTTCGAAAGATTATGCTCAGCAGCTAACCCTATGTTCTTCACAAAACCAACTTAGAACTTGACTCTAAAATAGTTTATGGATGTGCATGAACTTTATTATCATTAAGCTACGTTTACTAAGCTATAATATTAATAAATATATCAATAGCTTCTGTCTGAATAAGTTTATTGGTAACATTGGCGAATATTTTCCATCGCTCTCTTGTGTACTCATTTATTTTGCTGAAGTTACAGTTATAACTACTGAGCCAAAGATTAGATAAAACTTTCGATAAGCTGATGATAATATATGTATATTTAGAATATTTAAAATCTTTCAAGAAATTCAAATGTGATCATCTAAAAGTTATAAATTTTTTATAAATTCTATTTAAATTTTGTACTGTTTATTCTTTTCTGGTGTGCACTGATATTTATAATCAATATGCTATGATGATGTTTCAATCAATATATATTTATATATAATGAAGTTTGAAAATGAAGTTCAGAAAATTAGCCATATTAAAAGTATACCGACAAGATGAATTCCAAAGATACAAGATGAATTCCAAATAAAGAAGGACCAAATACAGAATGGACTAAAACCTCTCAACATCCAGCTTCTTCCTCTGGCACAAAATTTCAGTAATTTTAAAAATCATTATGATTTTAAACAGAGTTATTTTTTATTCTTCTTAAACTCACGAGAGTTACCTCTTCTAATAAATATTTTAAGACATGAAACTGCATCAGCATATCTTGTTTGAATAAATCTTATGGTAGGAGAGGGAAAAAATACGTCTGCTCACTTGTCTGTTATTTGTTCCTAAATCTCGCGCTCTTGATGCAATCTACAGACATTGAGAGTCCTTGAAAAGCTCCATGAACGTCAAGCTATCTCTTTATATAAACTGTTCTGTGTAAAAAATATTATCTCACGTTCACAACTTTTGATTCCCATATGCGAAGCTGAACTTTCGAATCTACAGCAAATCAATTTACACTGCTTCAGTACTCCTCTTTCAAATTAAAGATAAACTCATTTTACTTTTATTTCCTCACATTTTGTCTTATTTTCCCAGATTTTATTTTTGGTCATACTCATTTTGATTGTTATAATCAGTGATTATATATGTTCAATGAAGCTTATAAGTTCAATGAAGCTATCACCAATTTTTGTTTCTTTGCCACTGGAATCTTACAGAATGGGCAAGATTACTAACAACCATTTTTATGTGTATGTATATGACTAATGGTAGCATTCACATAACCAAAATTCTTGTGTCCATTTAACTCTAAGAGTTTCTCCTTTTATAGTATTTCCTTAAATGTTTTATGACTGCAATGTAAAATAATGTTGCAGTAAAATATTGTGTATGATGAAAACAAAATATTATGAATGTTTTTTTCAAATCGTATCATTTAATATAATTTATATTTGGTTTACACTAATTACACTAATTTTGTTCAACTTGATATAAAGATATTTACTAATTTTGAAATTTTTTACTTACATATCGAATAAGTAAATTTGAATAGATTCTCTCAATTTATATGTTATTTTATTGTTGGAAAAGCATTTTGTTTAAAACGGTAAATCAATTGTTTTGTTTAAAACTGTAAATTTCTTATATTTTTTATATAGTTTTCTTCGCAATATGTCTTTTCAATTTGAATGGACAGTCTGAGTTAATTAAAAATATATATAATGAACATTAAATTTTGTTTTCCTTTGTAACCTAAAAGGACAAAAAAATATGTGTTTTAGCCTCCTTTAAAATTATTTGTTAAAATCTACAAATACAAAATGCACATTAATAAATTGTATGATTGCATGGCTTTAAGAGTGTTTATTATTTCGGAAACACGATGCACAAATATGTAAAGCGGCATGTGCCTGAAATAGGAAAATATAAACGGTTGACTTGTATTGAAATAAAATGCTGCTATATAATTAATTTTTAAAATATAAACTATAAATAATCCCAATTTCTGTTATTTCTCATTCATAATTTTAACCTCCGTTTTCGAGACCGAAGAAATGTTATACATATTTGATTTATTTAGTACACCAGTCACATCTTAACCTATCAAGGGACAGTATATCTCAAGCATTTAACTTTTTAAGCATTCCTTTAAGAAGGCATAAATGTCTAAAAATATCCTTTTTTGTAATCAAAACATGAAGAAAATCTTAACGCGAAGTCTAGAAATAAAGTAGAATATAACTTCTTTGGACCATATCATAAATGTACCAAAAGCTGTTGCAATTTACAAAGCTGTTAGATTAATTAACAAAATATATAAATAACTAGCTAGTCAACCTGAAAATTTCGGTCATGCCCGAAATTTGGCTACGCTAATCGGAAGTGCGTTCCATGAGTATTTCATGTCGGCTGCAATTCATTGAAGCGTAGATATGAAAAAAAATATTTTTCAAAAATCGAAAGTTGTAAAAAACATAATTATTTTAATAAAAAACTATCACACAATAGGAATATGGAGATAAGAGGAAATCCGATACTTTCCAAGTGATTAATAAATGCATAAATGACAATTTAAAAAGAGTTCCAAGTTTATGTTCTTGAAACGAGAATTTCGGCGCCGAATGTTACATGGCTTAAATTAACTACATAATGATGTAAGCAACATTAACACTGAATTTAAATTAGAGTTAATTATTAAATTAATTACAAACACTGTAATTAAAATTTCGAAATGGAAAATAGTTTTCATTTTAAGTTAATTAAAGGTAAATAGATTAGTATAAATTTCATTCTGTTCAGTGAATAGAATTTATAAATCACCATAATGGAAAATATACATTTTTCTAATGATAATGTAATAACATGTCCATTAATAGTAATAAAAATTTGTAGTAATATAAAGGAATTTTCGACACTTTTATGTAATAAAATTAAATTTAAAAATTCATACATAAAAACGAAAATAATTTTATTAAAAAATTTATTGATTTAGCACATTTGACACTAGAATTTTATAAGAAAATATAATTGAAGAGGTGATTATATATGTGACATAAACTTCAAGAAAAATAGAATTCGATAGTTTTTAAAACAATCGAAATATTTAAACATTCAAATAAAATTCTAGCTTTGTCCAAAATTAAAGAGAACCAACATCAAATAATGAAATCGAATATCTTAAAATAAAATTTCATACTCCAAGAGCAAATTTAAAAGTAACAATGCCATAAATTAAAATAATAAATAATATTAGTTAAAAATTAATAATGAAAACGATAATTAAGTTTCCCATCCAACATAGAGCTTTGTTTGGTAATTAATTGCTTCTGGTGAAATTCAAAAAAACTTCACCAATTGTTCCATTTAGGCTGTTCTTACGAATTGTGAATGAAATGTTCACTTTAGCAAATGTAAATTTCTTGCTATTAACTACCCAAGTATCCCATATTTCTTTTTAAATATCGAAATATAACTAACTGTTTGAATGTTTTAGAAGTTTTTTTTTTTTTTTTTTGCATATTTATGGACTAATGGTTTGATTTGGTTTGTTTGTCGCTCAATGGTCATTTTTTGCACACGAGGGCTAATTAGACCGGGACCTACGGTTTAAAGTGGATTCCGAACCACAACAAACATCCATGCCCAAGGTGAGATTAGAACCCACGAACTGTTGAACCGAAGGCCAGCTCGGCTATTTATGGACTAAAGAAATAACCTACTGTGTGAACAATGTTAAATACTATACTAAAATCCTTATGAATATTCACACCAATGTTCATAAATATTTAAATATCAATAATTTAGCATCGATCAAAGTGTTATGTACTTTTAAGTCCACAAATGGAATTCAGGTACTTAAAGTTCATAAATGTTATTAAACATTACTTCCTATTATAAAAAATTTATACTCACTTAATTTTATCACAAACATCAGTAAGTAGAAGAAATTTTATGTAAAATACAGAATAGATAATTAAAATATATTTAATGTTCTTTAAATACTGGGATTCCATAAAGAAACAACGTTATTCTGGCCTCAAACATGTGCAGGGTCAAAAGACTTTTAGTGAATGCAAAGCTGAACATTGCTGAGCATACCTTGAGCTGCTGGAATTTTGACTTGGAAGAGGCTTCGAAAAAGCCCCTTATGTTTGGAGATTTCCTGGCTATTTATGGACTTGTGGAGTTGGTCTAGTATTGGAATTGGACCTCCTAGGATTAACAACAACAACACGTTATTCTTATTCTCATATCAGTAAACAAATATTTGTGAATGGTTTCATTAGTAATCATTTGCAAATAAGATTCATTCTTTTTACCTTAAAATCGTTATTTAAAATTTTTTTTCACATCCAGTTTCTATTTTAGAATAATGTCAATTCATAAAATCAATAACGCCTGAGATTTACTCTCGAGAAATATATATTAAAAAATTAAGTTCACTTAAAACCTCCATTTTATATTTATTTATAATTTCTTAACTCATATAAAGTAGGTCATATTAGTATTTCCATTGTTTAAATTTAACTAATTTCAGAAATTTTGATGCATAACATGGGAGAAACGTTTTTATTTCTTTGTTCTAGGTGAATTCATTTTAGTTAAGAAAAAATTGTTTAATCACCAATGCACTATTTTTATTTCTGAATTCATTCGATATATTATACGTTTGTCCACATCAAACTTATTCCATTAACAATACTATGACATCAGCCTTGACGTCATATACTCTTCTTTACTCATTACGAAAATAAACTTGCTTTTGATTGATTAATCTTAAAAAATCATAGTGCCGAAGCAAAAGTCAAAATAAGTGAGGATTAACATTTATCCTTTTTGCAAAAAATCTCGTTTCTTTTCAACAACCCTATGTTTAATGATACGGTAAATAGTTTGTTTAATAGTTACTCTGAAAACCAATCTCTGTTTGCAGGACCAATCTTCCTTATTTAATTCCAGCTTAATATTGAACCATATACTTTCGATACATACTTTTATAATCGATGACATATTGATTGTTAATAGTATTCAATTTTAAAAAATTTAAAACAGATTTTTCTCATTACAAGAGTCTAAGTAGATTTTTTGTAATTTTTGAATATTTCTAATAAACTTTTTCTGCTGTAAGAACGACTTACTGATTTTTGATTAAATGTATCAAAGAAATAATTATAAAGCATATTAAATAAAAGTGTCTGAAATTTAAAATGACAATTAAATTATATTTTAAATAAATATAACGAGTTAGTTTTCATCTGACTTCACAAACTTATTAATATTTTATTGCTTACTCTAAACGATCTCAAACTTTCTTTTAAGAAAGGAATATTTGCAGATCATGCTTTGTTGTTTTTTCATAGCATAAAAATTACCATTCAATCAAAATTTCACATCTGCTTTTTCGTGTACGGAATTGTTTTTAAAACGCATTACATTTACAGAGCTTCAAAAACAACTAATACACAGCTGGGGCGTCTGAAGTTGAGAAACCTAAAAGCTACATTTGAAACTACAAAATGACACTTACACGAGAACAAATTTCACACACTTAAAAACAAGATATTTTTCAGATTGATTTTTCTTTTGAAATGATTTTGAAGCATTTGTCCATTGTCCTGACAAACTGAAGTGTTTTTTTTTTTTTTTTTTTAAATAAAATATGAAATTTTACGTGATGATAAACAGGCATTTTTTGAAGTGCCTTTTTATTTGTATTATTTAAAATCATCATTAAGTAAAAAAATAGATATTCTGTTTTGAGCTTTTTAGTTTCGTTTTTCGAAAATTAGAAAAATGAAAAAAATATCATGTTATTGAAAACAAAATAATTTTAAAATAAAATGTTATTATGTATATATACATATATATTAGATCTTAATTAAATTAAATTAATAACTGATTTAAATTACTTTTTATTAAAGTAATTTAATATTCAAAATAATTTTTTTATTATTTCTCTTCATTTTGTTTTATAATTTCTTAACACATACATTGCCTTTTTAGGGAACAAAATTATTAACGGTGTACCACTTAAAATCACCAATTTAAATTCATGGCATATTAACACCTTAAACTTTACTATAATAGATATAAACAAAAATCTAATTTATTCTGGTTACAGAATCAAAAACTTAACATTTTACCCGATAAAAACAGCTTTTTTAGCTTAATATTATAAAACTGTGACTGCAAAAGTAAAACAGTAGCAAAATTTCAAAGAAAAAATCTGTTAAACCAACAATAGATGGCGCAGCATGCGATGTTTGATAGTTTTTTTAAAAAAAAAAAAAAACCTTAGGGCATATGATGAAAACTTTTTGACACAATGAATTTGTTGAAAACAGTTATATATGTTTACAATCTTAAAAATGTTCATACTTTTACGAATATCAAAGGAATAATAGTATATGATATGAGTAAAAATTAATAATTCATATTAATAATAGCTGAATAATATTTATTAATTGTTTTGAAAAATCATATTAAATGTTTTAAGAATATCAGTATAACACTACATTTGATGCTTTTAATCTTTTATTTTCAAAAAGTAGCTATATAAAGCGTAGTAAAAAGTCACAGAATTCATCATGTATTTAAAATGGTTAATGATTATCAATATATTGATAATGAAGTATATTATATAATAATAATAAATAATATACTTCACTTAATCAGTGTTTAATACGATATTCTTTTATAACAGCTTTTAAATATCTGGAGTTTATTTTTATTATTATCAATTATGTATCAATGGGTTCTTCATTCTTCAGCTAATAGAATTTTTAGATCAACTTTTGTGTTAATATCATATTTTTTGAAATTATAATCCCTATTTCTTCCCAAATATGATGTACTGGGTTTTAATAAGGGGATTGAAGTAATATTTTTAGAATATAGTAAAATTATAAAGCCAGTAGAGATGTAAATTATTGGAGTTTGCTTAGCGTCGTTATTTGGAAAAAAAAGTTTTTTCCAATACCCAAATTTTGTGCTGATAATTTTTATTTGTTCATTAAAATTTTTAAATAACAATATTCATAATGCCATCAATAAATATCACTTTTTTTTATCCTAACACAGGTATAAATCCTAACTCATGGGTATCTTCTCCGCCATACTTTATTATCCCATTTAAGTTCTTTGGATTAAGCAGTTACATTTAGACTTTCTTTTTTGCAGCTTTGCTTAGAAAAATCCAAAGTATTACTTTGTATTTTTTACTATTAATTATATTTTTATTTGAGCTTAGTGCTACTTATCTTAAAGTAATATTAAAACTAATTATACTTAAAAAATATTAAATAATACTAAGATTGAAAACTTTTGAGCAAATTTTTTGATACGTTGTTATTAATAATGATCGAATTTTAGCTATAAATGATAGCACTATTATTTGTACAGATTTCAAACGGATAATCTAGAAAATAAAAAAATATCTTTGGGATTCAAAAGGAAGAAACAAGCGATTTAAAAAACAATAATTAAACTTTTTCTGCAGTGCCTACTACTCATTTTAAACGAATAATAAAATTAATACGAAATTAATGATTTATAAACAAGTAGAAATTATACTCAAATTTTCAGGGACATCAAAAGATAAGGTCAGCAATATTCTGAAGCACCAGAGAGCATTTACTTCAGCTTCACATTTCTAGTAATTTTAAGGTAATTTTTGTAAATAAAAATAATCAACGCGAATTATAAAAAATTGGCTAGGTCCAATACTATTTTGTTTTATTCCTTTTTCTCCTAATTCCTTATTTTTCTCATCATTTTTCATCCAAACTCAAATTTTATGTTCATGATAAAAAAACTTATTATAAAGCTGTACCATACTTACATTTTGATGATAATAACTATATTTTTTAACTATTTAATAGTACTAAAAGATTTTGACATTTTTCAATTTTCTGAAATTTATTCGATTAATTTTTTCAAAAAGCTTCACATTAACAGAAATTTCGATCTGAATTAATTTAATTTGTTATAAATAAATATCTTATTATATATATTTACTGCTTTTGAGAGAATAATTTTTACTAAAATGATAATAAGAAATAGATATCAAAAATGAACATGGATTTTTTATCTAAATTTTACGCTGCAGTCCATAATTACATATTTCTTAAGAAATGTGTTAAAAATGTTTCTCGATAAAACAATTAAATGAAGTATTTATAAAATGCAAAGTTTTTTCAATGAAAAATAATATTCTACTAATTATGTAGAAAAATATTTTTGCAATTATAATCACTGTATAATATTAAACTATATGCTTTTCATAATATAATTTTTTTCAACTTAAAAAAATATTTTTTTCCAGTTCTTTATTTGATTATGCCAAATTTATTAATGTACATTCATTTCTTTTGTTAATGTTTAGAAAAAACAAGAGACTATAACATAAAAAATTTAATATTTCTGCCGAGCTTTGTTGCTCTAATTTAATTAAAAACCTCATTAACTTTCTCTTATTTAAAATATCTGCATAATCCTTCAAACACTAAATACAGGTGGGTACTAAAACTGCGAAATACCACAGTTACATTTAACATTTAAAAATGACAGTTAAATATGAAAAAATTGCATGTGCAAGAAGGATTTTTTACGTTCCTTTTTCTTTTAAAATGTCAGTCAAGCCCTCTGTACTTATTCCTTGTTTTGTCAAAAAAAATTTCCCATAAATGATGAGATGGTATATGGTACAAATATTTATATAAGCAAAAAGTTACTTTACTTCGCTCTTCTTTCTTGAGAATTTTCTTCTGGTCTTGGTAAGGTAAGCATCAGAGATTTTAGTTTCTTAAGATATCTTAGAAAAAATGATAAGAAAAAATATGTATTCTAAGAGATAAGTGTCAAGAGGCGATTTTGCACAGCAGTAGCTACCGAAACAGTTGGAAACGTTGCTATCGATATTTCGGCCATCGAGGGGGCCAACTTAGTCGCCACACCGATTGCAGCAGGCAATCGGTGTGGCAAACCTCGCAAAAGGCTTCAAAAGTGCAAGCATGATCGCCATGGAATCCTTTTGAAGAGATAAAATAGAGGAGAAATTCAATGAATTAGACAAGAAACTTGATAAGTGACTTGAAACTTTAGATTCCGTTTCGAAATTAGTGCACAAAACATATTCTGCCGTCGAAAAAATGAGACTTGAAATGAAGGAAGGTTTCAAGCGAGTCATTAAAATGATTGAAAACGTTATTACTGAGCAAATTGTCTCTAACATAAGCCAAATAGTCAAGTTAATGATGAAAAAGAAAATATAAATAATAATAATATAAATAATGATGAAAACGAAAATATAAATAATCGTCCGAAAGAAGAATATGTTGTCAAATTGCAAGAACCAATGAAAGGAAATTTCCTGCTTTATTTAAGAAGATCAAGAACTTCGGAAGAAGGCAGTTTGTATAATTTGTTCTTTAAGATCAACAGTCAAGATCTGGTAATTCCTAAGAACTCGGAAGATAATAATGCGATTCGTGATCTTTTCGCTTTGTTCTATGGTACGCAGACGTATATTTCAATTTTGTTCTTTCTCATCAAGCAGTACTCTTATCTTGCTGATTGCCATTATCAAAACGGTGATTTGGTTGAATTTAATACGAATTTTGTTCACATGAAAACAGTGTTACAAGATTTTAAATTTCTCTCATTGGTATTAATAAGCAAAACTGTAGACCGTTGGCAGACACTGTCATAAGTGCTTTAGAATCAGTTTAAAATAAGGATTTTATTAGAAATTTAAGAAATGATTTATGGCAACACATTTTAAAACAAACTAAAACCTTAATGCATTTAAAAATCGAAATTGCAAATATGGAACTTCGTGTAATAGATGATACTCCAAAATAATCAGTTTTACTTTTAAAGAGAAAAACAGTTTAGCACTTCATGATGACGCTCCAATTTTAAAATGGATTCCAGGAACAGAAGTTAAGTATGCCATACAATACGAACAAGATGGTAAATATTCTAAAATTTTTAAGTGATCTGATCCAATTGCAGTTCTAGAACTGGCAAATCCTTTTATTACAATAGATAAAGATAAGGGAAACCGACTAGTATTTAGGGAATTTGGAAATGAGAAACCAGAATTATTAAGTATCTTGAGTGGCACGCAAAATGAATTTCAAGATATTCATCGAGATTCATACAATGCTGCTCAAATGCCATATAAAAATACAACCTTGAAAATCTGTCAGAAACTGGATCAAATGTATGTACTGTGTTTAAAATGGGTAGAGGATCCATTCATGCCGCAGCATCTGTTGGAAATTACAAAGTAGCAAAATTACTTTTAGAAAGAGATGAGAGTTTGCTTAATGTAGCTGATAAGAAGGGTTACAATCCACTTCATATTGCTTGTGATTCGAAAATAAACGATTTCGTTGAATTACTTCTTGAAAAAGGTGCAGATGTGAATGCTCGAAGTTGTTTAAAGGAATTAACGCCACTACATTTGGCAGCCCGATTGATTTTTCTGAAATTATTCAGGTATTAATGGGAAATAAAGTTGTCGGTCATAATGCATAGACATAGACATACGCAATGGAACACCTGGTCTGTACCTTAGGTTATCAGGTAATAGCTCCATCACGTAATACATCTGGTGTGACAGAATTGTCACGAAATTTGATAACAAAATTGGATTTCAATAAGTCTCTAATATTTGAAATTGATAATTTGACAGAAATATAACATCAACAACAAAACATTTACAAAATTTTCACTATGGGAGATGATATGAGTTAAATATTGCAGTAAAATTGTGAAAATAAATTATCCTCACACTCCAAGTAACCTTGGTAAAAATACAAATTAATTATCTTGATGATGGTCATAGCAGACGATATAAGTAGTTTAATATGCAAGCAATATAATTAAGTTTAAGTAGAAGAGTATAAAAAAGAGCAAATAACTGGGACAGAGAGAGATTTTCAATAAGTACTAGTAACTCCCTCATGCTTTAACTGTGCCCTACATTGCATTATTCGCAATACCAAAGGACTGCATTGTCTACACGCAGATAGTTAAGGTTGGTTGGTTGGTTGGGTTTTATGGCGCAAGGTCCAAAAATGGACATGCTGCGCCAAGAATAAAGTTTTGTAGGAGTATTTTTATTTTATTTATTTATTTATTTATTTTTTTTACTTATTTGTTTTTTCATATATATACATTAAAACCCAAACAACTTTAAAATATTAAAACACAAAAACTAGTGTAAAAGTTATCTTAAAATGTATATATAAAATAAAATAAATCAAGTATGTATAAAATCTTAAAATGTATAAATATAAATCATATAAAATTTAAAAAACCTATTGCCCTCAAATAAGCAAATAGGTTTTTGTGGGGTGGCTCCCCCAACAAATCAAATAGAGTTAAAAAGTTTGTTTTAAAAAATTTAAAACGGTAGACGTTAAAAGTAGAACATGAGATTAAAATATGATAAACAGAAAATGGTTCATCACACGCCTCACACCATGGATTTAAATCACTTAAAAACAAATGTTTGTGTGTGAAACGTGTGTGTCCGATACGAAGGCGAGTTAATCTAACATCAGCACTTCGTAACGGTAAAACTGATAATGAGGTGAGGGATGGATAAATGGTATGTAATTTGTTGACGACCTGTAAATTCCACGATTCCTGCCATAGACCATATATAAAACTTTTTATAGCCTTTCTCACATCTGAGAGAGGAACCGATGGTAATATTGGGTCTGATGCAGCCTTTGCTGCTGCATCCGCTCTCTCATTTCCATCAAGACCTACGTGACTTGGTATCCAACAAAATATAATATCATATCCCTTGCCAGCAAGGGAATCTACTGCTTTAAAAATCTTTGACACAACAGGATGGCAAGTAAAACTATTGTTTTTCAATGCTTCCAATACACTCATGCTGTCAGTATATATACAAAATTGACGATGGTCATCTGTATTCACATGCTGAAGCGCATAAAAGATAGCTGCGGCTTCAGCAGTAAAGATGGAGCAGGACGAATGTAGACTGTGACTAAAAACTGTGTTATTTATAACAACTCCACAGCCCACGTGTCCTGCTGATTTTGAACCATCCGTGAATACAGGTGTATATGATTGATACTGACAGCGATGGGAGGAGAATAGCGTTTGAAAAACAATAGGTGTTGTGTCTGATTTTAAGAACTGAGCAAAAGATATATTAAAATTAATGGTTGGATCATACCAAGGCGGAAGAGCAAAATTATCAATAGTCTCTATCCGAACATCACATAGGTCTGTGAGCCACAGATATGATTTGGCTCTTGTGAGAAAAGGTGGGACGCTCATTGGTCGAGCATCAAACAGTCTTTTAAGAGAGGCATTAGGAACCACGGAACGCAATGGGTGATGTGGAGTCGACATAATTTTTGCGTAATAATTGAGAGTTTGCTGCATTCGTCTCAGGTCTAACGGTAGTTGATGGCATACAACGTATAGACTCTGGACGGGTGATGTGCGGAATGCCCCAGAACATATCCTCAAAGCAGAGTGATGAACTGTGTCCAGTCTTCGTAAAATAGAAGATCTAGCCGATCCATAAACAACACACCCGTAGTCAATGCGGGACAGAATCAATGACTGATAAATTCGAAGTAGTGATGTGCGATCTGCACCCCAAGATGTATTTGACAACACCTTGAGGATATTAAGCGATCGCTCACATTTCTTCCGCAAATACAAAACATGCGGAAGAAAGGATAATTTTCTGTCAAAGATTATTCCCAAAAATTTTATTTCATTGACTACTTGTATTGGGATGTTGTTGATATTAATAACTGGATCATTGTGAAGGCTAGTCTTTCTACAGAAGTGGACACATCTACTCTTGCTAGGAGATAAAGTATGGCCATTCTCGGCACACCATGCAGCAAGTTTGTTAACTGCAGTTTGCAGTTGTCTCTCAATTAATCGCATATTAGACCCCTCGCATGATATTTGCAGATCGTCAACATATAGTGTACCATTTATTGAAGATGGTAATTGATGTAGGATGTTACTGATGAATAAATTAAAAATGGTGACACTTAAAATAGAGCCTTGGGGAACACCCTCGGCTTGAATAAAAGTATTGGAAAGTACAGTTCCAATACGAACTTTAAAAACACGGGAGCTTAAAAAATTTTGAAGGAATATCGGAAGATTACCCCGAAAGCCAAGATCATATAGTGAACGGAGAATTCCATATCGCCATGTACGGTCATATGCCTTCTCGATGTCAAAGAAAATGGAGACCAGATGGTTCCTCCGCACAAAAGCATTGCGGATTTGGGTCTCCAAATATGTGATATTATCAAGAGTGGATCTCCCTTTACGGAAGCCACTCTGATTAGTATGAATACATTTATTTTTTTCTAAGACATATACGAGACGGGCGTTGACCATACGTTCGAGAGTCTTACATAAGCAACTCGTCAGAGCAATTGGTCGATAATTTGAAGGTTCTGAAGGATCCTTACCATCCTTTAGGACAGGAATCACTATTGCCTCTTGCCATAAAGATGGAAATTTATTTTCCGTCCAGATCCTATTGAACAAGTAAAGTAAGTTCAATAGGGAGTCTGGACTCAAATGTTGAAGCATGAGATAACTGATTCCATCAGGTCCTGGACTGGTGTTATTGGCCTGCTGTAAAGCTTTCTTCAATTCAAACATTCCAAATTCACAGTTGTACGGTAAGACTTGTCGATGGTTGAAGCGAATTGGTACTCGCTCAGCACGACTCTTAGTCCTCAAGAACGAAGGACTATAAGAGTTCGAGCTTGAGAAGTTAGCAAATGCTTCACCAAGGACGTTAGCGATATCCGTAGGAGAAGAGTATATAGCAGCTCCGGATTTTAAAATAGGAATTGAAAATTCTCTATAAATTCCATTGGCTGCCTTAACCTTTCTCCATAACTGCTTACTGGAAGTTGAAGATGTTAGTGAAGATACATAGCAGGACCAGGATTCCTTCTGGCTTCGACGACGAGCTCTGCGAGCTAATGCTTTGGCTCTCTTAAATGCGATAAGATTCTCCGTTGTGGGGTACCTCCTAAATATCCCCCATAACTTCCTTTGATTTTTGTAAGTTTGTTGGCATTCTTTATTCCACCAAGGTTTGCAACGCCTTTTTGGTATAGAGGAACTTTTGGGTATTGCTATATCAGCTGCATTTATAATTGTTTTAGTGACTTTAATAACAGCTTCATCAATACTCTCGATCAAAACCATTTCATTATCAATAACTGCCAAATGTGTAAATGACGTCCAATCTGCCCGACTGTACACGTAAGTAGGTAGACGTTGTACTACACTACTACCTCCAGTCTGGGAGATGACGAGAGGAAAATGATCGCTATTGTGCAGATCATTTCCTACAGTTAAATTTAACAATGGCAGCAATGATGGTGAACAAATAGCAAGATCGAGAGAATGAAACGTTCTTGTGGGTACATGGAAATATGTCTTCTCGTCGGTATTAAGCAGACAGAGACTGTTATCTGAAATAAACCGCTCTATCTGCCGACCGCGAGAATTAGTATCATCATTTCCCCACAAAGAACTATGGCCGTTAAAGTCACCTAACAACAGAAATGGTGTTGGCAGCTGATCTATTAATGCATCGAGTTCCTCTTGGCGGATGACATCATGTGGTGGTAAATATAAACTACAGACTGTTAATAAGCAAGCAGTATGAATTCTTACAGCAACAGCCTGTAGAGTAGTATTCAATGGATGGGTAATGCTGGGAAAGGTATTAGATGTTAATATACAAACACCTCCAGACACTGCACCATCGTCACCACAATCTTTTCTAAAGCTTTTAAACCCACGCATGGAGAAGTTATTGCTGGACTTCAGGAATGTTTCCTGAAGTGCAACACATGCGGGGTTGAAGGCTGAAATTATAGATTTGATGTCATCATGATGTGAACGCAAACCATGGCAGTTCCAACTAATAAAGGAAGTTATTATTTAAATAGAAAAGCTCCTCCCCCGGAGCTAGATGGCGGGTCCTCAATCGATTCCTCGAACGAAAAATCCTCGTCCGAAGGGTGAAGAGACACTGCATCAGCCTCCAGGGATAAAATGGCTTTACGGGTGGATAAGTTTGACTTACGAGAGCCCTCCTTTACAGATTTTAGCTTAAATGCTTTAAGGGCTCTTGATCTTGCCAAAGGAGCTTTCCGACTTGAAGGAGGTGTCGACTTTGGCGCTTGAGTTGTTGTTTGGGGTAATCTCATAATCGGAAGTGACAAAGAATCAGTTTGAGTACTAGCACTTTTGGTGACTTTTTTTGCTGCTGCTGCATAACTCATACCAGGCTGTGGCGTTCTTGAGGTAACTTGTTTTCTGGCCTCAGGGTAAGAACATTTGTTTTTCACTTTATAGGTAGTAATTTCTTTTTCAAGTACCCATATAGGGCAACTTCGAAAGTAGGAGGGATGGTCACCTTGACAGTTGACACATCTCTCCTTTGCTTTGCAGTCCGAGCTATCGTGGCCAACTGCCGCGCAACGTGCACAAATCAGTTTGCCTCTGCAAGCACCTCTCGAGTGCCCAAAATGTTGGCACTGAAAACAACGCAAGGGATTTGGTATATACGGCCGGACGGGTAGATTCATGTAAGCAGCTTTGATATTGTCTGGAAGGTCTGGTGTCGCAAAAGTCAGAATGAGATGTTTTGTATTTAAGATCTTGTCATCTCTTCTGACTGTAATGCGTTTAACAGCACAGACCTTCTGACTCTGCAGATTTTCTAAAATCTCATCCGCCGGCGAGTTCAACAAATCTCTTGCGGAAATTACTCCCTGTGAAAAATTTAAATTGCCATGAGGCGAAACAGTTACCTCGATATTGCCTAAACTTCTCATATTACTGAGCATAGTTGCCTGTGTAGAGTTAGCAGCCTCAATTAACAAGTCACCCGAGCGTAGTTTTCTGATTCCCCTCACTTCCCCAATTGATCCAGATATTCCTTTCTGTATAAGAAAGGGGGACACATGTTCAAAAGAGCCCTCCTTTCTTTTTAAAAGAAAAAACTTTGAATTTGTATTTTTTAGCATATGCTCCCGTGGGAGTGATGAAAAATTTTTATTTTCCATGAATAAAAAATAAAATTTCGGGATCTGACCGCACCACCCACCACCGAGTCCAACAAGGGGATGCAGACCAGCTGCACCAGTGCTAGCCAGGTCCTATACGCTCACAGTACATCCCTGAAGTGGCCTCCACCCTTAACGAGTCACCCAGTAGATGCACCGATCGCTTGATCCATAAAGCCGATTGATGTGCTGAGGACCACAACACACCTCCCGTTTACCTGAAGCAGAGGCCAAAGTAATGTATTGGTCTCTGGGGGCCTCAATTACCAGGACCCTCCTTTCCAGGGACACGGGTCTCCACGCACGGCAAACACGTGGGTGATTTAGTCCCCAAGAGGAGCTTATAGCAACAGAGAGGCGAAAGCTACTCAAGGGGAGCCCTCAACCTCTTGCGAGGCAACCACACTGAGGGAGAAGAGGAAGAAAAAGCAGAAGAGTAGAATAGAGAAGAAAGAAAAGTAGAGGACAGATCACTGGGGTACCTCGGGATTGTGACACCCGTGTTTACCTAAACAAGGTAAACCACCTGAGGGGGCAGATAGTTAAGATTACATATGCTGAATGGTATCCTATTGAACATTTAACATTTGCTGTAGGTGATAAACTGTTGAATATTTAAAGTATAACAGATTACAATCTGCTGATTCAGTTAAAATTTTGCAGCAGCTCAGTATGTGCACTGTAGTTACCACGATTAAGGAAATTACTGAACAAAGATATAATTACAATACAATAAATAATAAAAAGGCTTAAAAAAGTGAATAAAATGTATAGCAAAAAATTTTAGACTTTCTAACATTACTAGAAATGGAAATGAATATATATTGCCCTAAAATTACTAAATAGGGTATTTCTGAAGACTCAAAGCAAATTTGAATATAACCCCCAGTTTTATATATAGTGGTTAAATAGAGGGAAGTGCTATATCACATGACGTACCATATGAAGATTGTATAAGAAAAAGAGCAAATATTTACTAATAGAGTTAAGTTTAAATATGCATGAATGGTATCTTAATGAACATTTAACATACACTGTTGGTGAAAAACAGTGGAATATTTAGAGTATTACAGATTGCAATCTGCTGATTCAGTTAATATTTTGCAGCTGCTCAATCTGTGCACTGTAGTTACCACGATTAATAAAATTATTGAACAAAATAAAATTTCAATACAATAAATAAGAAAAAAGCTTAAAAAAGTGAATAAGATATATAGCAAAATATTTAACAGACACTCTAACATTACTAGAAATAATATTGAAAATATATTGCACTAAAATTGCTAAATAGGGTATTTCTGAAGACTCAAAGCAATCTTAAATTTTAACCCCCAGTTTTATATACAATGGTTAGTTAGAGGAAAGTGTTATATCACATGACATACCATATGAAGATTGTATTAGAAAAAGCGCAAATATATACAATACATTGATAATATATACATAAATAAAAATAATTGTGCTATATTACAATGCATTATTTTATCTCATAAATAACTAGCATTGTCTGTTCACAAGTTATAATGGTTTACAATGTTTAGGAAATATAATGCAAAATTAGACATTAAAATTATTAATTGATAAACTTTGCTAGGATATTTAATATTGCACATTACATTGTGCTGAGTCAATCAATATTTTTCAGCACCTTAATATGAATAATTATTATTATCAAAAATATAAAAACTAATTCCTAAACAAATACAATACCTAATAATATTCTATCACAAAAAGTGGAGAAATGCCTTACAATGATTTTTACCCTTTACCAAATTGTTCTTATGATGAAATCCGCTGCTCAGTTATGGCATTATCCTTACAGAGTTCGGATCCTTTTTCATAGATAGAGGTGATTATGTTCTTTATCTTATGCAGAAGAGAAGGAGTTTTGGTAGCGTAGCAAAGAAACGGAGTAAGTTCCTCCGAGTTTTTAGGCGCTTTTAGGTGCCATTGTTTTGTGAAATCACATTCAAACACGTAATGAACAATGCTCCCAACCTGACCGCATGAACAAGCACTATTTGGAGCCATACCCCTTTTATTGAGATACTCCGGTGTTGGAGTATGTCCAGAAAGAAACTGTGCTTCTTTGTGGTCCTTGACTAAGAAATCAAGAGAGACAGAGGGTTTAAGGCTGTAAGTCCATCAACCTCGTTCTGCCTCATTCCATTCTTGTTGCCAGACCATTAGTAAATGTTTGCGCAATTTAGAAATCAAGCATGATTTTGGCCATTTTAATTCAAATTTTGCGTGTTTTAGCATGCTTTGGCAGTTTGCTTTGCCAGTGTGTCAGCTCGTTCATTACCAGTATGTCCGGCATGAGCCTTGATTCAGTGAAGACAAATTTTCCATCTATTGCTGAGTCGATTTTGAATGTCCTGAATCAGTGGGCTTCTGTGATATGGATTATATATTCCCAAAAGAGCTGATTGGCTGAATTCACCGTTTCGAAAACGATCATAATGCAAGAGATCATGCTGAATTCACGCCTTTACATCTTTGGATTACAAGTAATTCCAGAGCAGCCAAGACTTTAATAAACAATACTAATGTCGAAATAAACATTAAATCTAATTCTAGATTAATTCCTTTGCATTTATCTGTACTTCAAAATAACCGGCGTATTATGAGCTATTTAGTTAAAAGTAGCAAAGAACTAAATTTTAATGGTATAGACATTTACTGCATAACTGCTCTGCGCTAGGCTTCAATGACCGTTTAATGGTCATTGAAGCCTAGTGCAGAGCAAAAAAACTTACATTTGACAAAATTTCTTCCTAAACAGAAAACTATCAATATCAATGATATGACCAAAGGAAAAAGTGGACATCTTTACATTTAGCTATTCTCTTCAAGAAGTTTGATGTTGCTCAAACACTTTTAGCACCTAAATGTAAATTTAGAAAAATATGACAACAATATCCCTTTGCATTTAGCTGCCGCCACCGAACGTGAACAATTAGTAAGAAATATACTAGATAAAGGGGGTGATCTAAACCAGCAAACAGTAAAAAAGTTTACAGCTCTGCACTTGGCTATTATGAACAGAAATGAAGAAATACCATTCGTCGTTATCGATAAAGGAGCAGGTTTAACACTTTTACATTTAGCTGCTTCATTGGGAGTGGTAGGTATTTTCAATAAGTTGATAAGTAAAGGGACAGATATAAGAGCTCAAGACATAAACTACCAAATGCCCATTCACGAAGCAGTATGTAACGGTCATTTAGCAATCGCCAAAATACTGATTGAACTAGATGTCACCCTTATGGATGTTAAAAACATCATGGCAGAATTTCCTTTCTATCTTGCAACAGGGAATCGTTATCAGGACATAGTAAACTATTTCGTAAGCAAACGGGCTAATGTAAACGATAATGATGAAAATGGCACTACTCTCTTACATTTCTTCGCTGCTAAAGGGAACATCGTGGTTGTACGATTTTTAATACAAATGGCCCTGATTTTCGTCTTAAGAATAATTTTTTGATCTCGCTGTAGAAAATCGGTTTACATACATGGTGAAGTTTGACACAGAGGAAAATAAAATCAATGTCAAAGATAAAATAAATGGGAAAAACGTTCTACATATTGCTTTGTGCGATGCTGTGCACCATAACAGGGTGGAAGTCAAAAAATACTTTGTAGAAATTTTAGGTGTGATAGATTGCAATCCGCTGCACACAGCTGCTGAGTGCGCTCATGCAGATCCTGGAAGGGATCCGAATTCACTGGGAAACTTCGCCCCAACTCTTTTGTGCTCAGCTGCTACAGGAGCTCAGTGTGGTGTCCCTGAGCGTTCAAATGCAGTAAAGTATCTAGCAGAAAAAGTATTAATGAAGAATGGGATAGTCAAAATGATACTCCCCTACGTCATGCAATAATCTCAACATTTTGAATTATTTTTTGCAAAATGCAAATAAAAAGATTCGGGATGATCCACCCTTATATATTGCTGCTAGGCTTGGCCGTTACGAAATGGCGAAAAGTTTAGTCGAAGTTTATAACGTTGATTTCAACACTAGTGATAAAGATAAATTTACTCCACTGCACGCTGCTGCTAGAAATGATCACATAGATGTAGATAATGATCTTGTAAGCCACGGAGCAAATGTGAATGCTGAAGCTATAGAAAATATAAAACCAGAGGCGCAGCGACGGGGGGGGGCAAGGGGGCTGTCATCACCCGGGCGCAGCTTGCAGAGGGAGGCCATATCATTTCAAAGATAAACAAAATTTTTCAGAAAATTTCAACCTGTTTTATTATAATAATAATTTTATTCGGAAAAATAAATTTTCGATATCAATGGGAGTTTAGCTCCCATCGATATCGATTTGCACTCTGGATCTAATCAGTGTAAAATGGATTTCAAAGTTTTGCAATAATCTTCTTTACAGGAGAGGCCATAATCATGAGCGTTTAACTGATGTTTAAAGTGCTGTTCCTTCAATCATCAGCTGAGCATCAACAAAGGCAGCCTGTGTGATCAGCTAACACTATTCAAGTGTCCATAAAATTAAATATTTATTTACTGTAGTAATTTCTTTGACAATTTTTAATAAAAGTAAATATGTTTCGGAAAACTAGCCATGTCGCCGCTCACCTTGAAGGAATACTTAAGACTCGGTCTAATTCTAACTTAAGTCTGCAATTTGATTTGGCCCTTTACGTCTGTTGGGAGTCTACCTGGAAATTGCAGAAGGTAAATTTTAATTTTTACTTGATGTAGTATATTGCAGAATCTACATTTTTGCTGCTTAGAATGGTTGAAAGAATACCGTGACGCTCATAATGTCGGCATGGCAAAATGAATTTGATAATTATAAAACAAGCACTAAATTTTTTTTCAAAAAATAATAGTTTTGAATTAAAAAAGGGTTATTTTTATGATTTCCTACCTTGTAGAATGGGGAATTCTTTCAATTTTAACGTATAATATAAATTAAAATTTTCATTGGAAATGATAAGAAACATGAAGTTAAATGAAGAAAAATTAATCTTCTGGGCAGTAAAAGTATTCCAATAATAAAATTGTAAATTACCTGTTAGTCCATAAATTCAAAAGTTTGTAAGAGTATTAAAATGTGTATAAATGACGAACCGCGAATATAGGTTATTTATTCATTTTATTTAATGACAATTAAAAAGTAGTAAATAGTAAATGAGTAAGAGTAAGTAAGAATATGCTGACAGTCGGTCGAGCTCCTCAGTAGCGAGAGGCGGAATGACTCGTTTGCAAGGAGGCTCCTCGAGTTTCCCGGCTCGTGCGCCAACATTACCAAGATTAAAACTTATTCTGAAAAGATGTTCATCATTCATTTTTTATATATAACACTCAATATTAATGAGAGAATCACAGAATAATATATATTTTCATTAATAAAAACTTTCATGATGATATTCTTGTTTTCAAGTGTAAATAATATTGTTCAATAATGTACTATGTTAATCTGTCGATTGAGTATAAAAAACTTTAATATTATTTAAAATTCGAAAAAAATATATAAAAGAAGAAAAATAAATTGAATATAGTTTCTTTATAAACTGTTGAAGTCTAAATATAAAATCAATGAAACTTAAAATAAAAAAAATTAAGTTTCTAAGTTTAGTTCAATTTCAATATTTAAAATTATTATTTTGGAAAATTATGAAGTGCTTATATAGAATGTACAAAAGGATATTTTTTAACGATAAATAAATGGTGAAAGTTTTATTCAGATTTTATAGAACTTAAAACTAAGCAGAGAAAATTTAGGAAATAAACAACTCAATTTGTTACTTTAAAAAGTTTTAATAATATATAGAAAAAACAATTTAATTTATTTTTTCAGTGGATTCATTTTAAAGCACTTTGTTTTCGTTGCCAATAGTAAGATGAGCATGAAGTACGAGATTTCATGGAAAAGACAGTAAAATTATTATTAAATTTGTAATTAATTTTAAAAATGGCATTGTCTTAAATTATGCACATTTTTGTACTCTACAGGAAGACTGTTAGATTGGTTCGCTTGTAAATCCCCAATTTGAGATATTTGATCATTTTATAGGAAGCATAATCAAATAATGTAAACTTTATATACAGTGGTGGCCAAAATTGTGGACACTTTTGGAAATTTTTATGTTTTTGAACTTTGTATGCTTATAGAAAATGTTACGTTTCGCAAAATGCAAGCTTGTATATATCATTTTAAAGAGAATTTATTACTGAATTCAATACAAAACACAAAATTCAATCATTTGCAATACAAAAAAAGTTATATGTACTTTAATATAAATAAAAAACACAGTTATGAAGTGGTTTGTAATGTCTAGCTTTCCTGGCCAATCACTGTTCTTGTTCTGAGAACCAATCAAATGTTACTAATTGCCAGTAGAAGCTGACATCATATTTACACTTGAAACAATTCATTATTTTGCTTTGTTCTGTAGAAGGAGGACCTGTTTCTTATACACTGCAATTACAAGTAGGAATTTTTGTAAAAATTTTTAATATTTAGTCAAGAAGCAATGACATTAAATAAAAGAGTAGATTGGACATTTAGAAAGAGACGTAATATTATTGTGTTACGAGAAAGTGGTCTTTCCTATGCTGAAATTGCAAGACAGGTGGGTGGTTCAGTGACTACATCTGGAGTCCCAAAGTTTTGTTTACGATATCAGGAGACAAATTCAATAAAAAACAATGAAGGAAAAAGCCGAAAAAGGTGCACCACATCTATTGATGACTGAAGAATAAAAAGACTATGTCTCCAAGATAGAAAAATGTCATCAGAAGTAATCTGAATGATGCTGGTGTTTCTGTCAGTTCAAGAACAATCAGGAGAAGATTAACAGATGTTGGTCTGAGAGGTAGAATTCCACGAAAAAAGGCTTATCTTAATTTTCAGCAACGAAAAAAAAAGACTATAGTGGGCAAAGGAACACATTAATTGGACAGATGATCAGTGGTCACAAGTTATATGGAGTGATGAAACTAAGCTATCGTTATTCGGTAGTGATGGGAGAAAATATGTAAGACGTAGAATAGCAGAAGAGCTACATCCTGACTACATTCAAGCAACTGTGAAGAACCCAGTTAGTGTTATGATTTGGTCATGCATGTCAGCAGATGGTATTGGTCGCCTTCATGTCATCGATGGGACACTGAATGCCAGAAAATACATTGACACTATTCTAGAACCAAACCTTCCATCAGAGATCTCTTTTCCAGCAATGCTTCGTTTATTTTTTAGCAGGATTCTGCTCCTTGCCACACGGCCAAAATATTGAAAGAGTGGTTTCGTACAAAGAGCATTAATTTGTTGTCATGGCCAGGAAACAGTCCTGACCTCAATCCTATCGAAAATTTGTGGCACCGTTTGAAAACTCTTGTCCGAATGAGGCACCCATCAAATAAAAGGGAACTAATTGAGGCTACAATTGTTTCCTGGCATCATGTAATAACGAAAGAAGAGCTTAAAACTCTTGTCAGCTCAATGAAATGTCGATGTGAAGCTGTAATCAAAAATAAAGTGTACTTTACTAAGTACTGATAACTCACTGCAATCATCACTATCTAATGTATATCGATAACTATTATCGTTTAAAATTTTGTGTATTGCAAATAATTGGATTTTTGTGTTTTGTATTGAATTCAGTAATAAATTCTCTTTAAAATGATATATACAACTTTGCATTTTGTGAAACATAACGCTTTCTATAAGCATACAAAGTTCAAAAACATAAAAATTTCCAAAAGTATCCACAATTTTGATCACCACTGTACAGATGAATGGTGATTGTTTCGACTCTAAACTTTTTAGTCAATGACTTGAACATTAGGTAAATTTATAGAAGCGCATTATAATTCTTTTCAAATTTTTATTTGCCTTCAGGAACTTCGAGCTTAATTCTAGGTTTGGCACATGTTTGTAAAATGTTCTGATTTCTGACAGAGCATTTTGTGTCAATCAAAATTGTATTTGTCAATTTTTCCTCTTTTAACTTTTGGAAATGAGTTAGAAGTAACTCCCGTTGAATCAACAGTTATAATCACATTTATGAAGACTTATAACTCTAATATTCTGATTAAAATCAAATAATTTATTAAGTTTAAAAATTAGTGCGATTTGATTGCCTTGAAAATACTTACAAAGAATTTAAATGATAATGAATTTTTGAAAGTCTATAGATACGACTCAGTGTTCGAAGCAGTAATGATCAGAAGTAGTGTAGAATATATATATATGCAAACCATATTGATTTTAATGATGTTCTAAATCTCTGAAAAAGTAAGTTTTCAATCAGATTAATTCAAAATCTCCATCTTATTACACTATAAACACGATTCATTCAAAGACAATAGTGCTCACTTAAAATTTTCGAGAGATTTTTCATTTCACACTTAAATACATTTTATATTAATTAACTTTACAGCATTGTATTTATGGAATAAAAGAATGCAAATGAATGAATGTGCGAATCTAATTAATGTTAATATCAAGAACTACCATGGATTTTTACTGAATATATTACAGGGCTCTGGTTAGTTAGGGCGTCGTCATCGTAAGGTAGTGGAATGGAATCCTGGAGTAACTTAAGATCCGCATGCTCACAATGGTGGCTTCGTTGCAATGTCTTCCTTCTGAGGTCAAGTATTAAGGATCTTCTGCCTGATTCTCACCTGACTTCTTCCATCTAACTGGTGGAACTCGACTCTGGGCTAGGTACAGAAGGGGATCGAGTGTACGAGGCTCAGTGTCAGAAGCAATTGCTTCGATAACTAATTAGATACCGCGCAACTCGAAGTTTGAAAATCATACTTACCACCAGTTACATACCTGCTCCTTTAGGTACTTGGGCCGGCTCCAGCATCCAGAATCTCCTCTTCGATGAGGCGAGAAGTCTCGCCGGGTTCGCTAGATAGTAGAAAGGGTTTCGACTCTGGCCCGGGCCGAAGCAGACTGTGTTGCCACAACCAGTCTCGCCTAATGACATAAGGGAATCTCGTTATCCTTATATTCCCCGTCATCGTGCCTTTATGAACTTCTTCACTTTGACATTCAGAGCGCCGGGCAGAAATATGCGGGTGCAACAATATTCTCTCTAATTATAAAATCCGTAACAATTGCTGAACGTTTTCTCCCGCATGAGAAGACCCGCTTTCCTGATCCGTCTTCATAATTTAGAAATAAGAGGCAATTTTACGAACCAAGCGAAAGACCTCCAATAGTACACTCTGAGGTAGGATTTCACTTAGAGGACATCTCTGTCACTGTATATTTAAAAGTAACCAGTGCGTCACAATCTTGACACACAATATTCAAATCTTTTTCTTTTAACACCAGATTAAATTATTTACATTGCGTTCTTTTTTATCCGATCCATTGTCAATCAGAAACATGTAGTCAATTCTTTCACTGCAACTGCTCCTAGATACATAACCCGCTGCTACATCAGACAAAATCTTGCAGTATTTGGACCTCGGGTTACATATGTATCTACAGTAACTACTGATCCACACTTCACAAGGGGCTGTGATTTCTACCATTTGATCTCCGTGTTATCTTCCAAATAAATTTTGTCTCTGATCCTTCTTGGTGTTGGCGAGCGGTATATTTTCTGTACATTTGCTATTTATTGTTCGCTTTCGAACCTGGTTATTAATTAATGGAAAATCAGTTGAGAATGTAAAAATACCCAAGTGTTTTGGAATCATAAATAATACTTGTGTAACTTTCTTAAATTACTTTAAGAAATTTTGACCTTCCACAAAAATAATTTACTCTAATGCTTTTGTTGAAAGACATTTCTCTTCTATTTTGATAAAAATAGGGATAAAACTTTCAAATTAAAGATGACGCAGACTTTAATGCTGTGAAATGCTTCCAGTATTTATAACATATTTAATCCGAATTATCTAAATATGAAAAATCTCTGACGGAAATATCTAGAGAAAGGAAATATTCCCTTCAATGTATGTTTTCCTTAATATAATTTGCAATTCACTAAGTCAGAATATAAGAACATGTGTACAATTTAAAGACCTTGTGAGATTCATATAAAAATGATAAATAGCCATGATCTCAAGCTATATATATTTTATTAATCACTTCATTTATCAGTTTTATTAACATTTTGGTATACATCTAGTTAACTTATTTAATTTTTCATCACTTTCGTCTCAAAATGTGAAATTAGTTAAAAAATTCTGAAAATGTTGTAATTTGAAATTAGAGTGTTTATAAAGTAATGAATGAATTGTACAAAAATAAATAAGTCAATTCTATAAATATACAGGAGCTTTTAGCCATGTTATTTGTCAGCAACTTTTTTGATAAAATTCGACCGCCTTCTTATCTGATTAATAAAAGTGTAATATGATAATGCCATCAATTAATCAAAAATAGTTTAAACATTAATGGTTTCCATGTGTGATTTTCTTAAAATATTTTCGAGATTATTTTTGATGATAACATTTTATTCAAAATTTATACTTCTTTGATAATTTGTTAATGTTATATATATTGTTTCAGTGATCACAAGGTCGGAAATTAAGATGCAAGCAAACCCCTTGACTACATGTAGTTTTAGTGGGTTTGAATAATCGCCTATATATAATAGTGAGTTTCGAATAATATTTCCAAACGTCTCTCAATTTTTAGTCACGGTCCGATTATTAGGTATAAATAGCAGCTTCAATCAAGCAATGAGTCAGTTGAAAGTAAAGCAAGCAATCTGAAAGTTAAAGTGTTTAGCTTTTGCACAACAGTAACCATAGATTTTATAGCTCTGTTTGTAAAAACTTCAAGCTGAAGTTACTGTAATCATGGAGACTGTGAAAGAATTATGAATAAAGTATTAGTTAAAAGAATCTTCTTTTATTTCTGGATAATGCATCCACTTTGGCAAGAAAGAAACTGTAACATTATTGTAAAAATAAAATAAATTAAAAAATGCAAAAAAGAGAAGTCGTAATACTCCTAAAGAGTTCCATGATCACTTTTCGTACGAAAGGGCTTGTAAGGTAGAACTCTCGGTTCAAACTGAAATCCAAACCACTCTAATTGTCCGCGCACAGATTCAAATCCATGAACTGTTAAACCGAGTGGTCAGAAAACTAACTTTTCGACTTCGTTCGGCAGTTTTCGTTTTTAGTTCGGCAATTGCAACAAGTGAGTGTGGAAAATTAAGAAAACTTCATCATATATATATACATAATAAAGCTATTTTTTCCTATAATAGTTTTTTGATTAAAAAATGGGAAAAATGTAAAAAAATTATTAACCTCTTTGAATTAAAAAAAATCTTTTGATGAAATAAAATCTATCCAAAAATCCTTTGACTTGGCTAAAAAATATTTTTCAAATGTTTAATTAAATGCAATAATAAAATCTACAGAATGTAAAAAGAAATGATCAAAAAACAGATGCTGGCATTGCCGTAAACTATACTGTTAATGATATATATCTATTTCTAATTTATGTACTTTTCTAAATTTATTAATCCATACATTGATGAAATATATCTTCAAGAATAATATATGAAGTAATCTCCAAACAGATTATATGAAATGCGCTTCCAAGGATAACATCAGCTACAACAAAATCTAGATTGATACTACAGATTCATTCAGACGGAATTTTAACACAAACAATGAAAATATAAATAATGTAAAATTTTCTTTAAAATATAAGTAGAACAATCACCATCGTTACTTTTTATCACAAAAAATAAATTTTTCAATATTAGTGTAACAATTCTCATAACGAAGGTATTTTTTGAGATAACATGTTTACTTAGATTAGAAACAAAAACTTATTAGTCAAATTCGAAATTTATTGATCAATCTGAATCAAAATTAAACTGAGAGTGAAGTTTTTCCATATAAAAGTCAATAATTGCTTAAATTTGGCTTAACATAATTTAGACTTCCAATTCTAAGTCTAAATTGACGATAGTCCATTATATTATTAAAATTATGACTTTTAATACCTAAACAAAAATTTCATTTGGAAAATGAATTCCACAAAAAACTAAGGTCCATTAGAAATGTACTTTTCGCTGTGAAAAATAAACTTTGATTTTTTAAAAATATATAATTTAAAATTATAAGTAGTGAGTGATTATAAAGAAAATTTAGGATGTTTTTATTATGAAAGAATGGCTTTTTGCACAAGACAAGTTAAAATGGCCTTCTGAATCAACAGAACCATTATTCTTGTGGCTTTCTTTATTTTGTATTGTGGTTGGTCATTAGGGATGATTGGAGATCATGTTCTGTAACTCTGTCCTTCGCTGGATAATAGAGGAATGGTTTTTTTATTCTATAGCCCTAATTTTTATCATTGTGGATAAAGGCTGGCCAAAATAAAAGAATTTCCGTGTCATTTGAACTCATAAATATCTGTTCAATTGACATGGAAATTCTTTTATTCATTTTTAAAAATGATGCTTTATATCAAATAAAAGAATTATGATAACAAAGACATTATTCTCCTCCTATGCTTCAAATATTAAATAAAGTGATTATTATAAAAGAAACTATATATTATTGTTTGTTAATGTTACCTTTCATTAATTATAACATTGCGATTACTCAGAATTCCCTTTTTATTTGTCATTAGTACTCATGAGAACATTTGATGTAAACGTATCCAAAATATACATTAACAAAGAACTGATATCGACAGTTCTAGTGACAAAAAGTATAAATATGATTACCTTCATTTACTAATAGAATCGTATAAATACATAAAAAATTTATTCTTTTCGATTAATTTATTGTCGATTTTAAATACAAATAATCGTAATTGTATATCGATTGTAAACACAAATAAAATTAAATCGAAAATAAAATTTATTCTTTTCGGTTAATTTTATTTATTGATACCAGAGATAAAATACTTATAAAAGGATTAAATTTTACACTTATAAATCCAATATTAATTCGAAAAAAGACGGAAAATTAAACAAAACCTGAAATTAGAATAAAAATGAATCTAGGTACAGAAAAAGAAAAAAACTGCTCACTAAGGAAAAAGAAAATACATTTTGTTGGCATAAGTTTCTTCTAAATACATGAATATAAATTATTTCGACTCTGTTTAAAGTGCTGTTCCTTCAATCATCAGCTGAGCATCAACAAAGGCAGCCTGTGTGATCAGCTAACACTATTCAAGTGTCCATAAAATTAAATATTTATTTACTGTAGTAATTTCTTTGACAATTTTTAATAAAAGTAAATATGTTTCGGAAAACTAGCCATGTCGCCGCTCATCTTGAAGGAATACTTAAGACTCGGTCTAATTTTAACTTAAGTCTGCAATTTGATTTGGCCCTTTACGTCTTTTGGGAGTCTACCTGGAAATTGCAGAAGGTAAATTTTAATTTTTACTTGATGTAGTATATTGCAGAATCTACATTTTTGCTGCTTAGAATGGTTGAAAGAGTACCGTGACGCTCATAATGTCGGCATGGCAAAATGAATTTGATAATTATAAAACAAGCACTAAATTTTCTTTCAAAAAATAATAGTTTAGAATTAAAAAAGGGCTATTTTTATGATTTCCTACCTTGTAGAATGGGGAATTCTTTCAATTTTAACGTATAATATAAATTAAAATTTTCATTGGAAATGATAAGAAACATGAAGTTAAATGAAGAAAAATTAATCTTCTGGGCAGTAAAAGTATTCCAATAATAAAATTGTAAATTACCTGTTAGTCCATAAATTCAAAAGTTTGTAAGAGTATTAAAATGTGTATAAATGACGAACCGCGAATATAGGTTATTTATTCATTTTATTTAATGACAATTAAAAAGTAGTAAATAGTAAATGAGTAAGAGTAAGTAAGAATATGCTGACAGTCGGTCGAGCTCCTCAGTAGCGAGAGGCGGAATGACTCGTTTGCAAGGAGGCTCCTCGAGTTTCCCGGCTCCTGCGCCAACATTACCAAGATTAAAACTTATTCTGAAAAGATGTTCATCATTCATTTTTTATATATAACACTCAATATTAATGAAAGAATCACAGAATAATATATATTTTCATTAATAAAAACTTTCATGATGATATTCTTGTTTTCAAGTGTAAATAATATTGTTCAATAATGTACTATGTTGATCTGTCGATTGAGTGTAAAAAACTTTAATATTATTTAAAATTCGAAAAAAATATATAAAAGAAGAAAAATAAATTGAATATAGTTTCTTTATAAACTGTTGAAGTCTAAATATAAAATCAATGAAACTTAAAATAAAAAAAATTAAGTTTCTAAGTTTAGTTCAATTTTAATATTTAAAATTATTATTTTGGAAAATTATGAAGTGCTTACATAGAATGTACAAAAGAATATTTTTTAACGATAAGTAAGTGGTGAAAGTTTTATTCAGATTTTATAGAGCTTAAAATTAAGCAGAGAAAATTTAGGAAATAAACAACTCAATTTGTTACTTTAAAAAGTTTTAATAATATATAGAAAAAACAATTTAATTTCTTTTTTCAGTGGATTCCTTTTAAAGCACTTTGTTTTCGTTGCCAATAGTAAGATGAGCATGAAGTACGAGATTTCATGGAAAAGACAGTAAAATTATTATTAAATTTGTAATTTATCTTAAAAATGGCATTGTCTTAAATTATGCACATTTTTGTACTCTACGGGAAGATTGTTAGATTGGTTCGCTTGTAAATCCCCAATTTGAGATATTTGATCATTTTATAGGAAGCATAATCAAATAATGTAAACTTTATATACAATAGTGGCCAAAATTGTGGACACTTTTGGAAATATTTATGTTTTTGAACTTTGTATGCTTATAGAAAATGTTTCGTTTCGCAAAATGCAAGCTTGTATATATCATTTTAAAGAGAATTTATTACTGAATTCAATACAAAACACAAAATTCAATCATTTGCAATACAAAAAAAGTTATATGTACTTCAATATAAATAAAAAACACAGTTATGAAGTGGTTTGTAATGTCTAGCTTTCCTGGCCAATCACTGTTCTTGTTCTGAGAACCAATCAAATGTTACTAATTGCCAGTAGAAGCTGACATCATGTTTACACTTGAAACAAGTAATTATTTTGCTTTGTTCTGTAGAAGGAAGACCTGTTTCTTATACACTGCAATTACAAGTAGGAATTTTTGTAAAAATTTTTAATATTTAGTCAAGAAGCAATGACATCAAATAAAAGAGTAGATTGGACATTTAGAAAGAGATGTAATATTATTGTGTTACGAGAAAGTGGCCTTTCCTATGCTGAAATTGCAAGACAGGTGGGTGGTTCAGTGACTACATCTGGAGTCCGAAAGTTTTGTTTACGATATCAGGAGACAAATTCAATAAAAAACAATGAAGGAAAAGGCCGAAAAAGGTGCACCACATCTATTGATAACTGAAGAATAAAAAGACTATGTCTCCAAGATAGAAAAATGTCATCAGAAGTAATCTGAATGATGCTGGTGTTTCTGTCAGTTCAAGAACAATCAAGAGAAGATTAACAGATGTTGGTCTGAGAGGTAGAATTCCACGAAAAAAGCCTTATCTTAATTTTCAGCAACGAAAAAAAAAGACTATAGTGGGCAAAAGAACACATTAATTGGACAGATGATCAGTGGTCACAAGTTATATGGAGTAATGAAACTAAGCTAACGTTATTCGGTAGTGATGGGAGAAAATATGTAAGACGTAGAATAGCAGAAGAGCTACATCCTGACTACATTCAAGCAACTGTGAAGAACCCAGTTAGTGTTATGATTTGGTCATGCATGCCAGCAGATGGTATTGGTCGCCTTCATGTCATCGATGGGACACTGAATGCCAGAAAATACATTGACACTATTCTAGAACCAAACCTTCCATCAGAGATCTCTTTCCCAGCAATGCTTCGTTTATTTTTCAGCAGGATTCTGCTCCTTGCCACACGGCCAAAATATTGAAAGAGTGGTTTCGTACAAGGAGCATTAATTTGTTGTCATGGCCAGGAAACAGTCCTGACCTCAATCCTATCGAAAATTTGTGGCACCGTTTGAAAACTTTTGTCCGGATGAGGCACCCATCAAATAAAAGGGAAATAATTGAGGCTACAATTGTTTCCTGGCATCATGTAATAACGAAAGAAGAGCTTAAAACTCTTGTCAGCTCAATGAAATGTCGATGTGAAGCTGTAATCAAAAATAAAGTGTACTTTACTAAGTACTGATAACTCACTGCAATCATCATTATCTAATGTATATCTATAACTATTATCGTTTAAAATTTTTTATATTGCAAATAATTGGATTTTTGTGTTTTGTATTGAATTCAGTAATAAATTCTCTTTAAAATGATATATACAACTTTGCATTTTGTGAAACGTAACGCTTTCTATAAGCATACAAAGTTCAAAAACATAAAAATTTCCAAAAGTATCCACAATTTTGATCACCACTGTACAGATGAATGGTGATTGTTTCGACTCTAAACTTTTTAGTCAATGACTTGAACATTAGGTAAACTTATAGAAGCGCATTATAATTATTTTCAAATTTTTATTTGCCTTCAGGAACTTCGAGCTTAATTCTAGGTTTGGCACATGTTTGTAAAATGTTCTGATTTCTGACAGAGCATTTTGTGTCAATCAAAATTGTATTTGTCAATTTTTCCTCTTTTAACTTTTGGAAATGAGTTAGAAGTAACTCCCGTTGAATCAACAGTTATAATCACATTTATGAAGACTTATAACTCTAATATTCTGATTAAAATCAAATAATTTATTAAGTTTAAAAATTAGTGCGATTTGATTGCCTTGAAAATACTTACAAAGAATTTAAATGATAATGAATTTTTGAAAGTCTATATATACGACTCAGTGTTCGAAGCATTTATAATGATCAGAAGTAGTGCAGAATATATATATATGCAAACCATGTTGATTTTAATGATGTTCTAAATCTCTGAAAAAGTAAGTTTTCAATCAGATTAATTCATAATCTCCATCTTATTACACTATAAACACGATTCATTCAAAGACAATAGTGCTCACTTAAAATTTTCGAGAGATTTTTCATTTCACACTTAAATACATTTTATATTAATTAACTTTACAGCATTGTATTTATGGAATAAAAGAATGCAAATGAATGAATGTGCGAATCTAATTAATGTTAATATCAGAACTACCATGGATTTTTTACTGAATATATTACTGGGCTCTGGTTAGTTAGGGCGTCGTTATCGTAAGGTAGTGGAATGGAATCCTGGAGTAACTTAAGATCCGCATGCTCACAATATTGGCTTCGTTGCAGTGTCTTCCTTCTGAGGTCAAGTATTAAGGATCTTCTGCCTGATTCTCACCTGACTGCTTCCATCTAACTGGTGGAACTCGACTCTGGGCTAGGTACAGAAGGGGATCGAGTGTACGAGGCTCAGTGTCAGAAGCAATTGCTTCTATAACTAATTAGATACCGCGCAACTCGAAGTTTGAAAATCATACTTACCACTAGTTACCTACCTGCTCCTTTAGGTACTTGGGCCGGCTCCAGCATCCAGAATCCCCTCTTCGATGAGGCGAGAAGTCTCGCCGGGTTCGCTAGATAGTAGAAAGGGTTTCGACTCTGGCCCGGGCCGAAGCAGACTGTGTTGCCACAACCAGTCTCGCCTAATGACATAAGGGAATCTCGTTATCCTAATATTCCCCGTCATCGTGCCTTTATGAACTTCTTCACTTTGACATTCAGAGCGCCGGGCAGAAATATGCGGGTGCAACAATATTCTCTCTAATTATAAAATCCGTAACAATTGCTGAACGTTTTCTCGCTCATGAGAAGACCCGCTTTCCTGATCCGTAAGGGGGGGAGTCTTCATAATTTAGAAATAAGAGGCAATTTTACGAACCAAGCAAAAGACCTCCAATAGTACACCCTGAGGTAGGGTTTCACTTAGAGGACATCTCTGTCACTGTATATTTAAAAGTAGCCAGTGCGTCACAATCTTGACACACAATATTCAAATCTTTTTCTTTTAACACCAGATTGAATTATTTACATTGCGTTCTTTTTTATCCGATCCATTGTCAATCAGAAACGTGCAGTCAATTCTTTCACTGCAACTGCTTCTAGATACATAACCCGCTGCTACATCAGACAAAATCTTGCAGTATTTGGACCCCAGGTTACATATGTATCTACAGTAACTACTGATCCACACTTCACAAGGGGCTGTGATTTCTACTATTTGATCTCCGTGTTATCTTCCAAATAAATTTTGTCTCTGATCCTTCTTGGTGTTGGCGAGCGGTATATTTTCTGTACATTTGCTATTTATTGTTCGCTTTCGAACCTGGTTATTAATAAATGGAAAATCAGTTGAGAATGTAAAAATTACTCAAGTGTTTTGGAATCATAAATAATACTTGTGTAACTTTCTTAAATTACTTTAAGAAATTTTGACCTTCTACAAAAATAATTTACTCTAATGCTTTTATTGAAAGACATTTCTCTTCTATTTTGATAAAAATAGGAATAAAACTTTCAAATTAAAGATGACGCAGACTTTAATGCTGTGAAATGCTTCCAGTATTTATAACATATTTAGTCTGAATTATCTAAATATGAAAAATCTCTGACGGAAATATCTAGAGAAAGGAAATATTCCCTTCATTTTCTGTTTTCCTTAATATAATTTGCAAATCACTAAGTCAGAATATACGAACATGTGTACAATTTAAAGACCTTGCGAGATTCATATAAAAATGATAAATAGCCATGATCTCAAGCTATATATATTTTATTAATCACTTCATTTATCAGTTTTATTAACATTTTGGTATACATCTAGTTAATTTATTTAATTTTTCATCACTTTCGTTTCAAAATGTGAAATTAGTTAAAAAATTCTGAAAATGTTGTAATTTGAAATTAGAGTGTTTATAAAGTAATGAATGAATTGTACAAAAATAAATAAGTCAATTCTATAAATATACAGGAGCTTTTAGCCATGTTATTTGTCAGCAACTTTTTTTGATAAAATTCGACCGCCTTCTTATCTGATTAATAAAAGTGTAATATGATAATGCCATCAATTAATCAAAAATAATTTAAACATTAATGGTTTCCATGTGTGATTTTCTTAAAATATTTTCGAGATTATTTTTGGTGATAACATTTTATTCAAAATTTATACTTCTTTGATAATTTGTTAATGTTATATATATTGTTTCAGTGGTCACAAGGTCGGAAATTAAGATGCAAGCAAACCCCTTGACTACATGTAGTTTTAGTGGGTTTGAATAATCGCCTATATATAATAGTGAGTTTCGGATAATATTTCCAAACGTCTCTCAATTTTTAGTCACGGTCCGATTATTAGGTATAAATAGCAGCTTCAATCAAGCAATGAGTCAGTTGAAAGTAAAGCAAGCAATCTGAAAGTTAAAGTGTTTAGCTTTTGCACAACAGTAACCATAGATTTTATAGCTCTGTTTGTAAAAACTTCAAGCTGAAGTTACTGTAATCATCGAGACTGTGAAAGAATTATGAATAAAGTATTTGTTAAAAGAATCTTCTTTTATTTCTGGATAATGCATCCACTTTGCCAAGAAAGAAACTGTAACATTATTGTAAAAATAATATAAATTAAAAAATGCAAAAAAGAGAGGTCGTAATACTCCTAAAGAGTTCCATGGTCACTTTTCGTACGAAAGGACTTGTAAGGTAGAACTCTCGGTTCAAACTGAAATCCAAACCACTCTAATTGTCCGCGCACAGATTCAAATCCATGAACTGTTAAACCGAGTGGTCAGAAAACTAACTTTTCGACTTCGTTCGGCAGTTTTCGTTTTTAGTTCAGCAATTGCAACAAGTGAGTGTGGAAAATTAAGAAAACTTCATTATATATCATATACATAATAAAGCTATTTTTTCCTATAATAGTTTTTTGATTAAAAAATGGGAAAAATGTAAAAAAATTATTAACCTCTTTGAATTAAAAAAAATCTTTTGATGAAATAAAATCTATCCAAAAATCCTTTGACTTGGCTAAAAAATATTTTTCAAATGTTTAATTAAATGCAATAATAAAATCTACAGAATGTAAAAAGAAATGATCAAAAAACAGATGCTGGCATTGCCATAAACTATACTGTTAATGATATATATCTATTTCTAATTTATGTACTTTTCTAAATTTATTAATCCATACATTGATGAAATATATCTTCAAGAATAATATATGAGGTAATCTCCAAACATATTGTATGAAATGCGCTTCCAAAGATAACATCAGCTACAACAAATTCTAGATTGATACTACAGATTCATTCAGACGGAATTTTAACACAAACAATGAAAATATAAATAATGCAAAATTTTCTTTAAAATATAAGTAGAACAATCACCATCGTAACTTCTTATCACAAAAATAAATTTTTCAATATTAGTGTAACAATTCTCATAACGAAGGTATTTTTTGAGATAACATGTTTACTTAGATTAGAAACAAAAACTTATTAGTCAAATTCGAAATTTATTGATCAATCTGATTCAAAATTAAACTGAGAGTGAAGTTTTTCCATATCAAAGTCAATAATTGCTTAAATTTGGCTTAACATAATTTAGACTTTCAATTCTAAGTCTAAATTGACGATAGTCCATTGTATTATTAAAATTATGACTTTTAATACCTAAACAAAAATTTCATTTGGAAAATGAATTCCACAAAAAACTAAAGTCCATTAGAAATGTACTTTTCATTGTGAAAAATTAACTTAGATTTTTTAAAAATATATAATTTAAAATTATAAGTAGTGAGTGATTATAAAGAAAATTTAGGATGTTTTTATTATGAAAGAATGGCTTTTTGCACAAGACAAGTTAAAATGGCCTTCTGAATCAACAGAACCATTATTCTTGTAGCGTTCTTTATTTTGTATTATGGTTGGTCATTAGGGATGATTGGAGATCATGTTCTGTAACTCTGGCCTTCGCTGGATAATGGAGGAATGGGTGATTTTTTATTCTATAGCCCTAATTTTTATCATTGTCGATAAAGGCTGGCCAAAACAAAAGAATTTCCGTGTCATTTGAACTCATAAATATCAGTTCAAATGACATGGAAATTCTTTTATTCATTTTTAAAAATGATGCATTATATCAAATAAACGAATTATGATAACAAAGACATTATTCTCCTCCTATGCTTCAAATATTAAATAAAGTGATTATTATAAAAGAAACTATATATTATTGTTTGTTAATGTTACCTTTCATTAATTATAACATCGCGATTACTCAGAGTTCCCTTTTTATTTGTCATTAGTACTCATGAGAACATTTGATGTAAACGTATCCAAAATATACATTAACAAAGAACTGATATCGACAGTTCTAGTGACAAAAAGTATAAATATGATTACCTTCATATACTTATAGAATCGTATAAATACATAAAAAATTTATTCTTTTCGATTAATTTATTGTCGATTGTAAATACAAATAATCGTAATTGTATATCGATTGTAAACACAAATAAAATTAAATCGAGAATTAAATTTATTCTTTTCGGTTAATTTTATTTATTGACACCAGAGATAAAATACTTATAAAAGGATTAAATTATACACTTATAAATCCAATTTAATTCGGAAAAAGACGGAAAATTAAACAAAACCTGAAATTTGAATAAAAATGAATCTAGGTAGAGAAAAAGAAAAAAACTGCTCACTAAGGAAAAAGAAAATACATTTTGTTGGCGTAAGTTTCTCCTAAATACATGAATATAAATTTGAAGTTTTATTTTGGCATTCAAATTAAGTTTAGAAAACAACAAAGCTATTCTGTCATGGTTCTATGGTGCCATGCATTCAGAGATAAGTATTAAGTCAATCGCGATCGACTAGTGAATCACTAAGAAATTTTAGAGTGACAGCTTTTATTAAGATGCTCATACTAAAAGAAACAATTGCGGAAAAAAGACGCCATCTAGAGTGGATTGCACGATGTTTAACAGGTTTATCTTTTTAGGATCACTTTAGGATAAAATAGCGATCACCATGATGAAAGTCATAGAAATGAATCCCTCCTTCCATTCACGCCCATTGAAAGAAAGAATAAGCGTTCATGGTCAGCTTTTCACGCTTTTTCCCGGGATTGAATTCTTGCTTTGATGCCGCGTCTCTCGATCGTGCGAGAACTGATTGCGAAAGACCTAACTTGGTTAAAGATTCATCGGTTCACGGATGATTTCTACTCACCATTGAATACATCAACAGTCTAAAAGTTGGTCCCTTGACCTCCCTTGTGACAGACGTACCCGGACCACTCTATCAAGATTTGCTAGTGGTCACATCAAGTGCCTCACTTACAACGAGGGCAGGAAAACCTTCGTCACCTGCACCAAGAGCCAAAGTCATCAGGCCTCTCCTGAGCACCTTTTGGATTGCTTGGGTCTCTCTAGGGAGGATCTCTTTAGCAATCCTCTCCCAGTCTTCGACTTCCTTACAGTCAACGGGCTCATGGATCTTGTCTGACTCCGTTAGATAGTGAGGATGAGAAACAACAACAACAGTCTGAAAGTCACTCGTAGTTTTTCATGCCTTCAACTTGGCTATTTTGTGTTTTCGAAGTAAAATTATTAAGAATAAACAGCACATAGATCCCATGGGTCCAAAGCCTACAGTGCCCATATCCGTTTCATTGCCCGACGGCCTAGAGTACGAAGCATATGTCCCAATAAGATGGTCAGCCTATAGAAACACCTAGTGTTCCGCCATCTATTGTTCTACCTTGCCTTTCGTCATGCTCAATACCCCATTAAAGGGATGAAAATCTGAGTAGACCACAGTGAACTTGAGAATCGAACATCGGAGACGTGCCATCGAAGTGCAAAGCTCTACCCCTCTTCGCCACAGGGCTTCAGTTTACTAATTTGTCATATTTTAAAAGAAGGGTTCAAACTGGAAAACACGCATACAAGTGTTAAGAAAAGAAAAGTATGCAATTTTGATACTGAATATAAAAAACAGATTTTTCTTTATAATAGTGAATGCAAAGTGTACGCACAAGTATGGCCCTTCTCATAAAGAGGAAACGCTGAAAAGCATGCAGGCAAATTTTAATGCAAACTTTCTATTAAAAAGTAAGTTGTATTAACAAAGCTTAACAGACAATCTTTTACCTAGCTCGAGATTAATCAGACAACAGTATATTTTATTAAATTTGTATTCATATATTATATCTTTAAACTACAACAGTTGTATTTTTTAGTATGAATAATGTGTTAGCAAAACATCAGAAGTCTTTCGTAAAAAAAATAATTCAAAAAAAGCATTTCTAAAAGTAAGAGTTTTATTATTCGATTTATAGAAGAACACACACACACACAAATATTAAATTATTTCACAGTTCAAGTCGAACAAGTTTCGCGCGTAGAACTAACACGCCTCCTATAAAAAATAATTTTTGAGCACTCTCAATAACTGACGGAAGGTATTAATAACTGCATTTTACTTTCCTTGCAGCTTGACAAATCTATGGTCATGGTTGATATTTCTCAATTTCACATTTTTTAAAAATGGTTTTTAAAGATATGAATGCACACAAAAAGAGAATTATTAACAATAATAACTTTAAAAAAGGAAACATGAGGTAGAGATGTTTACTGTCCCTTTGAAAATATATAGAAAGCAAATTTCCAATTTATAAAGTTTTTATAAAGTCGACGTCATTTGATTGGGCAATGACCTGATGGACAATGAATCCATGACCGGCACAGTCAATGAGTTTTTAATTCTGTGTATCAGAGATAACATTTTCTTGTTATATATATATATATATATATATATATATATATATATATATATATATATATATATATATATATATATATATATATATATATATATTCTAACTTTTCATTGGATTATTCACCAATAAATCCTGCTGTAAAATTTTAAATATGATTATGGTGTAGGAATCTGCACTCTGTTCTAGGAAGGTGTATTCAATGAAGAATGTTTCGGGACCAATTAGATGGAAAGTAATCGGAGTGTATACATCATGCAGGGAGCATTCAAGACTCAGTATTCGTACCCACAAGTATTTTTTTAAAACAATTAAGGAACCTACAACAAGAAGTACAAGATTTTTTTGGATTCAAAAGATGAACCATACATTGAACTTAGTGATGATGTTTTCTGATGGATTTAGCTTTCATTGTCGATAATAACAAGCCATTTTTATAAAATTAAATTACGTTTTTGGAAGAAAATTTCAAACAGTAGTAGAACTGGTTTGATTTGTTTATATTTTATGAAACAAGTTGCAGCTAATATCTTCTCAGTTGATAAATAAAAACAAAAAAGTCAATATATATATATATATATATATATATATATATATATATATATATATATATATATATATATATATATATATAAACTTACTAGATTAGAACCAAATGTTGAATCCATGTGTTACCCATTTTCAACTTGATATTTTTAAATGATTATAAAAATTAAAAAATACTGTGTAAGAAATCATTATAAAGTTTTCACCTCAAATTTTCAATCAAACCATGCTTTAAAAAATATTCACATCAAGTTCAAAATAAACTTATTGTTTTATACTAAATAATTTGAGAAGCTACCATATTGTCAAAAACGGAGACACTTCGCAATATTTAGCGATTAAAAAATAAACTGGAATTTGAAATAAAATTTTTATAAGTATTTCTTTCGCAAATGAGAGGAAAATAGATTGATATTTGTAACATATTTTTAATACTAAGAAAGATTGATTTTTACATCTGTTTTTATCAAATTCCTCTCGGTATGAAAGTTCAAAATCGACAACCTTTTCATGACTGCCAACGTCAATCACTTTTATGTAAGCACATTTTTCACGAAAAGAATTATTTCCTAAGGTATTTTTCGCTTTAAATGTCACTTATTCTGCTTGTTTATTGTCTTGTCAATAGACACTTTATTCATAAATGATGAAATGGCATGTGGTGATAATGTATATAAGGGAATCGAGTATGTGTGTTTCCTTACTTCTTCTGCACAAGCTTGCTCTTTACCAGAAGTAAGTATTTTCCATTTTTTGATTTTTGCTGGTAGCTCTGTAAAGAATTGTAAGAAAATGAAGGGAAACAGCGCGATTTCTAAGAGAGAAATGTCAAGAGCAGATCAGTGTAAGATGCTTGCGTATACCACTGTGGGATTCGAAACGGTGGGCGGTGTGGCAGCCGATATCGCTTCCATTGAGGGGGCGAATTTGGTGGCCGCGCCGATTGCCGCTGCCGGTCACCTTGGTAAAGGTTTGACAGACGCCGCTATGATTGCCATGGATTGCTCGAGCATACCATTTGAGGAAATAAAAGAAATCTTAAATAAAGAATTTAAAGAAATGGGTAGAAAACTCGATAAGAACACCGAAGCCTTAGAACACGTTTCTAAATTAGCTTCTAAAACATTGTCCACCGTCGAAAAGATTAGAGTTGAGATGAGGGAAGGGTTTAAACTTGTTATCGAAACAATTGAGAACATTGCAACCAAAGAAATAATTTTTGATATTAATAAAATTGTTCAATACTTTAATAACGAAAGAGAAAATATAAATTCTCGACAAAAAGAAGAATATGTTGCTAAACTGCAAGAACCAGCTCCTGGAAATTTTTTACTCTATTTAAGAAATTCTAGAACTTCTGAAAGTGGCACTCTTTATTCTTTACTATTTAGAATTATCGACCAAGAGTTGGCAATTCCAAATAATGCTGCAGATAATAATGCAATTCAGGCTCTTTACGCTCTGTTCTATGGTACTGAGACATTCATTTCTATCATGTTCTATTTAGTCAAGCAATACTCATATCTCGCAGAGTATCACTACCAAAAAGGTAATCTGGAAGAATTTAATACAAATTTCGATCATATGAAAATAGTATTCCAAGATTTCAAATTCTCTCTTATTGGTATTAACCAAAACACGAAGCCTTTGGTGGATGAAGTCGTTAACGTTTTAAACAAAGTAAAAAATAAAAGCTTTATTAGAAATGTCCAAAATAAATTGTTTTATGACCTAATGCAACAAACTGAATCTTTGCTGGAACTCAAGAAAGAAATTGCGAAAATGGAACTGCCTATTATAGATGAAACTCCCAGATTATCCATTTCTATTTCTTTTAGAGAGAGAAGTGATGATAAGCCTGTTGATACACCACTTTTAAAGTGGGATCAGGGAAAGGAAGTAAAATATGCTATACAATTCGAGCAAGATGGTAAGTTTTCTAAAATTAGCAGTTGGTCGAAACCGGTAACAGTGCAGCACTTAGCATGCCCATTTATTTCGGTAGATAAAGATAGGAGAAACAGATTAATTTTTCGGCAATTTGGAGACCAAATACCAGAGTTAGTGGGCACTCTGAGAGGTTCTCAGGTTGAATTTCGGGATATCCATCGTGATCTGTTCAATGCAGCGCAAGTTCCTTATACGAGAGAAGCACTGAGTATCAGTCGAACGCTGATACAAAATGGTGCCAATGTGAGTGAAACATTCGAATTGGGCAGAGGAGCTATTCACGCAGCTGCATCAGCTGGAAACTATGAGGTTGGGGAATTGCTTATAAATAAAGACATTAATTTGCTCGAAATGGCTGATAAAAACGGTTACACTCCACTTCACATAGCTGCTGATTCAAATAAGAATGATTTCGTTACGTTTCTAATCGGAAATAATGCAGATGTTAATGTTCGAACTAAATCAGATTTATTTACTCCTTTACATTTAGCTGCACGGCGGGATTTAACAGATGTTACTCAAACATTGATTGATATCACTGAAATAGACCTTAATGCGCAAGACAAATCTGGATTCACTCCATTGCATCTTTCTATCACTGGTACTTCTGAAACTGCTGCGATTCTCATAAAAAATACAAACGCATTAATAAACATAAAATCTAAGGTCGGATTAACTCCTTTACATCTCGCCACGCTTCAGAATAACTTAAGCGTTTCTAAGTTATTAGCTGGTAAAGGAGCTTATTTGAATGACGGCGATACTAATGGAATGACTCCTCTGCATTACGCAGCGATGACGGGGAATTTAGAAATGGTAGATTTTCTTCTTAACCAACAGTACATAAATATTAATGCAGCGACAAATGAGAAAAAATGGACACCTTTGCATTTAGCCATTCTGTTCAAAGAGAATGATGTTGCGAAAAGGTTGCTAAGTGACGAAAATCTTAATGTAAGCTTGGAAACCAATGAAGGTATTAATCCTTTGCATTTAGCTTCCGCAACTGGAAATAAACAATTAGTAATTGATTTATTAGCAAAGAAAGTGGATGTGACAAGATTAACATCAAAAGGTTTTTCAGCCCTTCATTTAGGGATAATAGGTAAAAACGAGGAAATTCCATTCTTTCTTGTTGAAAAAGGAGCAAATGTTGACGATAAAACAAACAATGGTGTGACGCCTTTACATTTTGCTGCTGGATTGGGAAAAGCCAATATTTTCAGGCTACTGCTCAACCGAGGAGCAGATATTAAAGCAGAAGATATAAATTCTCAAATGCCTATTCATGAAGCTGTATCGAATGGACATCTGGAAATTGTTAGAATACTCATCGAGAAAGATCCCTCCCTGATGAACGTAAAAAATATCAGGAATGAATATCCCTTTTACCTAGCAGTGGAGAAACGCTATAAGGATATATTCGATTACTTTGTAAGCAAAGATGCTAATGTAAATGAGGTTGATCATAACGGGAATACACTTTTGCACTTATTTTCTAGTACTGGAGAACTTGAAGTTGTGCAGTTCTTAATGCAAAATGGCGCTAACTTTCGCCTTAAAAATAATGAAAGCAAGACCTTCTTCGATCTTGCTATTGAAAATGGACGCTTAAACATTGTGACCTTTGCTGTAGAGAAAAACAAGGTGAATCTCCGAGCAGCCCACAGAGAAAAAACGATTCTGTATCATGCAATTTGTGATTCTGCAAAATACGACAAGATTGAAATCGTCAAATATTTCATTGAAAAACTTAATGAAAGTGAATGCAATCCATTGCATGAAGCCGCCGCTTACGCGCATTTAGATTTAGTGAAATACTTCGTTCAGGAAAGAGGAATAAATCCTGCAGAATTTAATGACGAAAATCAAGCGTCTCCTTTCTGTATCACTATAGTTGGGGCGCCATGCGGAATTTCACTTGACTGTGATACGCCTGATCGGTTAGAAGTGGTTGAGTATCTCTCAGACAAAATACCCGATATTAACGGAAAGTGTGATGTCCAGGAGAACACTCCAATAACCATGGCCATATTTGCAAATAAAGTCAGCATTTTGAATTATTTAGTACGGATCGGAGCTGATCCGAACCAACAAGTAAATGGAGATCCTCCTTTATATATTGCTGCCAGGCAAGGACGTTTCGAAATTGTAAGATGCTTAATAGAAGTGCATAAGATCGACATAAATACTAGAAATAAAGAGCGGTTTACGGCACTACACGCTGCAGCCCGGAACGATTTCATGGATATAGTGCGATATCTCGTAACACAAGGGGCCGATGTCAATGCCAAAGGTATGGATGATTTGAAACCCATCGACATTGCTGGAGAAAAAGCAAAAGCATACCTGCAATCTTCTCGTTTCTTTCGAAGCGGTAATTCTTTTCAATCTAACGAAATCGATAATTTTGGTAATACGATACATGGTATCTCTATGTCAGCAAATACAAATGGTAAATTGAATTTAACTCAACAAATATCTTCTAAAGGAACCAGATCGGGTTCTAATTCAGCGAAAGGCAAAATGCATTCAGAAAACGTCCATATTCGCAGCATTGACGTTAACGGAGCACTTCTGCTATTGGATTTTATGATTAGAGTTTTTGCAAGTAAGAAAATGAGTTTTGCTGCTTACGGTTCCAGAATAAACACACGTTCAACTGCAGAAGCGCAAGCTGAAGCACTGATAATGACAGAAAGATTCGAAAATCTTTTGAGTGGTTTGATTGGCGACCCAATTCCCGATTCTATAGACTTCTCCAATGTTCATTCGAAGATATACAAAGCCATTATGAGTGGTAGACGAAGTGTAATATCAGAAATGCTATGTTCCTTTGCAGAAGAGTATTCTAAACTGAATCCTGAAAGTATAAAACAGCTTCTATCAGAATTCGAAGCGCTTACTACTACTAAAGCATCCGAAATTCATATTGAAGAAAATGTTCCTTATGCTCCTTTTGAAATATGTGAATTAAAGGCTAATTCGAATGCCTCACAAATCAAGTAATTTAAGAAAAGGAAATATAAATGTATTATCTTATGAAGTAAGTATTGCATTTTACTTACTAAGTTCAACCAAAATTACTTATTTTATTTAACTCATACGCTTAACGTAATAATATATAATATAGCTATTAATTTATAATAATACATAGTAAGTTTTAAGAATAAAGGGGCATTTTTCATTTAATGATAAAATAACAATTTCTTCTCCATAATTATTTATTTTTCATAATTTAAATAGTTTGTAACAAGAGATTTAATTTTCTAATGCATAATTAGAAACATTGGTTAATTATTTATTTCTAAATTATTTTAAGCAATTTGCTACAAATTATTTTAATTGTTTATTTTAAACCTTTTTTTATGCATTCCAAATTCTCTGAAATTTTCGATGTTTGAAATTCTAAGTAAAAGCACACATTCACTAAATGTCTTTAATTAAAATTTTGTTTTAATACTTTTACAAAAATTCTTAACTTGACCTATGAATTGAAATCGCAAGTGTGGGTATTATATAACATATGCCAAAAAATTATAAATATTATGATATGAATATCCAACCAAATTGCAAAGAGTGTAGTTCTTTAAATAGAGAGAAACAACTAAATTTATTTTAAAGCAGAACGACATCGCATTTATTTAAGTAAAAAAAAATGATTCCATAATTCCAGCTAATATTTAAAAACTTCCAAATTTTAATAAATCTTTTGCGTTTTCTTAAAATTCTAAAAGAACAATTTATTTTGTTAGAATTTTCCTTTCATTTTTAAGAAATGTTTTTCATTTTAACTTCGATTCTTTAAAAAAGTACTGCAATGGATTTACTTTAATACATATCATTTTTAACATAGTACTTTTCTTATTTCAAAACCTATCGATTTCTTAAAGCACTAAATGAAATTGTAGCTTAAATCGATCACATGCATAGTTATATATTATGTTCTTCCTCCAAGTATATAAGTCTTTAAAAATTTTAAAAAAATTAAAAATATAAAAATGAAAGAATTTTTACTGCAACCTCTTTAATAAAAAAATTTTTAATTTGACTTGAAAAATTAAACGATTTCGATTTCGAATCGAAAACGGTTTCGATTTCTTTTGCTTTCATTTCAAACAATTTCCAATAACATTAAACTAAAATGAAAAATAATCATTTAATATTTGCAAAATAAGTGTTAAACAATAGAATTGCTCATCAGTTTTATTTAAGTTTTATGTTACTAATCCAATGCTGTGTTTCGACTGCATTAACTGACATTTATGTATTTCACCATTAATCAAGCAATTTATTCTTAGCTGACACAATCTTAAGCAGTTTTTATAGTAATTTCAGTTATTTAATGCGAAATTTGACATTCCATTTTATAGCAATTTATTTTTATTATAATTTACTGTTTTTATCTTTATATCTATATATAACTATATATTATTTGCTAATGCATATAATATTATTTTCTATTATATCGATAGTTTAATTTTTATTAATGAATCTCATAAAAGGCTATTTTCTAGGTTGTTCTGTTTTAAGTAGTAGGTTTTATTATCTTTTTTATTTTACTATACCAAGGTCTGTTGTTTTTCCTTTTATATTTTAAGAAAAACTATAAGAGTTTCACTAGGTAGCTGCACTTTTTATTTTAAATAACTTGCAAAAACGAAAATATACGATAGCATTAGATGTATCTGTTGGAAAAGAAAAGAAGACGTATATTTTGCAATAATCAAAGAAAATAGGCCCAGTCAAAATTTTAAATAACAGTTGACAACATAACAGCGTCAGAGAAGGGAAAAGAAAAAAGTTTAAGGGGGAAAAGTTAAACTTTTTTGTAGGGCCATCATCAATATAAGAATTTAACATTGTTCTCCAATGAAAAACAATCTGGTGCATGTTACCAACATGATTTGATAACCATATGCGAAAATATTTTATGCACATTATCAATTGTAGTAAACTTAACGGATGACTTATAACTAAAAAAAATTTCTCATCATTAATGAGAATAATTTATCCTACATCAATTTTCTTTCTGCAATTATCTAGTTATAAACTCGATACAGTTATGAAAAGTTGTTAGTGTGGTTATGGTTTCTTATATATATCCTAGAAATTTTGCATGCAATAATTCAATTAGTAAACAAGTATTTCAACAGCTCTTGAATTCAATTATGTGTATGTATCGTGTATCGCGCGCGCGCGCGAATTATATGTACGTATATGTATCGAACTTATTCATTTATTGTAAGATATTCAGTAAAATATAACAAATTTACCGTTGTTAAGAATTTGCTCTCTCTCAGATTTCTCTCAAGTTTTTGTGGATACATTTATTCGCGGCTTGGATCAATGTATTTCTTTAATTTAGGAAAAGATATCAGAATAAAAAATAGACAAATGCATGAAAAAATCGAATATCTTCCTAATAGTTTTTATAAAAAAAAAAATTTGTCTTATTAATTATCCGAAAGTTATATCCTTATAATTCCAACCCAATATTATGAACTACTGTCAATTAGTTAAATAACCATAGTAATAATGGAGTATTGTGAATCTTGGTTATTGCGCATCTTATTCGTTTGCCCTGGCTCATAAGAGTATTTACTTTAACTTGTTTTGTAAGGATTCAATGTAGATTCCGAATTTATTTAAATAGAAATGAATTATAAACTCTGGAAAATAAATGGTGTAATTTTAAAGAACTGTATAATTACTATAACTTTGTGATTAGAGGAATATTATAAAGAGATATACATTAATACTTTTACAAAGTTCCAGATGCAACGCATTTATACCATTGCCATATTTGTTGAAAATTTAATTTGAAATCACTAAATGGTATTCATGGCATATTTGAAAGAGTTTATGACTGGTTTGAATAATGTTTTTCTTTTAAATAATGCATCAATTTTCCCACAAGAGTATGTTTTCTAAGAAATAAAATGTTGTGCAAAAGTGTTCCTCTATTTACGTAGCATTCATATCATATGTGATAACGATTCAGTTATTGAAATGAGAATAAATTCTGCCTTCAACTTATTAAAAAGAAAAAACACACAAGTTTTCTAATCCATAAGTGGTATCATTACAATTGACTGCATGACCTCGATAGGAAACATGCGTTTGATCTGCTAAAATATGTAAGAAAACTACTTTTGGGGAACATTTTTTTGGTACTTTTCCATTTCGCCAGCGCCAATCTCGCCATTCTTTTGGCCATAACACATGTATGATAAAGAAAATCGATAAACTCTTAATGATATTAAATTTATGTTAAAATATAATATGGTAGTTGTAAAATTAAAATAAAGTGTCGAGCTGATTTCAAAAATAGAATGGTAAAAATTTACAATCAATGCTAATTTGCTGGGATTCTTGATCCATTTGATGACTATTAATTTCAAAGGCGAAATAAAAAAGTACACGATTTTCATCCACATAAGTTTATGACTAATACATTTTACTTTTGATAACTAAATATATTCAGCAAGATTTTACATGTAATCATGAAAATAATGTATAGAAATATTGACACAAATTGTGCTAATTTAGAAACTTTTACATTGAAAGATAAAAAAAAACCTTTTTTATGCAAAAAAAATAATTTTTAAGTGATTTTCTGAAAGAAATACTTAAATGATTTTTTATTTTGTATAAAAAATATACGTATTCTTTATCAAAACTATGTATAGTATTTTTAATATTTATCAGCTTTTAATGAGTAATCTTTCAAATAATAGTCTTTACATTGTTCTAAGAAGAATTTTATTAAATTTAGTGTGATTTAAAAAATCTAGATTGTTTTATAAAGTATTACTAAGAAAGTAAATAGAAAATAGAATTTTTTTATTTTAATTTTTTCACTGAAATTGAAAAAAATCTATATTTTCAAATTTCAATTTACTATGATTATACTAAATAGAATCTTCCCCAATTTCAATTATAATTTAGTCTTTTGATATGAAGAAACAGAATTCTGAATATTTTTATTGATAATGTAAATTATATTTTGACAAATTACCCTTTTTCATATTTATACTTATATAATTAATGTACTATTACTGAAATCTCCACTGCTTTTTCAAATGTGGTTACTGTACTATTATTGACATATTCTTTTTTTCTAAATGTAATTAATGTATAAAGAGTATGCTTGGTTTATTTTAAATATAGTGCTATTATTCCATGGGATGTACATCAATAGATTGTATAAGGACAACCATTTCGTATTGCAAATTTGGCATTAATTTGATATTTTTCGTAAGCTATATAAATGCATAGTAATTTTTATAATTTTATATCTAAAAATGTATTTTTAATAATTTCTGGATTATTAAGTAATGTAACATTGAAAGCAAAATATATGAACATAAATTTTCATATTTATATCTTACACAGAAAAGCATTTATTATCTGAATTATCAGTGCAAGAAAAGTTCCAAAATATTAGGAACTTATTGGAAATTATTTTATTCCGATTCTTTGATTCCAGGCATACATAATGAGAAATTTAAAACTGTTCTTTGATATAGTGTTTTCTCTTTGTTATCGTTATTAAAACTTTTTTATGGACAATGCTTAAAAAATTCCCACTTTATAAAATCTATATGAGGCAGCAAGTTGCATTACGGAAACAAAAAATTGTCTAAGACAATATGAGAAAAACGTGCCTTGCTTCCCACTGTAAAAAAATACCAGCTATTGGTTCTTAGATTCCGCCATTATACATACAATAGGAATATCAAAATCCATGGTCTTCAATAAGCTGAAACTATGCATTTTTATTGGTGAGTCCTATTTTCAAGTAGACATTACAATTCTCAAGATTTATTCGGCAAGTCTTCAAGATAAAAATTTCAAAATCACATGACTAATTCTACATGGAACATAATAAATAATAAGAGAAGAACATGATTTTTACTCTGAATCCTTTAGATTTGTATCGCCAAGAAAGTTAAATCGTCAAATTTGTACTATCTTATTTAAAAATTACTATCACCCAAAAGAACCCGGATGAACATTCAGAACTTCGATAAATAACATGATTGAAGCTCTGCTTTCATTTATTGAAAAACAAAAGTAGTTCAGTTTGGACCAACGATTTTAGTTAAAATAATCTGGATAATCATTGCATCACTCACAACTATTATGAGTTTTGGTACTGATCTATCGTTCAACATTCTATTTTTTATAGGAAGATTAATACAACTGGAACTTAAGTTTAAATTAATGGAACTTGGATGATTACTCCATCATATAGAACTTGGATGAAGGACTTTTGGACTTAATTTCTTACTCTGTGCCCACTTTCCCAAATGAGGCTCAATACATTTGAGCTTTGCGACCTCAACTAACAGAACCTGGATTATCTTTGCCTCAGACAGAATTTCGATGAATGACTTTTGATTTCAATTTAGGCTCACTTTGTTCAAACAAGATTAATTTAATTGGGACCAAAGACGTGAGATGAATCTCAAACCCAATTACAGACTTAATTAGCAAATTCTAATTCCTCGTGCAATACTTTCTAAACAGTATTAAGCATTTATGGAAATATTATGCAAACATTTATGATCCAGATTATTGTTTCTTGTTTTCATTGTACCTATATTTGTTAATGAACATCATATTTCTGGCACGTGAGAAAATAACCATCTGAATTTCTAATTATTCTTCAGGAGAAACCCCACTTTTAAGAAACGATGAATGCTGATTCGCTGTTCGACAATCAATTACACAATCAGAGAATACATCTTTCCTCTTTTACAGGATACAGCTTCATTTTCCTCGATTTCAGATCATTACAGGGGCGAAGTAATAAATACCTGCTCCCTAGAAGAAAGTTGAATTCACGAACTGTCAAGCTGAAATACAGAGCACTAACAACTCAACTATTAAAAAAAATAACTATTTTATTCAGTTCGACAAGAATTTTGCTAAAATATTCATTTTTATAAATTGAAATAACTGCACAAGTTCCAAGCATTTAACATGAATTGGCGCCAACATTTTAAAACAACCATCTTAATTTCTAGAGTGATGAACTTGGCATTTTAATAGAATACTAATATGGCTAATTTGTGTTCCATCTAATTGCAAATACCTTGACCTATAGGTTGATGCTATTTTAAATTTTATTTGTAACTAAACACCTAACATTTAAAAATAACCATGAAAAGTTTTTAAATGAGTCAATATTTATATCTTATCTTATCGAGCCCTTCTACATTAATAATTAATCTATTGCTTGTATTGGTATATGTTGTGTTAGGTATATGTATATTATAATTATGATTATTGTTATTATATTAAAGAAGTGATGTGTGAAAATTGCATTTGATAAAAGGTAAACATTTCGCTTCTCATGGAAAAGGATTCACCTGTTGTTATGAATTACCTTTGTTATAGCTTTTCCTCTACCTTACTTTAAAGATTATTTGTATTGATTACTTGTTTTTAAAGATTATTTTCATTATTCTACGTTATATACTTCCTTCAAACAGAATTCTCAAGGTCAATATTGTTTCATTCAATAAAATGAATATAATCTTAAAATATAGCATTTATAAAGTTTGATTATAATTTTTTCACTTGGTGAAAAACTTCGAAAACTAAATGAATTTCGTTTCGATGATTCTTAGTTTAAAATTCGGTAAACCAGTTACGTTTATTCTTAAATTAATCCGTCCTTATCAATATAAATCCTTCATATTACTACCAAAATTAAAGAAGCATGACCTTGATAATCCTGTTTGAACCGGTTGTTTCCTTTTCCTGTAACTCCGAATTGCAACAGAGTTCAATGTTTTCACAATTTTGTTATAATGTCAGTATAAAATGATTCATATTTGTTACATCTTTATCATAAATGTACCTGTTATCAATAGTTACAGTTTTTGAAATTTAGTTCTTTTCTTATTATATAATAATGTGTTATAAATTTATAAAATATATTATAAATTTAGTTCTTTTCTTATTAATTATATTGCATATGTTAAATTTTCTGTTTTATTTCTTTTTTATGTGATTCTTTGGTGTCATTATAAATTTGATTTATTACATGAATTGTTTTTACAACAAATATTTTTTCTAAAAAATATCAAATTAGAAAATGAACGTTTTATTTTAATTTTACATTATTTTCAAAATTGAATATTTTCTTGTTTGAAATTTCTTAACATCAAAATAATTCTTTCAAAACTTTTTGCTTCATTAACGTAAATTTGGATAAATTGTACACCAATGTAGAAAACATCAAATTGGAAATATACTCGAATATTAAATCACATATATTCTAGTAGTTAAAAATGCATGAAAATAAGACAATCATGTTATTATTTTTTAATACTTTGATGTATACTTTATGGAACACTTTGGATATCTAGATGTATTTTTACTGAGCTGATTACAATTTCTGATGAGTAAAAGAAATTTGTTCTTATGTAAGAAAATAATAAGATATATGATTTACCTGAAAATCAACAAAAATAAATATGATAAAACCAATGCATTAATGGCTTCAATTCATTTAAAACTGGTGTATACTTGTTTCCATCTTATAAGCAGATATTAAAAAATTATCGATTCAAAACATTACTGTTTTTAAAAATTTTATTGTTTATTTTGCATGTGCATCAACCTTAAATTAAAAAATGAATCTAAGCGATTACTTTTTCTCTTTTGTAAAGATGGACTACATATGAAATAATAAGAAATAAATGAAAAAAAATCCCAAAGGTAAAATGATTTAATATATGGAAGAGTTTAAAACTGTAATTTCTAATATTTCATACCATTTTTCATAAAAATCATAGGAAAATTACAACGATTACTACGGTACACATCACAGGCTGTTTTGTTTTGCTCCTAATTTCTGTGTATAAATTGATCATAGTTTTTGGGACATTCTACATATTTCAGGCACATTAATTATCTTAATCTGTACTGCAATTTACTTTTATCTTGGCAAAAGACATATTAATACTCCTTTTTGTAAAAATGCACTAGAAAAGTATTTTTCCTGTGCCTAGCCGATAGGATTATTTCAGTATTCGACATAACACTGGTAGGAATTACTTGCATAGTAAATAAATCCAGAATGTTCCGAAAGGTGGCGGCTCCTCGCATTTTATAAGTAGAGACTAAGCAGAAGACTCTGACTGCCATCCTGAGGGTATATTATTTAGAGGATTGATTTTATGCGTCCCACCTGGCATTAGAAAGCACGGCAATTTTCGGCTTGCCCATGTTTTGTATCCGCAATCTTCCAGCGATAAACTCGATGCCTGTTGTTATTACTTATGATATTTAGACAAGCCAAGCTCGTTAGCCAACAGCTACGCGAAATTAAGTTATAAGGGTGCGTCTTTCGTTTAACCAGAGCACCACGAAGGTGAAAGTTCGACTTTACTTTAAGACTCCTCCAATAGCTGGCACCACCAGAAGATCCACTCCCTCCATTTTGACTTTGATCTGGAGGGGGAGGAAATTTTCTCAAGACCATTATACTCATAGTAATTGCTCAACGACCAGCCACAGGACTTTCGATTCCACAGATTTAATGAGCACGTATATCGCATGTACTCGGTGGGTCTTTGGGAATCAAACCCAGCCCTTCCGGGTGGAAGGCCGATGCCCTAACCACGAGATTACCACGGTGCCTTAGTTCACTAAGCTAATGCACAGCCCAAATTAAGAAACATAAATTAATTACTATCTTTAGCAAGAAAAACTCCATAATAGTCAGGTTAATAGTAGTTGCTATAGTAACAAGGACTATACATTTAAAATGGAGTTTAAGGGTGTTTTGAATTGAGAGTATCCAGAAAAAGAGACTATGTTATTCTCGGGGCGTTCATTTAAGCAAAGCTTTTTTCCTGGTTCCTCCGTAACTTTTATCAAGTTGCAGTTGGTAACAATATTTACTTAAAATGGTATTTACATGTCCCAAGTTACGATTCATCGGCGTTATGAAGTGATGGTATTTAGAGAAATGTTATATTCTTAAGGCTTTCAGTTAGGCAAAGTTTCTTCTGGTACTTTAATCGACAGTGGCACATGTTTCCACATCAACGGATAGGCCCTTATAAATTGTTAGGGGCTATTTTAGCGGTAATCAGACAATAATTGAATCTAAAATTATTCCATTAAAGTAAAAATTGTTAAGCAATATTCTTAACAGATCATCAATACGGAAAACAAATAAACAGGGTATTGAAAAAAATCTTTGGCCCTAAGCAAATTTTTATAGAAAAAATTCATTTTATATAAAAATTAAAATATAAATTGCTTTGGAAAAATTATATAGTAAATTCCATTAACTTGAGAAAAAAATTGCTCAACAGTATATGATTATATGATTTTCATAGAAATCAGAAACAAACAACATCAAAGCATAAAAATTATTTCTGAAATAATTTATCACGAAGTTCTAAAAATGACTAAATAGTCAGATATTCATTTACTCATTAAAGGTATTAGACGGAACACGAAATTGAAAAAAAATATTTTTATGCAGAATTTTAAAAAATATCTGCAACCTAAAGTAATATTTAAAAAGATCATGTGTACATAATTGTAACATACGAGAGAAAACGCAAGATTTGAACCAATGAAATTCACTCACCGCTTATGTTTGTGAGAGGGTGTGATATAGATATAATCACAAACTCACCAAGTTTGCATTGGTTATCCCTCATGGAGGAACGAAGACATTCTCTCATAACAAGTGCGGTAGTACCGGTCAAAATGGACAAGTAAAAAGTTTTTGTATCCTTGAGTTTGCTACTTATTCGTATGTGTTATATGTACATTGCGCTTTCAGAAGAATGGTCGTACAGATTTCCAAGAACCAAATTCCAGCAAAAATTTCCAGGTGATTTCCAAGATAACTAATTTTATTTTAAATTTCGTTCTTAACCAAATATGCACATATATAATTATGTATATGTAACATTTTTTAATTATATTTGTAAGTAATAAAAATAAATAATTGCAAAAATTAATATTTTTTTTTAATTATTACTTTAAAATCCTTCAATAAATGAAATGCTATAACAAAAAATTTTATTTAAATAATCAATATTCTTTCTGTTACTGGATTATACATCGTATAAAATAATGAGTGATTTTAGAGTTTTTAAGACATCTAATATAAATTCTTATCTATTAATTTATTGAGTACTTCAAGATATGTATATAATGACCTTTTATTAATACAAATATATTTACTCAAAACAAATACAGCTCTTATAAATATTATATAAACTGTTCAGAATAATCTTTTTCGCAATTATTAATTAATAAAAATAATTCTAAAATTTTCTTCTAATTACTTTCAAACTCTTTTAAAACTATACACAATTACACATTAATATTTTAGGTTTTTCAATTTATTTAATCATTCAATAGATTTTCACGTTTCTTATTATATATACATATATATGGCTTTTCCGGGGTCCACTAGTCACTAAAAAGATACTTTTCACCAGGCATATTAAATAGTTTATTTCAGCCTGTATTTCATTGATAAACAAATTCATCCCGATTCATTGAAATTATACGCAATTTTCACCAAGGAAGATATGGAAAATATATTTTTACTCAAAATTTTTTTATCTAAATGTTAATATTCAGTGAATTTTACACACCACTATTAAGAAAACTGAAGCAAACAGAAAAAGCATCAATTAAAATACCCCGTATGATTGCACAACATGACGATGTTGGTGATTACTTCACTTCACACACATAAATCTAAGCACTATATCTTGTCCTGACTAAACTGGTTTATCCTGAAATTATTGTGGCTGAACTGGATCTTTATTTTAGTTAACAGTTATGAATACAAACTCTAATATCGATCGCACCGCCATCTGCAACAACATTAAGAGCTAATACTAAATGTGGTTTTTGGACGATTTCATTGAAAATTTTAAAATATTAAAACAAAAAACCAAAAAAAATACTTTATAACAAAAATTACCAGTATCAAGGTATGTAAAAATTCCAAGAGTAGTCCACGATTTACAAGGAGTCAAGTCAAAATTCCAGAAGCTTTAAAGGTCCTTAATTTTTTTCCTAATTACAGGATATGTACGAACCCTGATAATAAATTATACAAATGAATAGCACTATATTTTGCTGATGACTTCCAAAAATGCTTAAAGTGCAAATTTTGATTATTTATGAAAAAAGGGAGCCATCTGATACTCTATAAATTTGCTATACTGTAAAAAGTAGTTTATGATATAAGACTTTTATTCTTATTTCCAATAATTATAAAAGAAAAAATTACTTGCTAAAAAATATTTAATATAAATTGTTATAAACTCTTATTTAGGTTCAGCACAAGTAAAAACAATCCTTGTTTACTGATATTTCTACTCAGCCTTAAGTGAATAGAGTAATTATAAAAGCATTAAAAACACTGCAATAAAAAATCAGCTAAAGGTCCTTGTTTTTTAGTTTTTTATTAAAATTTTCTAAATTACTTTTGCAATCTGAAGTATTAAAAATTAGAACTTTTCACTTTCCAGTATATAGAAACCCAATCATGGGGTTTAGGACTTTTTGAGAGTGAGTAAATTCATAGACCTGGTTTAGCTCTGCTGAACTCAGGAGATAAAAGACCACAAAAAGAAATTTTCAATGCAAGACGATGTACATCAAGAAAGTGTATTTCTAATCTGTAGTTTTTACATCTTACTGTGTCAAAAGAGTTTGTTCCATACTTTTTTACAGAACCTCTCTCCCAGCAAGAATATGTCAACTTTTCTTGCTACAAACAAAGGAAAATTTAAAAATCTTATCTCAGAAAAAACTGGTGTTGGTTCAAAGATATTATGAATTCTGTTTTGCCTTTTTACACAATGAATGGAAAAATCTAAAATAGAAAATTCAGTAAATAAAAAATTTACCAAATATTGTCTACATTTTAAAATACAAGAGTGATGGAATATTTCCCATTCAAATGCATTTAGGTTAACATCTCTCATAAGCAATCATCACCGAGTTACTTGGAAATATCTCTTATTCCATTTATTTTACTTTACATGCTATATGTTTGCAACATTTGTTAATATATATTTTATAACCAATGTAATGTTACTTTGAAAATATTTCAGCAGTACTTGTTTCAGAGAAAATGGATTATTATTCAAGAAAGTATCAGACAACAGTTATTCACTAGTCACTGAAAATTAATGAGCATACATAAAGTCACAAACAAAGTATTAATCTTACTTTTGCAAATATATGGAAAATTTATTAAATTACTAACGACCGACCCTGGCGTAGATGCAGCTCAGAGTCATTGGCATAAAAAACGTTTGATGAGCAATATAATACTTAAAACTGCTTTACATGGTTTCCTTTTAAAATGTGAAAATATAAAGCTAGGAATAAATGGGGAAAATTGTGAGAGCTTAATTAACATAAGATGCTGGATATATTGGTATTTTGAAACTATCCAATGAATCCACAAGAAATGTGTTTTATAGCTTTATATATTACACCAGTTTCAGAGCTAGGAATATAAATTACATACAAACACTATAATCAAGAAAATGTATGTATTAGCAGATAACATGTTTTTTAATAAAAGTTTCCAATGAGAGCAGCATGCAGTCAATATTTGGTGCCACTCACATGTCCAACAGATTAAAAATCATCAAGCTTATCTAGTAGATCATACAAAGTAGTGCAGCAAATCATTTTATTTTACAAAAGTCCTGTATGATCTTTGAAATACTATGGTAGACAGTTTAACAGACAAGGGCTGTGGTAAAGCAATTGAATATCAATCGTGTATTGCCTTCCCAGAGGATTTTTCATAGTGTATAGTATTCATGTATTACAAAAGAGGAAACCTGGAAAACTCCCAAGCACATACCCCACAAGAATACATGTTTAAGGCAGAAGCATATCTTTTTCCTATTGTTTAATAGTAGCTGGGATCAAACCCGAAACCTTATGCTCCTACAAACAATATTCTACCACTAGACCACAATGTGGACATGATCATAAATTGGTGAACAATAGAATAGAATAAGATGTTCATGCTTAATACAGAAGTGCAACATCTATCCCCCAGTGATCAATAGTGGCTGGTATTGAATTCAGGACCTTAAGCTAAGAAGAGTGGTGTCCTACTACTAGGCCACAATGGGACCATGATGTATGATCTTGAGAATATCAACAGAATAGAGCTCACTATCCTAAACATGTGCAAAATATATTTCAAGACAACAGAGAATCAATGTTTTTCCATGCAGTGATACAGACTTCCTTGTTGGATAAGAATACACACAGATCAGAATACCTATTTAAATCATCTTAAAAAGCCATTTGTTCCTGCACAACAAATTTCTTCAAGAAACTCTTATGTTCTATAATTGAAAGGACAAAACATTTTTTTAAGTTGCATATACATTTATAAACCTTTCTGTTTTCTTCCTACCAGCTTAATCTTGGAAATATAACAAAGATAAAAATTTTGGAATTATCCTTAAATAGACTATGAAATACCTAATTAACAATTAAGCCTATTTCTTTGCATTCCAACCAATAACATAACTATACATAGCATATCTGTTGCAATGAAGAATGCCATCACAAAACAAAAGTCTGATTTCTCTACTCTTTATACTTATTAGATAAAAATTTCTTCAGAAATTTTTTATCTGAGTTTATTACACAAATAAGAACGGATTTGATTCGTTAACACTACATGTAAAACTTCACAAAAACTATACTATATTATAAAAATATGGGGGGGAATATAAAAATCAAAACACAAACACACACATAAAACTCACTTTATTTTATTTTCATAAAATATAACAAAACCTTCAGGGAGTAAACTGACTAGTCTAGTATTAAGTATCTACTTAGAGATTCATACAACATACATACATTTAATACCACTCTGAAACTACACAATGCAACAATAAAGGAATAATATATTAGGAATGCACTAATAAAGTGTACGTCAAAAGTACTTATAAACAAAGTGAAGAACTATTAGTAATCGACTAGACATAATATCACAGATAAAAACATTACATGTCCAGAAATCTATTTATATAATTGGACAGAAGAATAAAATGTATGCAAATAACACAGTGCACTTTGATAATTTCAGTTATTAATTTAATAGTTCATGATTGCTCTTGTATGTCATTAAAAATACAATTTAAATTTATGTAAGAAAAATTCTGTAAAAATAATATTCTTTAAAAATTACATATGAAAATTAAATACTTAGTTATTATTTTAATTTGTGCAAATAAAATTATTCAATTGTAATCACAATTTTGGACTCAATAGCATCGATTATTATGATGAAATTTGAAGATAATATCAAATGTTACATTTTTTTAAACAAAAATAAACATCTTTTGAAAATTTATAATACAATAAACATCAAAAATTACTATCAAAATCTTAAATTCCTGAAATTAAACACATGCTAAATTTTAAGAATCAGGATACAGCAAATAACAATAAATTCCTGAAATTCATAACATAAAAAGTAATTCTAATGTTAAATAATATCATTTCAAAAATTACAAAATAAAAAAATTATATCAAACCTTCCTATGACTTTTAGTAACATATAAAAGATATTCATAAAAATATATTTTTCATTTTGATTTCGAAATATTTTAAGTGCGATACAGACATTCAGGAACTAATTTCATAGCATCAAAGTGAAATTTAAAATAAAAACAAGTACTAGCATTCATATTAAGGATATATTTTTAAATACTATGAAAAAATCCTGAAAATGGCTTATTAAAAATTTTAAGATAACGAAGATTTTAAAATATTTAATAAGAATTCAGCATTTTTCTTAATGAGTAAAAATATGGAATTCATGGATTTGATTCAGAGAAAATAATTTGGCAAACTGCTAACAGAAATTCTCATTTAATCACTTAGCAAAAATAAAGCATTTGATTCCAAAATAATAAAGAGTATAAAATTTACACAAAATTTTATAATCAATTATTGATTCAGTCAATGTAAATTATTGCATTTCAATTTTATGATTTTAATAGGTTTTAAAGTACTGTACTTCAATTCTAAAAGTAAATGTAAAATTTTTTAAAAATTTTACAATGGTAAATCCAATTCATTAAAAATAGTTTTACATTTTCTAAGTTCATATTAAAATAGTCAACCCGAATTTCCAAGTATATTCATTCACAAAAAATATTTTGCATGTTTTATTTAAATTTAATTTAGGAAGATACTTTTTGATTACAAAGAAATAAAATACTTAAAAATAAATTAACATTTTTTTATATAAAACTGCAAAAAAAATATATACATATTATTCAACAGTCTTAAATAATAAAATTTTAAAATATAACATAAATAATAAACAATATACAATACATAAATATAAGAAAAATAAATGCAAGCATCACTAAAAATATAATGAAAAATATAAAAAAATGAAAATAGTTGTAAATAAATATATTTTAAAATCAAAGCAACAAAAAAATGTTACTTAGTTTATAGAATGCAAGCGTTTTTATAAACAATAATTAGAATATGTTTAAGATTTTCACAGCTAAAAAAGTTCACTTTAATTAATTAAATAGTTCTTCAGAATTTTCACAATCAATTGGAATAACAGTGATTAAAATTGAATGTGGCAGATAATGAAGTATAAAGATTAAACTTTGCTGCAACACATACTAAAATAAGAAAGCATCCAAAAAGTGAATTCATTGTTTAAAAATGGACTTAAAAGCCTAATAGTTTTTTCTACTGAAGAGTAAAATAAAATAAAAATTCTTTCAGCTTTACCAGTTACCAGGCACTAAAATATATATCTGATCTATACATAATATCACATACAAACAGAAGAAAATTTATTCAAATATTTTCTTATCAATGGCCAAGGATGGATCTTCCAATTTTCGACGAGATGTTGGCTTTTCTTCTCCTTGTCTATTATTCATATCTTCATCCCGCATTGATTCCCATTTTTCTAGAAATTCTGCAACCTCAGAATGCCCAAATGCATATGACTCATCCAAAGGTGTGTGCCCCCATCTAAAATAGATAAATAATAATTGATAAACTCTGAAATTTTACTGAGTAGGAAACATACACAATTTTTTTACACTATATAAACTTTTATAAATATTTTCTTTTTTTTTACATTCAAGATTACTTTTTATAATTATTAAGAAAATATACATGTATATATAATTATTGCTCTTTAAAAGTATATATATTGCAGACATATTTTATTGTTTATTTATTTATTTAGTGTGTTTATCATTTTCTAAATCTTTTAATGCAGTGAAAAATAATACAATTAAGCAATCAAAATTAGCAACATTATATTTAAAAAAAGTAAATGGTTAACTCTTATTAAATCAATATTATTATTTTCAATCCATTATATAAAATAAAATCATATTTATTTTATAATTTTTTTTACTTTATATCATATAATCTGATTTAGACTAATATAAATATAAAACATTTTTAAAGAATAATTTTAAAAAATCCGATCTGTATTTATTTCATAAAATTTAAATTATCTACCAAAATATCATAAAGAAACATTTATTCTTAAAAATGTGGCTTTTTCAACAGATTAGCTGATTAACTTATGAAGAAATACCATGCATTGACATATATTTCTTTATAACTTTAAAAATATGGCTATCAGGTGCATTACCTATCTTGAGGTTTATGGTCAACTCCACAAACTTTCAATAGAAACTCAACACATTCCAAATGTCCTTCAGCAGCAGCTAAATGAAGTGCTGTTCGTCCATCGTAATCACTTTGACCCATGTCCATTCCAGACAAATAATGTCTGCATAGTAAGAAAACAATTTCAAGAAGAAATTATTTTTATTAGATAGTTTACAAATTACCAAGAAATATAAAAAGTTAAGACAAGGTAAAGAGAAAATAATAAACATAAAAATAAAAAAGTGTTTAACAACATTCCCCAAAGCTTTTTATCCAACAAGAAAACAATTTAGGAAATACTAAACACAAGAATGTTTTTCAAAATATGTAAAGAAATAATACAGATATTAATCAAGTTTTTTAAGATTGCACCTGGTAATACACAGTTTTGATCATTCAAATATTTAGAACTTGTAATATAAAAGTATTTATGAGGACTTTTATCATTTACCTTTAAAATTTGACTATCCAAGTTTTACATTTTATTACGTATGCATTTTAAAAATAAAATTTCTATCAAAATAGTTTTGATTTGATGAACTTTTAATAAACTTTAATAATAAATTATAAAACAAATAATTTAAAGTATTTCTCTAAACTAAATATATATGCTAAATGTAATTTAAATGTATGTTATTGTATGTATTTTAATGTATGTTGTCTGTTAAATATAAATTTACAAATAAATTACATTTACATGTTATATATGTTAAATCCTATATGCTGTTAAAGTGAAAAATATTTCTATTTTGTTAAAAAAATATTTCTGGTCCTTGCTTTAAGCTTTAAATAAAATTTAAAACGTTTTCACAATAATTTAAAATGAATGAATATATATATATATATATATATATATATATATATATATATATATATATATATATATATATATATATATATATATATATATATATATATTATTTTGTAAAAAAGCAAAAAATTGATTGGAATGCAAAAAATAAAATACACCAATTTTCTGTATAATGAATAAACTTTCATGAAAAATAAGTAAAATTGGAAAAAAAATAATATAATTGTCAGAAAAAAACCTTTCAAAAATGGTTTAAAAATTTTTTAATTGCACAGAAATACATCAGTATAAATGCTGTGCTAATTTAAATTGAAAATGGCATTTTCATGAGCATGCAGCCACTAAAATCCTGAGCTCTGTTTTGTAATTTATGGCACATTAGTTAAGAAAAATCTATAAAATGAAAACATGGTTGAGAAAAAAAACATAAGTGAAAAATGTTGAATTATGAATGTATTTATATCACAAAGTACACTATATTTTACAAAATTTTCAAAAACTATGTTAAAAACAAGATGTTAAATTGTAAGAAAAATTGGTTGATGTTCTACAATCACTTTTTGCACACGAGGGCAAATTAAACCTAAACATACAATTTAAATTGGGTTCCGAGCCACTACTAAGATCCATGCCTAAAGTGAGAATCCAGTCCACAAACTGATGAACCAAAGGCCAGAGTACTAACCATTGAACTGATAAATCAGTTAAATAGTATGAAAAGACAAATTTTTTAAATTTTACTTTTGCTAACAAAATTAACAATACCAAAAAACTATGTGAAACCTTTTAAATCTGATCCTTTACAATCCAAATAAAAAGATAAAAATGCCAATATTGGTACACAGAAACGACACGTCCGTTGTTTACAAATTTTATAGTTTGACTGACAAAAGAACGATGGTTTGTGTTAGCGCCATCTGGTGTACAAAGAAATTAAATGTTTACATTGAGTATACAGGGTCGGAATATGCCGCCCACCTTGAAATATTATTTCAAAGAAATAGGTTATATGCAACATACATATACAAATAAAGATTAGTTATACAACATAAATGAACATAAATGAAAAAGTATATAACAAACACATAAATGAAGAAAGTTTTATAGGTTAATATACAATAGAAGTATAAAATTGTACATATATAAGAAATGAAATTTTATTTAAATTGAAGTATGAAATTGGCATTACACAGGAAGTTGGCATAGTTTTATGTTTCTTTTGTCTGATGTTTTAAGTGTTACTACCCTAACATTATTGTCAAGTCCAGGGTGCAATTGAATTATTCTACCCTTTTTCCATTTTGTTGGGGGTAAATTGTCCTCTTTTAAAAGGCATAAATCATTTATTTGATCATTTTTAGTCGGCAGTAGCCATTTGGGCCTTTGTTGCAACCGTGTGAGACATTCTTTATGTCAACATTTCCAAAATTGTTGAACCATTTTTTGAATATGCTGCCATTTTGAAAGAAAAGAAATGTTTGTATCGATGTAATTTGGTTCAGGAAGGCTTGTTAATGCCCTACCAATAATAAAATGGCCAGGTGTTAAGGCTGATAAGTCATTTGGATAGGTAGATAATGCAGTTAAAGGTCTAGAATTAAGACAAGCCTCTATTTGAGTTAGCAATGTTTCAAATTCTTCATAAGTTAATTTTGTCTCCCCTATAACGCGTTTTAAATGAAATTTGGTAGACTTTATGCCAGCTTCCCATAGTCCACCCATGTGAGGTGCACCTAGAACATTTAAATGCCAATTAATACCATTTTCAGACATAAAATTGTTTACATTTTGATTATAATTTTTGGAATTCCTAAGTTTCTCAATTTCCATGAGTTTGCGCTTTGCACCAATAAAGTTGGTTCCGCAGTCACTGTATATATCACTACATTTACCCCTATGAGAAATAAATCTCTTAAGAGATGCAATGAACGCATCTGCAGATAAGTCGGTAACTAATTCTAGGTGTATAGCTCTTGTAGTAAAACAAACAAAAAGTGCTATATACCCTTTGTATGATTTAGAGCCTCTACCTTTACATGCTTTAATTTGAAAAGGACCAGCATAATCTACTCCACATCGCAAGAATGCAGGAACAGGAGAAATGCGAGAAGATGGTAAATTGCTCATCATTTGATTGGTTACAAAAGCTCTTATTCTACAACATTTTACACATTTTCTGATTACATGCCTAATTACATTTCTAACGCCTACAATCCAATATTGTTCTACAATAGATTATTGAACAAGTTGTGAACCAGCATGCAAAAGATTTTCATGAAAATGTTTAACAATGAGATCAGTTAATATATGCTTTGTTGGAAGCAAAATAGGATGTTTCTGATCGTATACTAGATTTGCATGTCTCAAACGACCACCTACTCTAAGAATACCTGAATTATCAAGAAATGGATTTAGAGATAAAATTTTACTATTACATGATATTGTTTTATTTATTTATTTTTTTTTTTTTGTAATGCATTGATCTCATTATTAAACTCATTAGTTTGAACTATTTTTATTAACACATGCACAGCATTAGTAAATTCACAAGTTTGTAAAAATCCAGTTAATTTGTTCATAGGATTTCTGCAATTGTTCACAAATCTTAAACACAAAGCTGTTATACGTTTAAGTTTAAAAAAAGATGAATATTTACGATAAATATCAATGTCAGTAAAGGAATATTTGTTTTCTGTGGTTGATTGTAAAGTACAATACCTTTCTTCTGGAACAGGATCACTAACTGGTAGTTCAAGCTGCTTTATCTGAAAGGAAAGTGAATTATAAAGAAAATTTGGACCATTTAACCATAAAGAAGAAAGTAGTTCAGAAGATGATGTGCCACGAGTAGCAAGATCAGCAGGATTAATGTCTCCACTAACATGATGCCATTGGGAAGGGGAAGAAAGAGTTTGTATTTTTGCCACTCTGTTGGCCACAAAGCATTTCCATTGGCTGGCAGAAGAACCAATCCAGGATAGAACGATGGTAGAATCTGTATAAAATTGAGCTTGGGAAATGGATGTGTTCATAGCTTTGCAAGTGAAGTCCATCAATTTAGTTAACAGCAGAGCACCACATAGTTCCAATCTCGGAAGTGAAACAGTTTTAAGTGGAGCAACCTTTGTCTTAGCTATTACTAGATGAACTTTAATTTCACTGGCACTTGAAACTGAGCGACAATAAATTGCCGCTGCATATGCCTTTTCCGAGGTATCACTGAAGCCATGTAGTTGAAATTGGTTATTTGAATCACAAAATAAGAATCTGGGAATTTGAACGTCTTTCACGAACAATGGTTTTTCTGTAAGTTGCTTCCATTCATATGCTATGGCTGAAGGAATAGTATCGGCCCACTGCAATTGATTTTTCCAAAGTTTTTGAATTATTAATTTATACTGAATAGTAATTGGAGATAACCATCCAAGAGGATCAAATATTTTTGCAATTGTTGATAGTAATGTCCACTTAGTTAAGTTATCTTCAAGACATGGTTGATTAGTTTTGAAGAAGAATACATACAACTCAGGTTGCCAAAGTAGTCCCAATGTTTTCACAGTTTCATCATTGTCTAAGCTTAAAGAAGTGTTTGATAATCGTAAATCTGGATCAATTGAGTTCAAAAATTCTTTAGAATTTGAAGCCCATTTTCTCAAGGGAAATTTGGCACTTGACAACATTTGCATTATTTGTTGGTGCAGTTCTATGGCTTGGGAAACTGAATTCGCTCCAGACATAAGATCATCAACATAGAAGTCCTCGAGAACTGCTTTAGAAGCTAATGGATACTTCTCTGCTTCTTCTTCTGTTAATTTTTGTAGACATTTTATAGCCAGGTATGGTGCTGAGGCGGTGCCATAAGCCAGTCTAGTTAATTGATAATCCTTCACTGTGTCATATTTTGATTTGCGCCAGACGATTCTTTGGAAATCTGAATCTTGTAAAACTACTTGTCGATACATTTTTTCGATATCTGCAGCAACCGCTATTTTATGCATCCTAAATTTAATAAGCAATGAAGTTAAATCAGACTGTATTTGCGGTCCCACTATGAGTATATCATTAAGAGAAACACCATTAGATGATTTAGCAGATCCATCAAACACTACCTGGAACTTGTTACCACTTTTGTTGGGAACTGGATGGTGTGGAAGATAAAAGCTAGATTTGGCTGGAACATTAACTTCACTATCAGGAATTAATTCCATGTGTCCCAGTTTTATGTAGTCATCCATGAATTTATGATATTTTTCAAGTAGAGATTGATTTTTATAAAAACGACGTTCAATTTGTTGAAGACTGCACAATGCAATGTCGCTATATGATCCAAGCTCATTGTTTGAGTCATTAAATGGAAATTTGACAGTGAATCTGCCTGTAGAATCACGAAAGAATGCTTTTTCGAAGTGATTTTCACATGCGATTTCCTCCTTTGAAAAAGGTTTTGTTTCAGAAACTTCTTCTAGTTGCCAAAATTTATCAAGTTGATACTCGATTGTGGTACAACTAGCGTGATTTGTAATTATTGTTTTTGAGATGTTGTTTGTTTTGCCTAAAACAACCCACCCGAAAATTGTTTCTAGTGCAGTTAACGAATGTCCAGGAATAGTAATGCTTTTATTGATCATTATTTCTCCAAACACATCTGCACCTAGGAGAATGTCTATAGTACCAGGCTGCAAGCAAGTAACATCAGCCAATTGTATTTCTTTGAATGAAGTTAATGCTGAAGCATCAATTTTGAATTGAGGAAGGTCACAAGTGATTTTGGGTATAATTAATGCATCTACAGTGATATGTGTGTTTTTATAAAATAGAGATGATATTTGCAATAATACCGAACCTGAGACCTTACTTACATTTCGAGAACTAAGCCCATCAACATTTATGTTAACTCTATTACGCTTAAGTTGCAATAAATTTACACAACTTTCCCTAATAAATGAGCCTTGGGTGGCAGAATCGATAGGAATTCTGCATTTATGTAATGTACCATTAATGCCCTTAACATTAACAATGTCTGTTGGCAATAAAACTGTTTTTGTTACAGGTACAACTACATTATTGCTACTAATAGAAATTTCATCTGTTGTTTGTGTGTCAGTTTTTGTATCATGTGTATTTTTTGAACACAATAATGTATTATGCGGTTTCGAACATAATTTACACATGCTTGCGCGACATTTAAAAATAGGATGAGTTTTATTATCTTTTAAACAATTAGCACATAAATGGTGTTTTTTAATTACATTCCATTTTTCTTTTACTGGAAGATCTAAAAAACTATCACAATGATATAATCGGGAATGAGAATCATTTCGACAATAAATGCATAAATTAGAAACGATCTGAGATGAAAAAGAATATTTATTTTGTTTTTGATTTGCAATACCTTTCCCATCAAATTGACCTACTTTATCTTTTTGGCACTTCACCAAAGACGAAAGCGCACATGATCTATTCAACATGAAAGTTTTGAATTCAGCGAAAGAAGAAACTTTTTTGTTCGATTGTTCTAACGACCATACTCTCAGTGTTTCATTATCAAGCTTACTCTTTAAAAGAAAAATAATAATTGTATCCCAATGCTCAACAAGCTGTTTCAGGATTTTCAATGTATCAATACATTGCTGTGTTGTATCAATTAATTTCCTCAAACCTACTGCAGATTCATGTTTAAGAATAGGCTGTGAATTAATTTATTTAATGCTGCGTTTATGATTTCTGTTTCGTTTTCAAAGCGCTCAGTAAGCATATCCTAAGCTAATTTGAAATTCTCATCTGTAATTTGAATAGACTGTAATAATGTATATGCTTCTCCTTTAATGGAAAGTTTAAGGTATTGTAATTTTTGACTATTACTTAAACTATCATAATTACCAACACTCGATAAAAATAAATCACGAAAGGAAATCCAATCTATGTAATTAGAAGTGAAAACTGGTAATTCTATTCTAGGAAGTTTAACATTGTTGACATTAGTTAATTCTTTATGACAATCATTTTTTGAAAGTTTCCTAGATTCGTCTTTAAGAATAATTTTTAGATTATTTATTTTAGAAAGCAGCTTATGCATTTCGCTTTCAAATGTATCGAATTCTAAATCAGAACATGCATAAAGAATATCATTATTTAGTTTGTTTACTTCATTGTCTAAAGAATTTACGTTATTTTCATAAACTTCAATAATAGAAAGAGAATTTGTTTGATTTTGTAAGCTATTGACTTGCGAAATTAAACGAGTTAGCTTACCTTTTTGGTTTTAAGAAGGGCATCCATTTTGGTTTTGTGACCTTCACTCAATCAATCGTTTTGTTGTTGTTTTTTGATTCAACAGTCGTTGGCCGCTTCTATGTATTCAACAAAATAATTTTAAGTTAGTTTCATACTCCAACTCTAGACGGACCATAATATTGGTACACAGAAACGACACGTCCGTTGTTTACAAGTTTTATTGTTTGACTGACAAAAGAACGATGGTTTGTGTTAGTGCCATCTGGTGCACAAAGAAATTAAATGTTTACATTGAGTATACAGGGTTGGAACAGCCAATTCAAAGAAAAATTTAAACACAATATTTAGCATGGTAAAATAGTTGATTCATTAATAACAGAATTAAGATAATAACATTTCAAAGAGACTGAATTACCTCCTCATTGCTGTAACATCGCCACTAGCAGCACTAAAAAGTAAGCCTACTATCTTTAACCCTTTTGTCTCATACTTTTGTCTTCTTGGATCTCGTTTTTGGGTTGTATGTCGTAAATTATCATAATGATGAAAATTAAATACCCGAACTAGTTCCTAATAAAAATAATCAAATACATATTTACAACAAAATAAATTAAAAGTATTTCAAGAAACATGATATAATGCATCTTCAATATATATTTTTACTTTGATTTAAAAAAAAATACTATGATATAAAGTTTTTAGAAATTTCCCACATTCAATTTTTGATAAAGAAATTTTAAGTGTTTAATATTAAAAATTGAAGGGCTTGCTGCAAAAAGGAGGTAGCTCCATCCCCTAGCTGTTGGGAGTTATAAGCACTTTCTTGTGCCAAAAAAAACTCTTTTATTTGGCACCAACAGGATGCAGCTCCAATCGTTATTTCCAGAGTTACTCAAGAGATGGAGCTGCTTGTCTTGTTAGTTTGTAGCAAGAGAGCGGTAGCTCCTGGAGCTTCGTCTTTGTTACCCCAGACGACTGACGTGTTTTGTTTACAGGGAGGTTAACTAATGAATACTGTTATTCAATTGTGTTCATAGTTAAAGAGCATTTATTTCGTCGTCCGTGTCTTTGATTTTAATAAACATAACAAGTTTATATTAATAAGTTTATTGAAAATTTTTTATTTTGTTTAGAGGATAATGAGTGTCTTGGAAGAGGAAAGACTATTCAGTAGTAGACTATTCATAGGTTCCCAGAACCGGGTTATAGTTTTATACCTTGTGATCGAGCTTTCGGAAACATTGAAAAGCGCATGAGGAAAGTAGAAACAATGTTTGTCCCAAGAGAATATACGCGCATTATTGAAAAGACGAGTAAAAAGTTTACTGTGACGGAAGTTACTCAAGAAATGATTTTTAACTTCGTTGACCTATTAAAAGGTTTCTTCCTTAAAATCCCTCACATCATTTCTAATGGTAGCAAAAGGGAAAAGTTTTTAATAACAAAATTTAGGGTTTTCACTTATGAAATATCCCACATCAATGCAGGAAACATCTTAGCTAGTGAAAGTGTTGGAATACTGTGTAACAAAACAGTAAGAATGTTCAACATCCAACACAGTACCCCTATAATGTTGAACAACCATCAACAAGCATACACCAACCACCTACCACTCAATGCTGCAAAATATAAAGATGTGATGGACCAAAAATACGTCACACAAAACGATATGTGGTTCTACAATCGACTACAGCCAGACAACGCGGCTGATGATGTTACAGAAGGAGAATGTGATGATTGAAATGATGTTATTTTCTGTTTGTAAGACCAATAATTTAGATGCACTTTATTTTCAGTTTTCTTTGAATAAAAAATACATAATAATAGTACATTCTATTTAATTTACACCTTTTTCCAAGACATAACATATTCCTCCATTCCTCATATTCCATTCTTTTGGGCAAAAAAGAGGTAGCTCCAAGGATCATCCACGTACCACCAACATTTGGATGATATTTTTTGAATGAAAATACTGTTCTAATATGTAAACTTCATAATTGAAAGTAAGCAACAAGAATATTTTTACATAACTTAAAATTTGAATTTTTTAAAGTTTTTTTGGTTTCTCAGAAACTGTAAAAATTGGAGCTACCTCCTTTTTGCAGCAAACCCTTCAATTTCAAATAATTTATTTTAACATTCTCACAATAATTTTATTTTAATGGTTAATAAAGTTTCTTAAGAACTAATAAAACACATTTGAATTCATAAACTCTTTAAAGAAAATTATTTATTAACTATATAAAGCATAAATGTGATAAAATATTCTAAGTGTAACTAACAACATTGTAAGCAACACAAGAATAGATAAGAATAATTGCACAAGAACATTAAATCTAAATAAAATTGAAAAATCCAAAATATATAAAATATTTCTCCTTACTTCACAAAACTGGACTCCACGTACAGAATTGCCATATGAATCTAAGGGTGGAGACCACAAGCAAATGCCCATGACATTGGGAACTACAACCATGGTTGTACCAGATACACCTGATTTGGCAGGGAGACCAACCTAATATAAATCAATTTCACAAATTAAATTGTTTCATTTAAAATAAAAATTTTAAAACTACAAACAATTATTCTAGTTAAAATAAAATTTTGAAGAAAACCCAGAGCTTTGACTTCACATATGACCAAAATCTAATTGAAAATAAATCTTTTTCTTCAAACCTAATCAAGTTTTTAAAAGAAATTGATAAATCAGTCTTTTCCTAAAGAAAATAAAATTATATGAGAATTAGACATTATAGCCATATGTGTAGAATTCTCAGCGAAAAATATTAAAAAAAGCTGGGAAAAAATCAGATTTTGAATTGATTATAATGCATACAAAAAATTATTCATTTACAGCGAAACAATATACAATAGACACTAATTTTTACAAATTCGTAGGGGACGGTATAACAGATCGTAAAATAGAAAGTAATAGATTATTAAGAACTGAATTTTTTTTTTTACCAAACTAGGTTTTCTTAATTAATATACTACAGGGAAAAATTATTTAAAATATGCTATAAAATACATGCAAAATAAGATTTATACTTAAAAACAATACTTACTTTCATTTTATTGATGAAAATCAGAGAAAGTAATCATTTACCTTTTTCTGTTTAAAAAGTAAGTTTTTTTTAAAAAAAATATTTTTCCACTTTTTTCAATTAATAAAAGCATTTCAATTAATAAAACAAGCAGCTAACCATTCAGCTGCTTGTTTTGCAGACAGTCTTTGCACTACATCATTTCCTCCTTGTTTGATTATCTGAAAGCTCTTTTTTGTTCTCATTCATTATATTCTCAATAATTTCGCCATTGGATATTTATTCCATACATATCACATGTGAGTATCTATTAAAAAAATCTTCAAAAAAAATTTCAGGCAACAAAAGGATTTTTTGTCAGAGTTCATGCTTGAGTGACTTTTCTCTGCTCAAGTTATTAAATAAATTACCTTGGGCTTTTTCAACTATAGTAGTTTCTTTAATAAAAAATGCATGCTGAAAAATGTTCTCAATGTCTTTCCTTCGACTTCATTACAAGCATTAGTTGACAAATGCATTACTTCTAGAAGTTCAATTTTAAAAGGCTGCACACACAACAACTCTGTTGCCGTTATTTTTGTTTGGTGATATTTATTTCAATACAACATAACAACATACTGGAGTTTCCTTTTAAATATTTATTTAAACATTAATTAGATAACATTGCACGTTACAAAAGTATATATACATACGAATTTCATTGAAAAGGAAATATGCCCCTCGCTTGTTAACATATTTTTACTTCTTTTTTCTCTATTTTAGATGCCATTTAATCAACACTAAATTTTGTAGGGAATGCCGTGTTGCCACAACTCCAACCCAGTAATCACTCTTCGTAAAAGTACCAGACGATATTTGCTCTTGAAGCTGTTGATTATGCCTTGATCCATGGTCTGTAAGACAGAAGTTAAAATAGGCAAGAAAAACTCCTCACGAATCGATTCAAGATCCTGGACTTTAATGAAAGCAATAAGAAGAATACACTTCTCCTATAAAAAAATTTCGATCTAAGTTTCTCAGCCAATTTTCATAAAAGCTCCAAGTCATCTAAGCTAGTAGTTTTCTAAGCTAGTAGTCATCTAAGCTAGTAGATATGCGGCTAGTAGTTTTCGAACGTTTTTTAAACATTTAGGCTTTAAACATTTTTCTATGAAAAGCAGCAGCTTTCCTGTATTATTCATGTTGCTGAGAGTGATTGTAATTCTTTGTTTTGCTTTTTACCCCCATTGCATATATCGCTTTTAAATCTAAGTGCTCTTTTGGGAAAGATCTTAAAAAGTAAACTGTGTTTTATTCATGTTGAAAACATCTTTTGGGTCATACTCAGAAAGTAATGATTTTATAATTTCTTCTTTCCATAACAATTTTTTAAACTTTATTCACAGTTCCACTTTTAACACACAACTTTCTAAACTCTGGTTTAAAAGTTTTGGAGCCAGCTGTTTGATGCTTTGAAATCTTTTATGTTTAGGTTCATAGCAAAGCAGTTGGATTTTTCTTTAATGACATTATCATCAATAGAAATTTTCATTCCTTCCCTTTTTCTCAGCTTAGCTAGCAAAACGTTTTCCACCTTAGGCTGTTTTGTTTTTCTATGATATTTTAGCAAGTTGGCACTTTTCCTGTTACTTTTCTTTTTTTAAGTTTTTACTTTTCTTTTCTTTCAAATTCCATATTTTTTGACAAATTTAATCTTTTTTAATATTTTCTTATTTACTTCTTTCAGAATTTTCTTTTATACTTCGACAAGCAAACACATTCGTTTACTTAACTGCAACACAATATGAGCAGCTTAATCACTCTCTCAACAAACGAAACTTCATAAATTGAGTTGTTCAAATGAAAGGAAACCAACTATAGAAAAGAGATATTACATTTAAAATATTTTTTTTCCAATTTCAATGTTCTCACATTTGGAGGGAAGATTTCTCTATTTTGTTTTCTTGTTTATGAGAAGAATGGAAGTCGAATTTGACACCACAATTCTTTCCCATCAAATGTCTGTTTCCATGATGTCTAAAATATTTGCACATGTCACTTTGTTGTTCAAGAAGAATCAAGTACTCTCGCGTTATACAAAAATGAAATCAAATAAAAACATTGAAAAAATATCAGATCATAAAAATTATAAAATTTATAAAAAAAGAGATTTTTCAAAATTTTAGTCGTAAATGGAAATTAAAATTATCATTGTGTCTATGGTGTCAGGATACGAGGTGGCCTCAGTTAAAAAAAGCTTGAATGTTCATAAATTATAAGTTTGTAAAAATAACCATCTACTGTATTTTTAAAACTTAAAGAGTTCTATTTTCTTTTTTTAAAAAACTAGCTATTTATTTATGCTAGACAAAATCTAATTTGAAAAATAAAGAAAATATATGATCAATTATAGATATATGGACATTTTTCTAAGACTTACTTTGAATGCAAACTGACCAGAATAATCATACATGCCACAAGAATGCATGAGTGATAAAACATCTCGAACAGAATGAGTATCTATCACCTGCTGGCCAGTAATTGGACAGATGCCACCATTTGCAAGAGTGGCAGCCATGACACCAACAGTTTCACAGTTTACTTCCAAAGAACACATCTAAGAAAGCAAGAAAATACTTTAATAAATCAAAGAAAAAAGTTCAAGCTATTGATACAATAAAATTTTAGAGTTGAGCACATTTTTAAACACAACAAAATAATAAACTTTAAGGCATTTCAATTTTGACTTGGAAATATTTCCATTTTAAAATCAGTAATGAATATCATAACTTTACAGAAAAATTTAATAGCAACAAAACCCAAAAAGAAGAAGATACACACAAAAAATTTATAATTCAAATTCATCTAATTTTTGAAAAGCATATACGTGTTCTAATGAAACTAAAACTTCCTGTAAAAGTTTTTAAAAACTTTGTTAACATAACATAAATGTATTGAAATAAATATAAATAAAATGAAAACATTAGACAACTCTCTAGCAAGTTTTACAAAATCAGAAAAATCTAAGCATTTTACAAATATTTCAAATGTTTCATTATCAAAACTACAACAATGACAACAAGTCTGAAATACAGACTTTTACCAATCAATAAACCAAGTCCGAAAATAAAAAAAAATATTTAAATAAAAAATATGTGAAAATATATGTGAAGAATATTAAAATTTAAAAAATATGTTTTCATTTATCAAATAGAATTCAATCAAATAAATATAAAGTACTCATAGTTATTACCAAAGCAATTGGTAAGTCAATAAGTGTTTCTTTTAGTATTTTCAGGAAATTTTCCACTGTATTTTGTGCAACATTAAAATACTGATTTCCAGAAGAAATAAAAAAATTTTGATAATTAAACAAGTATAAAAAATAAAAATAATGAAATAAACTAAAAAGCTTTAATTAATGGTGGTGGTGGTGGGACTAATCCCCATCTGGTCTAGTGAAACTAGACCAGATCCATGAGATCATAGACAGCCAAAAAGTCCAAAAGCAGATGTGGACTTTTCACAGCCTCCTCACGAGAAAACCCCAAGCACTTCAAGATGTGTTGCGGGCAAAACTGAGCATTGTAGCACTTGGGGCATGTTGGGTATTTTCTTTCACCGTCCTCAAAGATAGAAAGTCGAGACAGTAGAAAGTCCTCCAGTAGAAAGTCGAGACAATGTCGTCTGATGTACTCTGGAGCCCTTAAATTTTGTGGCGGCTCCAGGATGTCTTTGGAAGTACCAAGGGTGAGCAGGAGGGTTAATGATCGCTTTAATTAATATAGATTATAAGTAGAATTTAATTTTGAAAATTATTTGCATATAATTTTTTAAGTAGAAACCTTAATTGTTATTTCTTCTAATTCTAAACATGAATCTAGCAAAATTTATATAGCAAGATAATAAGGGTTAAAAAAGTGAAAAATTTGTTTCTGTATTTTTTAACTATTCTGATATAAGAATTGTATTTAGTTATTCTGATATGACTGTCTTGATCTGGTATTATCTGTCGTTATATAATTATTTACAAATACATCAAAATTGCTAATATAGCACATATTAATTATGTAATAAAACTTCCGTAGTTTACGCTCTGTATTTTACTAGTTAACAAAAATTTTACTTCCTTCTAAAGGAAATCAGAAAAATATGCCATTAAATTATGCACAGAAAACTCACTTATTTTGATAATATCTTTTAAATCTCTATAAATGTTATTGCCCAGATTTATATTTCCCAAGAAGAGAATTTTGAATTAAAACAATGAATAGCTAAACTACTCTTCTCTGTAAAAGTTTATACCTCAACAATCATTATTTTTAAAGTAAAAATTTAAAAATACAAATTAATATTACTATCAATCAGCTTATTGAAATCATTATTTCATATTTTATTTGCTTCCATGTGTGAATGAAAAATAATAAAAGAAAACTTACTTGAAAATAGAAATCCATTATATCTTTCAAATTTGCTTTCTCTGGATAGCATTTATTTTCTTTCATATAAAAACCTATGGAGTAATTCCTATCTGCAGCCTCTCGTTCAGACAGAAATCTAAACATATTGCTTTCATTTAATAAATTGCTCAACTGTTTTACAGAAATATTATATATTTGTATTTTGACTAATAAAACACAAATATAAGACAGCGAACTTTATTTGTAAACAAGATATAACATAAGAATTTATTTAATAAATAAGAGTATCTCTTACTTAATTCGTTGTAATTTCTGCTGTTTAAAAAAATTAACAAGTGTAACAGAGCAACACCCTTTAACGGTCATAAATGATATAGTTACACAGAATCAGATAAGCTCTAACCCTAGAGACTGCTGCTGCTCAATTATGACTGTCAGAGTTTTTTTTTTTTTTTTGTTTAATGCTCTAATGTTTTTGTTTTTTGTTGTGTGTGTGTTTTCTCTGTATGGTATAGATGTTGTTAAGTAAAAATAAAAAAAAGCTAACTGTTTGGATTATTCCCTATACTGAGAGTTTGACGCCCAAAACGCACGGCCGAATTTGAAACGATAAGTATTCTTTTGTTATGATTTACATTTTGTTAAATCGTTGGAATTAATGAGTTTTGCTAAACTCGTAGAATTTAAATTCCTATTGTTTAACCAAACAACTATATATCTATTAATTTTGGCTTATCAAAGCTTTAAGAAAAAATTATTTTGAGCAGCAGATCTGTTTGCATGTCTCTTTGTTATTCGTTTCCATTTTATGATTATTTTGTATCTGTTTTGCATCAATGTGTGAAATGGTTAATGCTATTATAGTGTGTTTAAGTAGTTATGTAATTTAATCATTCATTCCGAATAATAAAGGCAAAATCAGATTACTTTAAAAACGAAATTAGCAAAATTGTTCGAAAATAAGTTAGTCATCCAAACCACCGTAGACGAGAAGCCACAAGCTTCTTTTGTTTCCTTTTCTTTCAGGTATGCGATTCTGTTCTCGCAACAAATTTATTACTTTTCCAGTGCTTTTCAAAGGGAAGGAAGGGCTCCTTTTTACTGGTAACTAAATAGTTCTTAAAAAAGAATCTTTCTTTATGAATGAATATTTTATTTTATGAAAAATGGGGGTGGTATCAGTCGCCTTCACGTGGTGCCCTCTGTTTTCACTAAACGACTGACTCCTGTCGCTTCGTGCAGCCTACTGTCAAATGGCAATTAGTTCTCTACTGGAAGAAGGACGACAAATTGTGCTGCAATGGATACCCAGCCACTGTGATATCGCTGGAAATGAGGCAGCTGATAAATTGGCAAAGGCTGGCTCAAATCTACAACAGCCTTCTCCAGCCTTGGAGTACCATACTGTTAAAAGGCTTATTAAGTCAAATATAGCCTCCTATCGTAGAAATATTTACAAGATGTGCATAAAGGAGAAAGCATGGGCTTCCTTACTAACAAAGCCTATTCCGTGTAACCTCCACAGAGCTGTGGGAGTGGCAAATTTTCGCCTTAAAACTGGGCATGATTATCTGCAAAAACACCTTCACCGTTTGGGTTTGAGGGACTCTCCAATCTGCCCTTTTTGCGGACTAGAGGATATGACTGGTGACCACCTTTTCACTTGCCCTGGACTTTCGGACGTCGCAGATAGAAATTCTGCGGAAGATGACTTTTTATTCACCTCAAGATTGTATTGGGCTGCCCGACAGAGACTGATGGTTGAAAAACCAAGGTCGGGCGTAGGATAAAAAAAAAAAATTTATAAAAAATAAGCATAAGATTTATTGAAATTGAAACTTAAATAAGATCATATGTGTTTATTATATGATATATAATATTGTTTGCATACAATTGTTTAGTTATTTAATTGCATTTAAATAATTTTAGGAATAGCGAGAATTTTATCAATTTTACAAAAATGTAATCTTTCATATGTACACTGTTTTAAATCAAAAACAAATTGTTGAATTAACTAAAGAAAAATATTGCTGTGTATTATTTAAAAGAAAGTTATTTGTTTATTTATTTTTGATTCTCGTATTGATTTTATTGTTGTAGAAAATGTGTTTTTTGTATATTTTTTACATTATTTAACGATTCAAATTTTTAAGAATGAGTATCTGTCATAATAAAATAGTCTGTTACTGCAAATATAATTTATGTTTATGGCCTATGGAAAACATGTGATAATCTATTTGAAAGAATTTCTGAATAATCTTAATAAATTTTGAGCACTAATAAGAAAACATTACTCTATGGATAATTATTTTAATTAAGTATTTTTGAAATTAACTGTATGCTTCTATTGTTATGTTTATCAAAAGGCATCTACCTCAATTGTAGGCACTTCTGATTCTGAATGCTCAAAATTCGAATTTAATCGTATCATTCCTAAATGTGATTCAAAAGAAATTGGTCTACTTTTTATTATATTAGAAAGACAGTTAAAATTTATGTATCTTCCTAAGTTTTCTTGGATACCATATTTAATTGGCTCTTTGCCAGCTGAAATAACATAACTGCTTGCTAGAGAAAATGAACAAGATGCTCAAAATTACCAAAAGGGGAAAAATGCTCCTTAAAAGATTTAGGGCTACCACTGATATGTTTTGACATTATTCTCTCAACACAGGAAAAGTTCTGATAGAACATGGCGAGACTTTTACTTGGAATTAGCTTCTTATTTTGAGGGATCGATAAAAGAAATGAATATTAAAATTTTTGATCAACTCTAAAGCTTAAAAATTGCTGATCAAATTAAGAAAAGAACTCCATCAGACGTTAAGGGTCATTTTCTTGACACTAGGGCAAACTGGGTTAATCCCCTAGATTTAGCTGAAAAACTGGATGCTTATGAAAATGTCTGGCAGGGAACAAAGATGCAATTGAACCAGTCTCAAAGGAAAACATGTCAAGAGATGAAAACACGAAGCTTTTCCCAGATAGAAAACTTTCTCCTGTGGTTAATGCTCCAGAAAACGCTCAAAATCGATATTCAAAAGTTCCAATAACTCATTCCTCCACTTCTAGATTAGATGAAAGATCATCCATTCAATATTTTTGTTACTGAACGCCTGGAGTAATCAGATCCAAATATCCTATTTGCACAGGTTCTAAACATGAAGATACAACTGTTAATTGCATGAACTTATTCACAAATAATATAACTACAGATCTGTCAAGTGTGATTGCTTTTGAATTGTTTGGTAAGAAGATTGCAGTTTGTGCAGATACTGGTGCTTCACATTCCATTGCAGGAGAAAAGTTATATAACTTTTTACGAGATAATGGAGTTGCTTTTGAAAGCAAGAAAATTTCGCTCACACTAGCTGATGGAAAACTTCAGCCTATGGTTGCCCTTAAAACTATTGTCAATCTGTGTATAAAAGGTAACTTAAATGTGTATAACAGCACACTCTTAGGAAGAAATTTTACTCCACTGGTATTGTTCTTGATGTTCAAAATGGGACCTGGCATTTTTACGAAAATACGCGGAGACAATATTTGTTCTATGTAAAACCTACTGAAGCATGGGAAGCATCAAACTCTTTTAAATCTTCAATAGTGCCTGAAACTACAACTGTAGTTCACTTGAGAAATGATGAAGGAAGACATCTAACAAAGACGCAATGAGAAAAACTAAATTGTTTGCTTCAGTTACAAGCATTGCTTTGAACCAGGGGGAGAGTGCACTCCTTTCATTAAGCACAGAATAGAATATACACCTGGAAAAGCAAATGTTGTGACCGATATGTTGTCGAGACCTACCTACTTTCATGGTGACCCAAACTGTGAAATGCTTGCAATTTCTGTCGATATGCCAACTACGAAATCAAGTTATATTCATAAAAAACAGCTGGCAGACCCCGATCAGAAGATTATTATTGATTGTCTAGAAAGCAATGATAAGAATTTGCTAACTATTATCAGTTGAAGATATATAATGAACAAAGGTATTTTGTATCATTATTCGCCTGAAACAGATTCAGATGATGCCCAATTAGTTGTTCCCATCCAAGACAAAGAATTCTGCAGAAAACCATGATGTTCCTACAGCTGGTCACTATGGCTTGAAAGGTATCTACAATAAGATAGCTTCCAGATATTTCCCAGGCATGAGGAAGTACATCTCTGATTATGTCAAAATATGTGCAGAATGTAATGGGTATAAGCCAATAAATCAGAAACCTGCTGGTCTGCTTAGAACACCTATTTATGCGCAGAGATTTGAAACTCTTGCTATTGATCTCTTTGGTCCTCTTCCAGAAAGCCCAACAGGAAAAAAATGGATATTTATTGTGGAAGACACGAGTACCAAATGGGTTGAGTTATTTGCTCTTAATGAAGCCACAGTGTCAAACTGTGCCAAAACACTAGTTGAGGAACTTTATTTATGCTATGGATCTACTTGAAGATTAATCAATGACAATGGATCTCAATTTGTTAGTGCCCTCATGCAGCAGATTTGTCATCTGTTAGATATCAAACAGGACTTCATTCCTGTTTATCATCCTCAAGTGAATCCCTTTGAGCATAAGAATAGAGATTTGAAACCTAGATTAGCCATCTTAGTAGGTGAAGCACATGGTACCTGAGAAGAACATCTTCCTATAATTCGTTTTGCCATGAATACAGCTAAAAGTGACAACACTGGTCACACTGCTGCTTATCTGACAACTTTGTTCCTGAAATAACCCCTTATTTGAAAAGGTTGAAAAGGTCTGACTCCTCAAATCAGGGAGCAACTAGAACAAAAACAAGATGGAAGAAAGGTGTATTTTGATTTTAAAAAAAAGGCTTATTATAAGCCAGGTGAAAAAGTGTGGATTATTTTACATCAAATAAGTAATTCTAGGAACAAGAAAAGTAAAAAATTTATTCCCAGGCATGAAAGTCCATACCTCATACTCACAAACAAGTCTCCAACGACATATGATATTACAGATCCTGCTGCATCTGATCAAGTGTTAGGTACATATCACACGAATATGATAAGGCCATACCAACTGTCTTCATCGAAAGACAGAGGTTCAGCTGCTCCCTTAAAAAATGGGGGAGACCACCAAAAATCAGATAAATCCTGGCTTATCACCAAGAAGATTTCAGAGCCAGAGGGGGAATCTGTTACAGAGCAACACTCTAACAGTCATAAATAATACACAGAATCAGATAAGCTCTAACCCTAGAGACTGCTGCTGCTCGATTATGACTGTCAGAGTTTTTTGTTTTAAGGTTTTCATTGTTTTTTGTGTGTGTTTTCTCTATGTGGTATAGATGTTTAATAAATAAAGCTAGTCGTTTGGATTATTCCCTATACCTATGATTCCTATGATACACAAGTAAAATATTATTCCCTATGATACACAAGTAAAATATTAACAGAAAAATTACATCAAGTATTTATAACTTAACAAGACTTAGAAAGTGGAAAAAGGAAAAGTATTTTTATAATATGTATTATAAAAAGAGCAATATGTATTCTAAAAGCCTAAATCAAATTATTAAATTGAAATTTTAATCACTGTTATGAATAAATAAAAGTTATATTAAAATATTTTTAAACATAATTTCATTTGATAACTTAGCTATTTTACAAAACTATAAAAAAAAATAAAAAAGGTATTTTTCAAGACTTCATATTTATTTTAAATAAACATTTATTTACAATTTAAAATAATAATTATTAAAAACTATCTTACGTAGCATTATTGAAGCCAAGATATTCACCACCAGCCATAGCTTTATAATATTGGCAAATCTGAAAAGAAAATATTTTTTAAAGAGTACTTCAAGCAAAATAATTAAGATAGCAAAATTTATGACATATTTTATCTTAAAATTTTTTTGTGAAAATGAAAAACTTAAAATATATACACTTACTTTAATTAATATCCCTGATTTTTTTTAAGTGAAATTTATCAAATGGGCAGATAAAATTTATTTATAATCAAATTATTCATGATAATCAAATAAATCAAATCAAATTATTAAAATGCATCAAATCAAAAAAATATGTATTATAAAAATGAACAATTCCATCAAAAACTTTCTAGTTTAATCATTATACATATATTACACAATAGCTGCTCATTTCAAATGATACAGAAAGATATTTAAGTACAAAATTTTAAATCATGAGATACATAATTTTTTTTTAAACTTTAATAATTTAAAAGTAGAATCTTAATCTTTCTGATATGCACCAGTATCATTATTTAAAACTAGCTTAGTATTTTTAATAAAAACCAATTATTGTTTTTGTAAAAAAATTATTTCAAAACATTAATTATCACATTTTAAGAGTAAAACTTGTTATTAATGACAAAAACAAAATTTTATAGAGAAGGAAAATTAAATTTTGAAAATAGCAGGAACAATAGAAATAAATAACAAGATTTAAAAAGTAAATTAAACTAAGTACACAAAATACAAAAAGTATATATTTGGGGAAAGTTTCTAGGAAATAAAAATTCTGACCTTGGAGCAACAACTTGATTTCAATTTGAGAAAAAAATGCAACAAAAGTTTACATCTTGTTTTAAATAATTTTGTTTCATTAAAAATAAAAATTGCATAACACTAAAATTATTGATGAATTGAGTCTTATTGGTCAATATGAATGCAGATAAATCAATTACTAATAATTTAGTGTGAATTGATCAAAAACAAAATCATTAATTAAAATAATACTTAAAAGTTAAAAAGATGCAATGATTTGTTTGAAAGTGATATGAACATGTACAATATATGTGATACTAATCAATAAAGTACAACATGAACCCTCAGAACATTTGTTATCAATCTATGAAATATGAGTTACACTACAATGATTTCAAAAAAATTATAACTAACATTCTAATCATGATTTTCAAAGGCAATTATTATTTATAAAGTATTAGAGATGTAGTTAACCTATATAGTAAATTAATTCAATAAAAAAATTATATTCTAATATCATTTAATTATCATGTGAATACTTCAGAAAGAAAATATATTTTACATGTATTACTTATGTATTAAGAAATAAAAATTTCAAACAGGTATAGAACTTTTAAGTGTCATTTATAATCTTAACATATAAAAAAACATTAATTAAGTATGATTTTATTACATTTATATCAACACATACTATTTTTACAAAATCAATAGTATAATCTTAAACATTATGTTGGCGATTTCGTTTATCCTTTTAACAAATAAGAAAAAAATACATCTTGCATTTCCATCAAAAAAATATGAACATTATTAAATAAAAAATACTTCATGAAATATAAATTATTAACTAAAGTATTTTCTGAAGAAAAACTAACTGATAAATAACAGTAACATTTTAGAATTTATTGAAATGCATACTCAAATATAAATTAATTCAAAATAATCATCCATATATTAATTTTTTAAAAAGAGAAAAATAAATATAATAAAGTCATAATGAAATATTCACTCACCCAATCAAATTTTTCAGAAACTCTCATTTCAGGCTAAAATATGGAAAGGAAAATTAATTCTAAAAGTAGCAAATGGAAACTTATTAATAAAATTAAAGCAATTACTAAATAATAAAAATAAACTAAAATTTATCACATAAGTATTTTGAACCAAATAAATTCACACAAATTATTTTTACTAAAAATAAATGTTTCCTTAAAATTTATTAAAAAATGATACTATGTGAAGAATAAAATAAAAATGACAACAAATCATTACCAGGGCAAAGTTTCAGCAGCAAGATGGAAGACAATATGTACTACTTCCAACTCTCATAGCAAATGATGCATTAAATAACATAATATTTTCCCAAAAATCTATCATAATTGTTTTCTTGTAAACTTTTTTATACAGGAATATTTTAACTTGTAATTGTTTTAGACATTTAAAACTACATTACATTCAATACTGTAATGGAAATGTTTAGCAATAAAATCAATCTATTTCATAACCCACATAATACAATGAAATTCTGCTAATGACATAGATGAATAAAATGTATAAATTTTAACATGCAATTTTTATTTAGACTTTATGATAAGAAAAAGCATATTTTGATAGAATAAATTAAACATTAGCACAGATACATACAATTAAAAAGAATTTGCAGAGAGAACATAAAATAAAATACATTTCAAAAAAAATTATATTTGACTTATTAAGTAAACAAATAAATTATGAACAAAATTAAATTTAAATCAGCTATGGAAGGATAAAATTTTCCTCTCAGAAAACTATTATTTTTATACTTTTAAAAGTAACTATCCATATAAGTTACAATAATTGAGTATATGCATAAAAGTTTTGTATGATTTTATGATATTCAAATATAACAGCTCCATTGACAAGTCGATTGAGTAACATGAATAGAATTAGACAAAAAGAAAATGTTTATAAAATAAATTATAAGGCGATTTCATATATATATAACACATAAGTATAAAGGAGAATTTTAATTCAATTCAACTTAAAATAAAATTTATAAAACATTCCTATCTTTAATCATATGAATGGAATTGCTCACATTTACTTCATTGTTGTAATGCATATGTATTTATAATATGCATAAGTATTGTATGCATATGTAAACCTCTGATTATTCAGGAGTGATTTACCTGCTTTGGGGATTACTGCCAATATCTAAATTTCAAATTGCAAAAAACAAATATTTTGAGTGAATTTTCAAAGAAGAAAAATTTATAAATTTGTAAGTGGATAATTTTATATTATTCAAGTAATAAGTGGTGTAAATTATTATGTTCCTTTATAATTTTGTGCAACTCAATTCTGAGGATGATTAGAAATTTATTATAACTGTATTTTAAAAATAATTTTTCATTCTTACACTACCAAAAAAATTTTAAAAAATTGATTTTTGAACTTAAAAACTTTTAAATTGAATCATTTTCAAAAGAAACAACACAAAAGTTTCAACGAATAACATAAATAAACTAATTAAGTAGTTAAAAACGGTAACAAAAAATGGTCTGCTACAAATAATTAAAAAATGTACGAATATATTCAAAATATGACCAAACCAAAAATCTACCAAATAACAAGTAGTAAAGATGATCTCGTATTAACTTATAAACAAATTTAACTATTAATTAAATCCAATAATCAAGATTAAAATAATGAAGGACAGAAAAATAAAATTATAACAATTAAAAACAAGAGTAGTATAGGAAATATTGGTTATTTTTTACCTCCACTATGTACAACAGGAGGGAACAAATAACAATAGCACCAGCATTAACCATTGGATTGTGAGGTTTCTCTGAAACATTCATTACATACAACAGTAGATTAGAATATAATTTAGATTTTTGAGTATAAAAAATAAATAGCACACATTACATGCACACACAGAAAATGATAACTACAATTAACGTCATGTTTCAAGGTATCTCAGGAGCATATGACAGAAAAGTTAGTGGTACAAAGATTCTAAGACAAAATATAATACAAGAAAATAATGGTATAATATTTGAAAATGGCAATTGATATAAAAAATATTCAAATGCCTACTTGCAACATAAGAAGAACAGAAATTATTTTAAAAAATTGATTTCATAAAATAAACATTTTTAAAAACAAAATTCTTGCATAAATGTGAAAAGGAGTTTCTTATATTCATTGACCAATCACTGAAAATTTTTCTATATACATGAAAAGTGTTTATACAAACTCTTTAAAACTAAGATTCTGTAATACACAAAGGCAATACAGATTAAAATGAATACTATGGTAAATAATAAAATTTTTTAATAATGATAAAAATTAGAGCAACAATAGAGAACTATAGACTCAGGAATACTATGGTAAATGTTGGCATTAGACACATCAAATAATTTAGAAAATAAGTTTGTCAAATTTAATATATTAGCATGCTTATTTTGAAGAAACATAATTTGCTTAATCGATTGCATGTTTCAATAAAAAATTTTACAAGAAATTCAATACCTTATGGGTGCTGAAATTATAAAATTTTCTTATATTGTTGCATTCATATTTTATCTTTTCCAGTGTGATTTCACTCAGAGCTATTAAGATAGATTTTACAGAATTCTCAAGTATTCCTGATGTACATCAGCTTTTGTTAGATTAGAATTGTTAAACTCTATAATCATCATACACTTTTTCTATAAAGTAAGATTTTTCATGTAGATATTTAGATGGTAATTTATTAAAAATCTAATATTCTCAGCAGCAACATTGCCATGAATGTTCTTTAGTAAACATTAAGAAATACTCAATCTTATTTTTCTTTGTTATCTGTTTTAAAATTGTTTTTAATGTTAACTAGCCTTTATGTTTGAGCATAAGGACAACACGTTTACAAGTTTCGTTTTTAAGAAAATTTCCATCTTTTTACTGTTATTTATTTTTAAAATTGGCTCACACTTAATTCTAAAAGTTAAGAACAAGCTTTCAGATTTTAAATCCAATCAAAAAAATATTCATTAATAATCAATCATATTATGTAGTCTTTCAAATATTTATTAAGCTAAACATTAAAAGGCTTCAAAACTTTTAGTTTCCAAAATACTGTTATTTCATCAAAAATCCATTCAAAATAAAGTTTTTCATTTTTGAAATGTTATAAACAATGAAAGTAAGTATTTGTAAATAATGAAATTAAAACTTGAAATATACATAAAATTAAAAAAAATAGTTATATAATATGAAAAAAATTCTTTTGGATTTTTTTAAAAACATTAGTGAAATATTTGAATAAACTTCTTTTTATATTCCTATAAATATTTTTCACTTCTACTTTTTTCATTGCATAGTTAAAAAAAAAATTCTACTTTTGTAAAGGATGATTTTTGTTTTCCATTTTAAACATTTCTACTTGTAATTTCAAAAAAATTAGAAAAAAGAAAACTTAAAAGAATAAATAAATTTGCTTAGTTAACACCTGAAAGAAATTAGTTCTTGTATTTTTAACCTAACAACATTTTTAGAATAAATTGCCTAGCAAAATTATTTTCCTTAATTATTATATTATCAACTTTCCCAGATTTTAAAGGATGATCAGAACGCTATAAACAGAGAAATGCTTATTTTTGAAAGTAAACAGATAATTATAAATTATAAATGAAATTAAAGACACACAAGGATAAATAATTAGGAAAGATTGCCATAATTTATAAGACAATCTTGCATTTCAGGGTCCTATATTTTTGTTACCACTGTCTTACATACATATACATAAGCTATTTTGTTAATATCAATAAGTAATATTATTACAAAAAAATTAGCACTTCTTACTATTGTAATCTAAAACAAGCTCATTAAACATCCGTCCACTTGGCTCTTGTCCAACATATTGATGTACAATATCAGAGCCTAGTTCACTTAAAGCAATGGCATAGTTCATTGGTTTCCCAGATGACTGAATAGTAAAAGGTATTTCAGTATCACCAATAGAGCACCTAACAAAATTTCCAATGAATGAACAAAACAGAAAAAGAGATTAACTGATTTTGTCTAAATTGTATAAGTAATATATTTTTATAAATAAAGGATCCTTTCATGCAAAACATTTTACAATTTTAGAGATTATTCAAGATTCATACAATTAACTTAAATATACATACACCATATATGTATATAGCATTATTGTCTTATATACACAAATGGCCACCAAAATACAATGCCGAAAAGGACCAGGAATGTCATAGAAAAATGTATTTGTCAGATAACATGTTAAACAAAGATCAAATGATTGAAATTAAAGCCTCTTGTCAAGTGTAGATAATAACAAGGTTAGTAAGTGTAACTGCCATTGTTAGCTATAATGGTAGCCACACGCTTTGGCATAAAACAAAGAAATTTTGGATGTATCCTTGAAATATAGCAGTCCATATAGATTCCACAAAAAAGCAAAATTGATTTAATGTAACAGCAGGTTGTGTATTCTGAGGCCATTGAGGCCACAGACATGTTGTTTTTAACTGATAACAGCTCAAAAAAACAAACAGGCTAAGGAAACAATTTAATCTTTTGGATAAATAAGAATTCTTAAACACTGAGTGACATATGTGGTAGCTCATTATCCTATTGGAATAAGGTTGACGGCAAGTATTGAAGATATGGAACGGCCACAAGCTCCAACACATCAGAGATGTAACACTGGTTGTTTGGTTTATCAACAATGCATACTAGACGAATGTGGAAGTGAAAACCCATTACCACCCTAAATCATGATATTAGGTGCAGAAATAGAGTAGGGATGGATGACACAGCAGTTTAGGTCTCTTACCACTGTGTCTCCAGACAAAAATCCGCAAATGACAATAGAACTTATTTAATAATTAACAAACAACACTATTTAACAAACATATTAGGATAATTTAATTCAATCTATTTTATAAATGGCCAAGCATAGATAGATTTAGTTCATTTCAGATTTCCTAAGCATTAAAGAATTTTATGGTTTATAATAATAAACCAAAAGTAAAAATGAATTTATTTATTCAGAAGTTCAAAAAAAGGTTCTCTAATATTTAATAATTTAAAAAAGTTGAAAAGTTCATATTTTTTAGCAACAAAATAAATCATAAATCAATGTTTGCTACAGCATTTATTTAAATTGTTATTTTAAAATTCTGAATTATTGGGTAGTTCGGAAAATCATTTAGTTTTTCATGAAAATGAAAAACGTGCAGCAAATAAACATTGTATTGCATTGCACATTGTTCATTCCAGTCCAATAGCTTTTACCATCTTTCTGGTAGTAGCACGATTCCACAGTCATAAAGTGATTGGTTTTTACCAGCAAAAAGCTGATCCATGTAGGAAAAACGAAATTACTTTCCGAATAACCCAACACTTAAAAATGCTTAATGCAATTTTTAAATACTGTAAGTTTGGTTTGTTAATTGCTTAAAGGTCATTTTTTGGCCACAAGATCTGTTAGACCTACAGCCTAAAGTGTATTCTGAACAACTATAAACATCCAGCATGAGATTCAGATTCACAATCCAGTGAACTGAAGACAAAAGTGGTAACCATTCAGCTTGAACACTGCAGACTTAGTTTTGTCGCTTTAAAGAATAAAATACACTATATTTATAAATTTAATGTACTTTAGAAATAATTTTATCAAATGAAACAATAAAACATGGAGTGATTTTTAAAGTTAATAACAAAAATTGTAAGGCATTTTTGAAATAAAAAACATTTCTATAATTATTGGGAAAAAACTTCAATAAAAATATGCAAATTTTAAAACCTAGGAAATAGCATAGCAACATTATAAAGCAGACAACTTTATAACAAATGATTTAATTAAAATCATAAATTTTCAAGAAAACTAAGTTGAAAAAATATTAAAAAGGAATCCAATCAAGCGCAACGAAAAATATATTAGACTTTTAATAAAATTGTTAAAAATGTTAAGTTGAATAAAAGTATACAAACAGAAGTTTTACATGAGTTTAAAATTTGCATATCAACTTCACCAATAACAAAAAATTTTTAGTGTCAAAAAGGGAGTCTGAAATAAATAGACCAAAATAACTTACTTACAGTTTTTCTAAAAATAAAACAAGAAAAACTATATATACCATTCATATAATATAACCTACAATAGACAAACATTTCAAATAAACATAGTGAACAGTTTGCTTAGCTAGTTACGTCTATTATTTATAAAAAAAATTCAAAAGAAAATGTTTAAATGTCAGTTTACTACATAATTTCCTTTTGCAGTGTAATATAACAAATCATAAAAAACTGTACTAATATGAAACTTTGGTATTATAATTTATTACATTAATCATATCATGATTATTTTGATGCAGACTTATGAAGTATTATTCAAATAATCACCAATAATCCAGTTAAGAAGGACTTATTATTTTGAAAATTTCCCTAAATGCATTATTTGTTGTTAAATGATGTTTTAATCAGATAATTTAACAATGCCTTTTTTAATAATTGGAATTTAATTTCTTTTTAATGAATAAAACTACCAATCACAAATATGTTCTCTGTATTACTTTCTAATTCATTTTTCCTCTTTAATGTGCATATACGATACTTTCAATAATTAGTATATTATGTCTATAATACTCATTTTAGATCATTTTGATTATTGATTTTGTCTGCATGGAACATAAATCATTAAAATCAAGAAAATTAACATATAAAAAATCTGACACAAATATAAATATTGAAATTAAGTGAATCATATAAAATATTTATGTGGATATGCTACAATCTAAAATTATAGAGTGATTACACTCAATGAAGATTACTATAATGAGTTATAAAAAGTATTTAAAGCAACATTTGTGCATCCAACATAAATCTTTAATACATAATTGATTTATGTATCTACATATTACCAGTATTAAATAATTTGTTGTTAAAAATAAACCATAAAATCAAATTTTTTTCATTTGCATATTTTAAAAAACAGAAATTTTTAAAGATAAATTTTACAGTTTTATTAATAATATCAGATCTTCAAATTATGATATAACGTTATGAAGGTTGCAACAATATGTAATGATGCATGTTGCAATGTGTGTGATTTTTAACTTTTTTCAAAAGTACTTGATAGTTTATTCAAATAAAAATACCAATCATAAATATACTCTATTTGTATTACTTTCTTATTCATTTTTCATTATTTAAAGCTAATATAACCAATAAATTTAAAAAAGGATTTATAATTATTTTGATTAATTCTTAAATAATATTAAATCAAGATTTAAAATAATTTTTAACTATAAACTTAAAAGTTTATAGTTATAAATTTTTTTTTACCTTCAGATTTCAAATTCAAACCTTGAAAATCAAAAATACCAAATATATATAAATCTTCTCCATTTATACTAAATAAATTTAACAAAAACTTATACTACTATTAACATAATTCAAATTGATTGAACTCTTCAAATTGAGAATTTATTCATAATTATTAATAAATTCTCAATTTGAAATTTTTATAACAGTAATAATTTTTAGTTGGATTTTATATACCAAACAGAAATAACTACCATAACAGTTTAATTTATTTAAAAAATTTTATTCACAATTGTTACAAAACACGACAGAATTATAATTTATGTAAATTGCAATTTATACAAATTGAACAAATATAATAAAAAAACATTTATTAAATTTGGAATTCTGTTCATTCAGCATAGGGAAGAAACAAAAATGATGGTTAAGAAACATTATGTCACAATATTCAAAATAAACTGATTGTCTCATACCCATTCAATTGCCATATAATAGTCTCAAACTTTTACAAGGTCAAAATGCACCTGGAGTGGAACACTTTGTATTGAAATGTCAATTAATGTAATAGTTGTTTCAATATTATTCATTATAACAAGATACAGAATTTGTATGGTTCAAAATCCCTCCATAAAGAAATTAATAAATAAAATATTTAGAAGCTAGTCAAAAGTAGAATACATATTCAGATATAAAATTTAATTATTTTTTCAATTTTATAAGTAAATGCAAAAAATATTCAAAAAATTTATTTTATCCAAAGAAAAAAATTTTAATTTATCAGTACAAATTAAACAGTAAGTATTAATTTAAATATGCAAATACTTAGAAATAACATCCTTTCAAAAACTTTTACATAAATTTTAATAAAAATTAAAAATTATTTCACAATTTCTATACAATTAAAATTTTTTATCATTTAACCACCAATTAAAATGGATTTCTATAGCAACAATTCCATACTATATAAATTAGCAACAGAATCATTCATTTTTAAAATACATAATATTGCTTGAAATTCATAAAGAACAAATATAACGCTTATATTTTGAAATTGAAAATTCTGCAGTTATACTGTTTATTAATTTTGAAATAAAATAAAATGTAAATATATATACCTCTGACCATCAACAGTGCATATACTAACTCCCCAGTAATCAGGATTGTATTTCGCTAATTGTGGGATATATGAAGCTACCTAAAATTAATAAAAAAAATAGCAGCTTAATCTATTTTCCAAAACTAAATTAAGGTTAAATTATTAAGATAAAATTTAATTATAAATATGTTTAGCAAACAAATTACTTTTTGATATAATTTTAAAAATAAAACCAGATCAGTTCCTGAGCATATTTGAAATAAGTATTTCCACAACATGAATAATTGATAATTGTAGTAGATTTTGGCAATAATTAGTAAGTAGAAAGTAGAATTTGGCAATAATTATTCTGTAAATTGTTTTCATAAATGATTTAGAAATTAATTTACCTACAAACCTAAATTAAAGTAAATTTTTTTAATAATAAGTATGCAAAGATTTCGTAATTGGTGTAAGCAGATGAGGTTATTTGTGTGTGTATGTTTTTGTATACAAAAAATGTGTGTTTTAAAATTAAATAATTCCTTCTTAAGTTAATTTATCCATTTAAAAATATTTGGGATACAAGCAGAAGTAGTGACTTCTCAAGCTTGTATCCTTTTGTATGCACAATAAAATTTTCATATATCCTCTGGAAATCTTCTATTATAATTTTTAAGTATAAAAAAATGTGCTTTTTTTAAATTTTAATGTTTGTTATAAACAGGAGAAACAAAAAGAAGAAAATGTTTATGTTTACAATTACATTATTTGCTATTAGATTTCTTGTTACTTTCTTAAATTCATTCTTGGTGATGAAAACTTTTTATATATTTTTAACTCTATTCAGACTAAATCAAAACCTTCCAAAATTCATTTTTCATGCATAACAAAAAACCATTTCTGCAACATGTAATTTCAGTATTCATAAAGAATCTCTGAAAAATAAATAATTGTTTTAATAAAAGTTAAAATATACAATTATACAACAAATGTTTCTTCTTACTTTTCCACCAGTGTTTACTTTGCATTTCCAATAGAAATCTTCAATGCACTTGACAAAATCTGGAAAATCTTGAATAACAAAATGATTTCGAAAAGCTCGACTTATAAGTACAATATTTTCTTTTATCACTCTGTAAAATGAAAGTTAAAACTGAGTAATAAGCTAATATTAAGAAAGAAAATATAAAATATTTATAAAATTTAATAACAAGTATTTTATTGCACTCAATATTCTTTCATATGAAATCAATTGTTATGATTACTTTCTTAAACAACTGACTTAATTATAATAGCAAATAATTTACAAAATAATTTCTATAAAACTGAAAAATAATGTATCAAACAATCCTTCCAATGGAATAGTTATAACTATATTCACCTTGAAAGGTACAATAAATATACTTATTTATAGCAATAATTATATCCTGCTTCACATAATCTGACAGATAGCAACATGTTGTTGTTGTTTCTTATCCTCACTGTCTGAAGGAGTCAGACAAGATCCATGAGCCCGTTGACTTTAAGGAAGTCGAAGACTAGGAGAGGATTGCTAAAGAGATCCTCCTTAGAGAGACTCATGCAATCCAAAAGGTGCTCAGGAGAGGCCTGATGACTTTTGCACTTGGTGCAGGTGACGAAGGTTTTCCTGCCCTTGTTGTAAGTGAGGCACTTGATGTGACCACTAGCAAATCTCGAGAGAGTAGTCCGGGTACATCTGTCACAAGGGAAATCAAGGGACAAACCCGGTTTTGATCCCTTGTACCAAATATAGATAGGGGGTGTTTTCCACTCCTCCGAGATTTTAATAGCAATATAATATACATGAATAATTTAAACTGTTCATTTTTGTTCCAACATATTCAAACTATTTCAAATATATTTAATCAAATTTGTTACATGTACTGTAAATGCATCAATTAAAACTAAAAATATGATGATAGTACAAACATATTATAGAATAATTTTAAAATGTGCAGCTTATATACACTACAATGATATCACATTTCTGTTATTTTTTGGAAATCATTGATTTTGTAGCTTTGTTTTACTTCTTGTTGATCAATCATTATTGCACACTAGTGTGTGTAAAGAGTTTAAAGTGGATTTTGGACTAATACTAAATGTTTAAATCAAATTTATAAATTAATTAATCAAAAGTTAGAGGAATGATCAGTCAGCTGGCAGCTCAACTATTGAGTTCCAAGATAACTGGGCAGTTAATACTCTGCTCATTTTAAATTTAAACAAAAATTTAAAATAATTTTAAATTTTCAAAATTTTTAAACAATAAATATTTTCAAACTTTTTAAAACTTTCTCTGTCTAAACTTATTGAATCAGGTGATCCCATATCTCTTAGCTCTTTATGTATTGCTCTTAACTTGGTGATCATTTCCTTAAGTCGAGGATCACTTTTCTTCAATCCAGTAGCAGATAGAGCCTGAAAATTTTTGAAAATTTGTGAATAATTTATCCTCATTATTAAATCGTCATTTTAAAAATATTTTTATTATATTTTTAGTAATTCATAAACCCTAACTGAATTGTAATTACAAAACATTTAAAAATAACTTAATTCTTTTAAAAAAAGAAATTGCAGACAAAACTTGAAATTTCAGTTTTACAATAATTTAAAAAAATATTCAATGCAAAAAAGAACAGATATTAAAACTAAACTAAGAAATTTAATTCCATTACACAGTTAGAAATTTTGGAAATATAAAATGTAACTCCAGTCTGCTTTTAGTCATTTGATTGTTCATAAGCAGATTAAACAGTTGTTACATCTTTTTTCAAATTATAAGTTTCTGTAGATAAAATTAAAATATAAATTATGCTCTATAAAAGTAACAAATTTGCTTACAGTAAGAAATTTTCCAACTGCAACCTTTCCATCAGCATCTTTAAACATATCGAAAACTATATCATCCACATTTTTTTCAGTGATGGCTGGACTCTCGCTGAAATGAAAATAACTTCATTATGATAAATTATAAATAATTAATTTTTCTATCTTAAATTACAAAATATACCGTAATACAGTTGTCAAAAAACAAATCTAATCATTTAATTTCTTAGTTGAGTTTATCAAATTAAATGTATTTTTTTAAAAAATAAACTGTAACTATATTTAATGTTAATCAAATATGTTTTAAATATAAAATGAATTTCATAGAAAATAAAACAAAACAAAAAAACTAATTTTTAAAAGTTTTTCACTTAAAAAAACAGTACAGTCAATAAAGGAAAAATTATGCAAGCATTTAAAAATAATTGATCAATTGTACATGTCTATATCAAATACAGTAATTACTATTACTCCTTGGCTCTACAATCCATGATGGATTTTGGCCTCCTTCGCTAAACAGCTCCACTTTTTTCTGATTTTTGACTTTTGTCTTCCAATTTTTGATCTTGATCTTTTTTCCAATTTTCATGAACTTTATTTGTTTGTAAGAATTGAAGGCTTTGTAACAGTAGGTTTTTTACAGTATGGGGTCATATATATATATACACACACCTGCAACCTTGGAGAAAAAAAATCAGGAGATGCATACTAGCGACATTTTTACTTGAATGTTTAAAATGGTAGTACTGCAAAAAGATAATTTTACTCTTTAGATTGTACATTCTGAGAATGATTTATGCTAAGCATATTTTGTGTTTATCTTAACATTTGAATAAAATATTCATCAACCTCATAAAGGAACTGTGTAAAATAAAAGAATATACAACACAAAAAGAATTAAACACCAATAATTATGTACCAATATTTATTTTATAGGATAACTTTTACTACTCTGGTATAATTTATAAATATTAAACTTGTAAAATTACATAAAATACATTATTAAATAAATTTAATTCAAAGAAAAATATTTTCCGAATTAAATTACTAATAACTAGTAATATTCATCCTAATTGAATAGCTTATGTAAACAGGTACCTAATGTCTGCTCTGAATGTTAATAGTATGACTGCCAATTCGTAGGAGTTTTTGGAACTTAAGTGGTTAAAGCGTTGTCCTACCACGACGGACAGATGGGATTCAAAACTCATATGAACAAATTTTCATGATATTATAATATCATAAAATTATAACAATTATATTAGTGTGCCATCTGTTGACTATTTAAGCAACTAAATCAACTTAATAACACTTTTTCTGGCAAAATTTTGGCTGTTTTTAAGTATTTCACTAAAATTGCCAAAAATCAGTTGATTTTCAGACATTATCGGAAAAATCGGGAGAAATGATGAAAAATCGGGAGTTTCCCGATAAAATCAGTAAAGTTGGTAGATATGTATATATATATATATATAAAATTTTTAGAATCTATATTTGTAATTAATGTTGCCTATCTTAATAATTAGTACACAATACTGTTTGTTGATTTGTAATACACTTTACAAACAAATAAAGTAATTAAAGGAAAGCTCTGATAACAGACATTAATAGCATTAAAAACTTTAACTTACAAAAAATAAAGACAACAAAGATCATAAAATGGCAAAAATTGTTTTGATTCATGAATATTTTTTTTCAGAAAACAACCATTTTTAAAACATGAACTCAGAACAATAATTCTCCTTTTTAAGATGCCATTTTCATAGCAATTATAAAGCATAAATGTTTTGATATTATATACAAGCTCAGTTCTTTTTTAATCTTTTTTTTTTTTTTTTTTTTTTTACTTTTTCCATATTCTTACATCTGGAGGATGTCTGGTACGGTATTTATCGATTTGGAACACTGCTGAGAGACATTGCACTAGAAAAAGTTTTTTGTCCTTAATTTTTACACACCAGTGAAAGCTTAAAGTGTTTTTGCTTTACATTGTAAAGATACTTGAAAAAAGTACAATGTTCTATTACATTCTAGTCATTCACAAATTCATAAACTTAAAGATCATGTATATCTGGCTGTAGGAACATTGTTCAGTTCTGTCTCACTGTGCTGATACAAAAGTTTCTTCTTTTTTTTGCTTTATTTCAAAACAGCAGATTTAAATTTGGCTATGTTTTCAAAAATGTGATAAAATTTGTCCCAATTTCAGGAAAATCACAAAAATATTGTTTGCTTTCAGGATCAATTCTCAATCGACATAATTATTTTTAATTAATAGTCATGTTTTTTTGTTGCATGTATCTATCTGATGTACATGAGAAAGAAACAACAACAAACAGAAGTAGAGAACATTTATTAACAAGGATGAGGACTCCAGACAGGAACAAGAAGGTGCACTGCTTTCTTTTGAAACAGGGATCCATTACAGGCAGAAAGTTCGACTTTTTCTCCCAGTTTTGACATCCATACCTTATTTGGGATTAACCCAAACCTACTCAGTGAGAGCAGAGAGTCATAACCACCAAACAGACTGGGTGGCAATAATTATATCATGAATGAATATGCTGCTTTCTTTCATGTTAGGAGGCAGTAACTCACCCTAGGATTAAGATCAATAATTAGAAATGTTTTGGCTCTCTTTAAGCATCTTACAGATATATAAAATTTTTATATGCATTTTAAATTACATTTACATGTTAAGTTTTATGGGACTTGAAATATTTATCGATAATACTCTCTCTAGTAAGCACATTTACAGAATCTTACTTGTACACTAAAAAAGTTAATAAGATTGACATTTAAAAACATTTCCAAAACTATAAATTTTGGAAAGTCTTTACATGTCAATCTTTTACAGTTTAACTTTCCAAACTTTATATATTCATTTAAGAATCAGAAGAACTGGAAAAATTCTTGAGTTTTCAAATAAAAATAAATCTTTAAAGAGAGAAAGATGCTTCAAAATGTTATTAAAAAAAGTTTTCTAAAATAGTATATGAAGTTTTCAGTTCTTTTAAATTAATAAATATAGCATTAATATCTAGCATTGTCAAAATTAAATTTTTCTTGTGCATTAGTTTGTTGTAGAGGTAAAAATATTCTGTACTGAGCAAGAATTTAGCGTTGCAGCAACAATGAATGTGTGCAGTGTAGAATATGTTTTAGTAACAACAAATTTAATGATTAAAAGTTTTTAGGTATATCCAGTGAAAATAGATATAATGCAAAAAACATCATATCCTTTATTCAAATTATCATGAATTTTATTTTTCATTTTTAGAAAGAGATATTTAATTTAGCAAAATTTTCTTTTGGTATTGTTTATGGAGAATCAACTAATACTAAAAATTATAGAAGTGAACTTCCAAGTTCTTAATTTTATTTTTTGTAAAAAGTCTTTGTTCTTTTAAAGTCTTCTTGAAAATAAAATTAAAATATTCGTATCTTTTTCCAACTTAATAGTAGGATAAAAAATGTATTCTTATAATGAATTGAAACAATTTGAAAAATTAAAAAACTGGATACATATAATAAATTCAATAAATACCAATGGATTAATTAAGAAAACACAATAAACTATAATCTAGGAGTAAATATCAATTTCTGAGCTAATTATTTAACCCTTTCAGAACAAGCACAGCAAAAAAGTTAACAAAGAGGACAACCAGAGAGTATTAATTCTCAGATGGAACATGTGTTAATATTAATTAGATGATACTTTGTATAATATGTTTAAAGAGTATTTAGTATTAAGATCTACCCATTAAATTCAAATGTAAAGACATTATTAATATCCTGCTAAGTGCTGGGAAGGAGATTTTCCTACAATGGAAAGCTAGTCATTGTGGCTTATGGGGAAACAAACAGGCAAATAAACTTGCAAAAAAAGCATAACTTATGCTCCCCATCTTGCCTTTCAATTAAAAAAAATATTTAATCTTCTATCAAGCAAAGAATTCTTACTCACCAAAGAATTAGAAACAGAGCAGTGGTTAATGGTAAATTGTGGGAAGGCCGCTTAACATCTTGCCTACCAAAAAATCATCTTCCCATTTATTGAGCGGACATGGCTATTTGCAGGCACACTTGCACTAACTCATACTTGTAGCCTCTTCTCATTGTATGTGAAATTTGCATAAAGACAGTGCTCATTTGGATGCCAGGCATTTCCGGGATTGTTTTGCTTTCAGAATGCCTGTGATTCCCTTCATTTAAGTCATTCTGGCCTCCAGGAGATAGTTCAGTTTTATGTTAGACTGCAAGACTTCATATGATCGAAAGAGCCAACAGAGGGAGGTAATAAAAGAAACTAAAAGGTTCTTGATTATTAGTTTCATTATATTGGTTTTTTTATAATTATTATAGGAGAAAGTGTAATTTATCAGAAAACAAATATACTTGCTTGATTAATAAACCGATTATATATATAGATGAAAATGAGGACTCATATTTAAGATACTGGAAGTGATATTTCTAATGCTTTTGATACGCAAACATAACACATTTTATATTTGCACTACTTCATGTTTCAATGTTTTTCACATTAATCTTCATTTTAAATTTTATTATTTATTCTATTTATTTTTTATTGATTTTAAAGTTAATTAATGCATTTTATCGCATTTGAGCTAATTTAAATAGCACTTCCAAATATTATTATGGTAAACATTCTTTTATACATATATTTAAATAAAACAAAAAAAATTCACACACACACACATCATTAAAAATTCATTATTATATATTCTGTCATATGTGTTAAAATTATCACATATGACAGAATATATAATAATGAATTTTCTTTTTTTTTTTATTTAATCATATAACTAGTACCAAAAGTTGTGAAATTAGGATTTGAAATTCTTTACAATGTTCTTCCTTAAATTAGATTAGAGATAAGTGATGAAAATACCCCATCTTGTAAGAATGCTTTTTATTTCTAGTCCATCTGATAGAAGTGTCTTGGATAATAGAATGCCACCTTGAATTGTTAATCCAGGCTAAAATAATTCATTCTTGCTAACAAATTAAATAAATGATTCTTAAGCAAAAAGTTTATATCAATTATTTTATAATTTCATTTTCTGACCTTGCTAATCAAAAACTCTATTAGTTTTTTCTCCAGCAAGAAACATGATAACAAAAGTTTTGTTTGTCACTCAATGGTTATTTTTTGCACACAAGGGGTCACTAAATTGGACCTACAATTATGGCAGCAAAGGATCAGAAAAGTCATTCCTTTCGTTGATTATAGGTAGTCAGTTGATATGATACTAGTAATATAGAACTTTTGAATAATGGTAAAGAAATAATGCAAGTTATTATAGTACAAATGAAATTTTTAAGAATGATAACTTTTTTTAACTTAATAAAATTGATATGGGTCTTCAATGTTAAGAGTATTTAATTAAGATATTTTTTTGCATACATTGTTAAAGCAAAACAAAATTAATTCTTTACTGAACATGATATGAATGAAATCAAGATTTTAATTAGCCATAAACTAAAGTTTATTTTAAATGCGAAGAAATTAAGTATAATAAATTTGTTAAAGCAAATCAAATTAAATCTTATTGATAGGAAATATTTATATTATATTTTGTTGTAGCAATGCATATATTCTATGTAGAATTTATTTGCATTTTTCTTTTTCAAATTGTCTGAAATGTTTATTTTACATAAATATATTAATTATTTTTCCTTGTTTCATTAACATTAATTCTGATACAGATATTTTAATCATGAGTTTACTACATCAAATAGAAAAATATGGAAGAATAAAATTTGAAAATAAAACATTTTGTATGAACACCACAGAATTAAAAAATTACCTTTTTATTTCAATAATTTATTTTCTATCTAAAAGTTTTGAATTTGTAAATAGATGAAGTCATTGCAACTGAAACATGGTATTTTCAAGTTCAGTCATTACTTATATTAAAAATATAGTGATAAGAAAGCATAAAAACTAAATATTTAAACTAAAAATTGCTCCAATGGAATGTAAAAGCTTGAGGAAGATACCACATGGTGAGAATCAACCTTATTAAAACATAATTAAAAACCAGAAGGTAATAAGTTTAACAGCTTCTCTTGGCAGATGGAAATGAAATGCAATGAAATAAATTCATAAGTGACAAACTCTTCAATGCAATCTGTCTGTAATACTGAATTACTTATTCCTCAATTTAAAACATTAAAAAACAATTTACAATTTCAAATATAAATGGAGTCTTAATATTTTCTAAACTAAATTAATTACATCTGCAGAAATTCCTTTACTCGACATTTTTTGATAATTTAACAAATGCCTAGGGGTAGACAATTCTGCCAAATTTCCTTTTTCTCATCAATTTGATTATTTTAAAAAAACAATAAAGATTTACTCTTTTAAAAAAATTCAGTAAAAACTTAGTAAACAGACAATAATAAATTTGTAGTCTTGATGATATTCTCACATTAATGAATTTATTAACTTATGCTATGCAATAAAATAAAAAATATTTTTATTTATAAAAGGTATTTTTCTTTAAAGTTATTTGCTTAATAACAGAAGATTTATTAATTAATATTTGTGATTTTATGGTAATACAAAATTTCTATAAATCCTAATTTTTAAAACACTTCAACAGATATATTCTTAAATCGCTTACTAATAAAATTTGCAAATCGAGATCAATAGAAACAGTAATGTTAAGCAAGAAGTTAATGCAGAACAGTAAAATACATGAACTATAAATGACAAATAAAATAATTAGATGATCTGATTTAGTTATCACTCAAGCTTGAGATAAAAATTAAATTCATAAACTATGAAATTAAAAGTCAGAGAGCTAACCATATTAAGCTGTTAACATTACAGTTATAACATGCATTAGATATATAAATGAACAAGGAGATAACATTGGTAAAAAAAACAATAATTTATAGCCACGGATTTTTTAACATTTGATTTTCAATAAAATAGCTAATAATAAATGTTGTAATGATAAAAAAAAATTTAACAGAAAAAAGTTTTTGAGAGCTTTTACTAATCATTACGAAATTTCGCCACAGAGCAATTTTTTTTTTTAGATAATGTCATCTTGATTGCAACCTTCTTAATCAAAATTAAAGTACTTGAAATTTTATTTAGTATTAACTTTTTTTATGATTCAATATATGAAAAAATAAATATATTTCAATATTTGTACCTTAAACTTATGCTGCCAGTTTTTTGCTTCGGCTTTCCATCTTTGTTAGTAATGACAAATTCATCTACCGGCGTAAATATGCGACTAGCATGAGAATAAAACTTCGCAGAATGACGATCACAACGATAGATATTGTACTGGAATAATGAAGACAAAAAAGAGGTTCTCACTCCATTCAATGAATGGACATAATCGTTTTTCGTAACATAATTTCGAATCTGTACACATTTTTTCCGAAAATTAAAAACACGAGAAGTACTACGGTAGAGAAGCATTAAAATATATTTTGTAAAAGGAATGAAACAATGATAAATCAAACTGCGCAGTTTTAGTAATAAACTTTAATTTTCAAACTACTCGCCCTGTTTACAGTAACATCAATGCAAAGACAACAGGTCTAAATGAGTTTCGCTTTTGTTGAACTTTTTCCCCCTTTGCGGATTCTTTGTTTGTTCTCCACTACAACTCGATTGTCGTGCCTATGTCAACTTTACCATTTCATTTAATTCTAAATTAAAAAAAAATAAAAGTAAGCTGTTTCCCACATCAATAATATAATATTATTTTCATTAAATTAAGCATGTGAATTTAGATCATAGACCAATTGGTCATTGATTTAGATTAATAAAAGTTTTAATAATAAATAATACAAAGTTTTGACGTAGCTGAAAATTCTTCATTGGATATAAAATTATTTTCTTATATTTACAAGCATTTTTCTTCAAACATGTTTGAAAGATTTACTCTATACGTCTAATCACTTTAAACAATTTACATATTATTTTATTTTAAATTGAAATATAATTTCGAAAGCTTCTTTTAATTTAATTTTTAAATTGTGTTACGAATTAAAGCTCTACAACTCAGCAAGTTAAAACAAAGCCTTTTAAATTTATTTATTTTTAATGGCGGCATAACTTTGTTTGGTTGGGTGAGCGGCTCACCGGTGTATTTCTTTTAGTTTTTGTGCATTTTCTCTGCATTTATTTAAAAATAATGGAAAGCCCGAATGAGCCGTCACACTGGATTCCTACTTCTTTTTCGAGTGCCCCAGATACTCCAGAAGGTGATTCCTTAAGTTCGTTTCAATCTGCTGCTACTCCTGGATCAGCAGTTGCTGATCAACAGTCTGATGATCAATCATTTGATACAATAAGTAGACAAAAACTGAATCTCACAATTATGAGCAGTAGCAGTCATGATAGAACTAGTCCTAGAGTACCCGGTATGTCAATGTTTGAAGAAGATACGCGGAGTTCATGGAGTGTCGAACCAAAGCCAACGCAACTTAAAGAATCTAATTTAGATGATGACTCTCGCAACAGTGTTGACAGCCAGAAAAGTTCGGTCAAGACACCGAGTTCGTGCGGTGTAGAACCTGCACCTCCAGATAAAGAATTAAAATTGAAAGAAAATCCTGATGATGAATCTGAATGCAACCTTGTAAATAATCAGAAAACTCCTGAAAAAGCACCATCTGCCTGGACGGTAGAATCTAACGCTTCAGAGTCAAAAGATAATTTAAAAGTGGAATTGAACTCAGAACCCCTCAAAAAAGAACAATTTATTGAAACATGCAGTGTCTGGAATGTAGAAGCAAACCCAGATGCTAAACAAGAAGTTGCTATGGATGAACATTCGCATGTTAGTGGTGGTTGTCCAGAGATACCTCAAGAAGATCCAAATTCTAAAGAGAATTCTAATCTATGGGATAATAATAAATCAAAAGAAGTAAAAGACATGCCAATCGACGATGACTCTCGCATTAGTGCTGATTGCCAAAAAAGCCCAGAAAAAGCTGCAGATTCTCCTAAAAGAGCTGCCTCCCCTACAATCTTAGGCCCTAAACCAGTAGAAATTGCTGCTTTAGAAGAAGAGTCTCGAAGTAGTGTGATCAGTCAGAAAAGTCAAAGTAGCCAAAAAAGCTCCAAAAGACAACGTTGCTCAGATGATGAAGGCTTTGGAAGAATATTTCCCCCAGAAAATCTGTTTGAGTATATGTGGCCTCAAGAAAATGGGGAATTCTTTATTTTACAAGAACAAATCTGTGACTATTTAAATATAAAATCTTTCAAGAGAAAATATCCTGATCTTTCTCGGCGTACAGTGGAAATGGATGAAAAACAGTTTCTTAAAGAAAAAGGTATTGTTACAGAAATGCAGTGTGATCTTGGATTAACAGCTTTACGTTCTGAGGAGGTTTTGGAATTAATGAGTAAAGATTATCCTGACCATTATAAAGATTATATCAAAGTGTTAAGAGAAAAAGAGCAACAAAGTATCACAGAAAAACATAAAGAGTTTGTAGCTTCAAACTCTGATAAAACAAAAATGGTGGACATGGTAAAAAAGGCTGTTCAATCAGCAGCTGAATATAATGCACACCTCAACCAGGAACGAAGAGAAGAAAGACGTTCTTGTATGGATTTACAGACATTTACTATTCATTATCCAGTTAAAAAATCGCAGAAACCTAAGCAAAATGTGAAACCGGGCAAATATCCTATAGCTCTCTTACCTGGACAATATCAAGATTACTATAAAGAATATACTCCAAATGAATTGAAATATCTACCAGTTAATACGGTTTTATATGGACCTTTAAAAGAGCTTTCAACTACAAAAGCATTATCTGATGGAAGTCAGTCTGATTCAGAAGATAGCTCAGGATCTGAAGGCTCTTGTAGTTCTAGCCAAGGGACACACGATGATAGCAGTTCTGGTTCTGAAAAAAATGAGAAGGGAGAGAATGGCCGATTCTCTTCTTCCATATCAGAGCGAAATGGTGCTACATCAGAAATCAACTATAGACCTAAAGTTAAACCAAATGCAATCTGTAAAGTATGTAAAAAAGGGCCAGAAAGCAAAGATGGCCGTATAGATGAACTTGTACATTGTTCGGAGTGTGAAAATAGTGCTCATCCTTCATGTATTGAGCTGACCATGGACGTTGTGAATGTGTTAAAAACATATCCTTGGCAGTGCATGGATTGTAAAGTGTGTTCTCATTGCAGGGACCCAAATGACGAGGACAAAATGTTGTTTTGTGATTTCTGTGATAGAGGTTACCATACGTTTTGTGTTGGCCTAAAAAATTTACCTCAAGGTAAGTGGGTTTGTCGTCGTTGTGGTTCCTGTTCAATTTGTGGTGCAACAAAACCAGGGCCAGAGGCTTCAAAAGCTCAATGGTTATACGATTCTTCAAAAGGAGTAGTAGAGCTTGATGCAAATCGTAAGCCAAAAATCATGTGTCAATCTTGTTTCAGGAAAAGAAGATGACTTGTGATTAGGCATCCTTGAGATGTTCTGGTTTATAAAAGAATGTATCCAAAAGTATATATATATATTTTTACATAACTTATGTATAAGAACTAAATGCACTAAAAAGAGCAAATCACAGAACAATAAATTTTCATTTTGCTCTAAAATATACTTGTGATTACTCTTTTTTTTTTTTAAGAAGCTAAGCATTGGGAACTGTTTGTGTTAATTTATAAGTGTCTTATACTATTTAAGATAATTACATCATGTTATATTTCTGCTATAATGTAGTGTGTAAATATTTTTATTAAAGTGATTTTAAGACTAGATAGTTGAATTTTTCATCTACAGCATTCATTCCATAAAGACAGTTGAGCTGAAAAGAAAACATACAAATATTGCCATTTTAAAGCTGATTTTATTCAGGGAAGCAAAACATTGTGGTATAGTACTTGATATTTGTTACAATAAATTGTACATCTCCTTATTTTTTGTTTTTTCAATCAATTTTTTTTATTTTATTAATTAGTTATTACACTTTATTTGCAGATCATGTTTCATAATGTTCTATTAATCATGGATTTTATTTATTTTAATTACATGATAATTATGCTACAGTCAATATAAAATTTTAATTGTGGATCCATAACTGCTGTGAGAAAACTTTCAAATTAAGGAATTAAAATGCTTATGACAAAGTATTTGGCTCAGATGCCATATTTTTTCTGTGCATTATTGAAGTTGGTGAAATTTTTGGCAGATTTTGCCATTTTTCTGACAACTCAAATTTTTATGGTCAGAAAAATTGAGAATGCTAAAGATGTTTAGTAATACTCTATTTTATCAACCCTAGCTTATATCATTACAGGATAAGTTTGAACAATTTGTTTTAATTATGTTTTTTTTTCTTAAAACTCTTAAGATAATTGAAGTAAATTTTCTTTTTCTAAATAGAATTTCATAATTTTTATGTCTTTTATCATTCATATTTATATTTATTTAAAAAGAAACTAGGATGGTGTAACAATTATGTCACCTTTTTCATTAACAAGTTTGTATCCAGTTTTAATTGAATAAATAAAGAAATATGAACACTGCTAGCAGATGCTTATTGCAATTTTCAAATTTTTTATCTTTCCCATTTGTTTTGCATGTTGTTTCTTTTGAATCTAAAAATAAACTTTTTTTAAAAATCCCAAAGTAAGGGCTCAAATTTGTGCTAAGAAGTAGATCTTCCATTTTCTGTACAAATCAAAATTAATTTTCACTTAAAATTCCATGGTAGTTTATAAATGAGATTGCAGGAAGAGTTCTGAAATCTTGTAATGACTGATTTAATATTTTTGTAATTTGAATATATATAACCGATAAGTTTGCTTACAGTACAAAGTTCTACATATTGTAATTAAATAAATCTTTTTTGTTTATGGAACAACAAGCAATTTGAAAAATTAATAGGATAAATATTGATTTAAAAAAAAAATTTACAACACATTTTTCTCTTGTGCCTTTAGCAACACTTATTCCTTCAAAAGAAATTGACAAAACTTCAACAAAGTCGTCGAATATTAAAAAAATTATATTTAATAAGTTTTTATTACAATTCTTTATTACAAAGTTGAAATTTCATTAATTTTAGTGAATGATTTTGTAGTACTTATTTATTAAAAATGGAAGAAAAATCTTTGCTAAATGGTAGAATATTTTTGGTTCCTAGAAGAAATTATCAAAATAATTTCTTTTTGTTAATATTAGTAATTATACTTACATTTTTAGATATATTTAATATGTAATAGGTTGTTGCCTGAAAAGCCTCCAAAGAAAGCAAATTGCTTCATAATTCTGTATCATAAAAGATATGTGTTTAATGTATGTATAGAAGACAAGAAAAAATTAGAAAATTTTTAATATTGACATAAGTAAAGCATTAGTCTTAAGATTTAAGAGATTGTTTACAAATATTGCCATATTAATTTAAAATTTTATTAGGAAAAAATCTGTATAAACAAGCGCTTTCTGAAAAAACTCAATGCGAGCTATAAGTCTACGAGCATAATGCTCCAAAACCGTTTTTGTCGTAACCTAACCAAAATTTTATTAATTAATGAAATTTTTTTAATTTTATTTTTTCTTCTGTTCTATAATCGTGTTAATGGCTGGAGTCAAAGGAAAATTGCTTTTTAAAGCTGATGCTTTTTCCTAATATAAGAAATCCTTTAATTAACAAAATAAACTTCAACAATATTTACTTTGTTTGCTGCTGCTTGAAGAATGATTTGAAGGTAGATAGCAAATATGTTAACAAGTCGGACACACGACACATCTCAATGTGATGTTGTAATTAATTATGTGTGACGTAGATGAAACGTTATCTGACACCATGGATATTTTAAACAAATGAAAATTGTTATAAAAGTGGCTTGGTCATGATCTTAACTAGAACAAAAAAAAAAACATTATAATTTGAAAATTTATCTCAAATTATCCAATTCATTCCATCATATTTTATTAAAATATTTCATTCAGTATTGCAGAAATAAAATATTCATAAATTATTTACTATTTTTCTTTTAAGCAATCACTAAAACACATTCTGGCTAATACTTCTCTCTTATAGGCTTAATTATATTTTAAATGATATCAATATAATGTCCTAATGTAATTCTATGGTACATATTTAACAAACAAGTGATATTCATAAATTATAAAAAAAATCTGTGAAAGTATTTATTAAAATAAACCAAAAATTAATAAGAATTAAAAAAATTATACGAAATTAAAATTTTTACTTTATTATAAAGAATTCAATAGATTATTAAGAATTGAATTCTGATAAAGAAAATCCAATAAGTTGAGAAAAAAAAATTCAAATTTAGAGAAAAATAAAATATTTTGTCACTTCTTTCAATTTATTATTACAAAATATTTATGTTTATTTTTGTGCTAGAAAATAAATATAAATGCTACAAGTAAATAAATGTATAACAATGTTTCTTTCAAATCTATAAGTTTCACTCTCTCATAGTTTATTTACTTTATACTTAAAAAATTTAATTGAAAAGTTGTGTCAATAATTCAGCATTTCTACAGTTTTAGAATATAGTAACATAGAGGATCAAGTAAATCATAAGAAAATGATTAGTTATATGAAAAGTTTTTTTAAAAATGTATACATATTATAACTTATTAGATTTTCTTTATCAGAACTTTTTTTTAATGATTTGATTATTGTTTAGGAGTTTATCTCTTCTGCTCAATTTTGTGACAAATGTCATAACCCCAGCAACTTTACTTCAATTTGTTTGGGTCATCAACACAATTTTGTGCAATAGAATCTGACAGTTCCTTATAGTACTAAGATACTCATTTTTAAAGATCAGTCAAGAAAAATTTAATGTGACATATATGTAAATTAAAATGTCTTCATATTTAATTCATATAAGATATATCTTTTTATGCACATACTTTTCTCAAATACTGTAATTTTCAGAAGAAAAAAGCATCTTCATAAAAGTTGCATTTGAACAAAATGGCTTACAAATTTTTTTGATTCAATAGCATGAAAAAAGTGTTCTTTTCTAAATAACTTATATTTGTAAAGAATGAGAAAGTTATTTCCAATAATTTTTCAATTATTTAAATAAAAATCATTTTAGGTTAGTTTTAAATTAACTTATAACTTTTGTTAATAAAACAATATTTTACATTATGTAAAAAGTAGAAGTAAACATTTGTCTTCTAATACATTTTCGATTCATAGCAAAAAATTTTTAAGAATTACAAAATATGAAAATTTAAAAATTTCCAATCCAAAATATAAATTTAATATTTTGCTATCTAAGTAAATAATTATACTTTAAAATTTTGGCTTTTATGGTCTTTTTATTTAACAAGTGTTACTTAAAAATTATACATCATAAAGTTTCATTAAAAGCATTTTTATTTTAAAATATGCTTTTTCAAAACTAAAATCAGACGGAAAACCAATTACCTAATTTAAAGATTTTTTGCATTAAAAATTAAATAGTGATTTATATAACAAGACCAAAATCAATATTTTTGTATTGTTTATCATAATTCTGATTTTTTTCTTTATATATAATCAAATAATGCATACTATCTAGTTTTAAATATTTAAAAAAAATCAAAGTTTATGTTTTGAAATTAATAAAAATAACTTAAAAATCCTTGTTAAACTTAAAGTAACTTTTGTACTTTATTCTCTATCAGCAATATAAACCCCTCAATACTAACAACACTCCAAATATAATTTCATGGTGATAGCAGTATTCTGAGCTAAATTTAAACATAAATTTTTTATTAAAAGATTACAGCAACACAAAATGAGTTAATAAGCTTGAACATCAAAATTAAAGGAAAAATTAAAATCGAAATAACTTTCTTCAAATTATTTTGACAAAAGCAATACTTTTAATAAAATATGGTAAATAAACTCTTTTCTTGCAAGAAAATTTCACCAAAAAAATGAGCTACTTAGCAAAGTTATTGATAGAGATTGGTATAACAAGTAATTAATATATACAAATAATGCTATTCAGATGCAAATATAGTTCTTTTTGGCAACATATAACAAAGAATCTCTCACTTTAGGAGATCTGAAATATTCTTCATAAGAATGATTTTAATGCAATCAGTCTACAGTGACAACAAGGCACTGTACAAATCAACAGACGGGAATGGCTGAAAATAGAAATCATATCTAAGGTGATACGAAAAAAGTGCAATTCAAAGCCAAGTTTCGATTCAGTTATAAAATCACACCTAGTGTTGTATGTAGACAAAGCACTTGAAATAATCCCATATTTATTAGAAAAAGATCACATTACAGAGATACTCAATGATGAGCTGAAATCACCATAAATGAATGTAAGGACTTAAATATCATTCCGAATTATTAATTTGACGATCCAAAGATTACAAGTTAGAGATTTCATGTTGTAAGTCATTCATTTCTATCTCTTAATGTATAATTATGATACACTGCACTTAGAGATGTTTTGAACATGAAAGAATGAAATGACAATACAAACTTTATTTAAATCCGATTAAATATATTTAAGAAGTAACTTTACTGTGCTTGCTTTAAAAACTTTGCAATAAAACCAAGACTTTTCACTGTTTGAAACTAGAAGATTGTACTTCTCAGGAGGTAATGTCTATAATACTTTAAGAAAACAGATTCCTAAAGTATACACATCCATGCTCAAGGTAGGATTCGAACCCATGTACTGTTAAACTGAAGACAAGAGCGCTAATCATTCTAAGAATGCTAATTTTCAATAAAATTTAAATTTTAGAAGATTTATGAGCAAAAAAATTACATTAAATATTAAGAAAATCAAAAGTTATTCTCTATAATATAGCATTTTCTTGTTAAATTGTGTTCAAAATGTATCATGCTTATATATGAGAAGTATATAAAAAACTTTAATTTCATCTTTTGTTGTTCATCAATAGCATCCTTTGAGAATTCTTTGAATTGGGATGACTCAAATTTCACTAGTATTAATGGATAAACAATTGAAGAATAACATTTAAATCTAATATAACATTTTAAATGAATACATCACTTTAAAAAAAATAAAAAGAAATTGCTACCAAAATGTGTTCATTTTTTTCAAATCTTAAAAACAAGAGTTTAAAAATAATTAAAGATAACTAATTTCTGACCTACAAAACTTTATTTGCTAGCACAACTGTTTCAAATAATATAACGTGCTGCGCCAAAGAGAAAATCAATATCAGATACTATACAAAGCATTTGAAGATTTGGCTTCAGCAATACATAAATACAATAAAAAGTGAACTTCTAAACAGTTTCATAACTGTTTATAAAATATCATTTGCAAAACCTATTTACATCTACAAAAGTAAAGTATTTAATGCAGCAGTCATATGTACAGTACAGAAAATAAGTCATACACACATGTATGATTTTATCCAAAAATGAATAAAATGCACTTCACAGGGATGTTTAGGTATATGCCAAACACTTGGCACAACCATTAAATCATTTACTCATTTGTTTGAATGCAATTTATGTAAACAGAAAATTTTCATCACTTTAAAACTGAAAAATCACTGATATAAATTTTTAACTTTCAACTGAATTATGCATTGCTAAATTCTCAATTTTAATGATTAGCTATATGTAATATCTTACAGAAAACTTTTCTTATGATATTGAATGATTTGGAACTTTAAATCATAGATTTAAATATTTTAATGTGGAGGAGCTGCTATAAAAAACACTAACAATTTTAACTTAAAAAGAATTTTTTAAAATTTCATATAATTTTTTGAATTTTTTTTTCCTAAGATTTTAAACCTTCCACATTGTAAGTATATATAAGTTTTCTTTCTACAATTATTTTAGATTTAGCAAGATTAATTAAACTTTATTAAATATATAAATAATAAATTTTATGGAATTAAACCTAATGCATATATTACTTCATATGCTGTTCTTGATCGCTATTAGTTTCATTTTATTTCAACAAGCCTATTTCTGCACCAAAGGGAAAAATATGCAAATTTAAAATAACTAGCAAAGGTAACTTTTAAACAAAGAAAATATAAAAATAAAAAATATTTTTTATATGTTTTTAAAATTTATTCTATGGTTAAAAATTAGATGTAATAAATTTAATAAAATAACTTTACAAATATTCCTTTTAAACATTACATACATAAACATCCCTGTGTGGAAGCTAAAATGGTATTTATACATGAAGCAAGAAAATTTTCAAGTATCGTATAACTACTTTACAAAAGCAAGTATTATATTTAATGTTTGAAAAATGGCAGATTTAAGAGTAGAAAAATATTTCAGAATCTTGAGAAAACAAGTATGATTTAATTATCGATTATCAAAGTTTATAATATGTTTAAGGCAACAGATCATCTAATTTTTTATAATTAAGATCATGTTTATAAAATATATATATGCATATATTTTTCTAGATTCAAAGTTTTAAAGATGTGTGAATTACTACATTTTAAATCAAATCATATAGTGCACGACATATAAAATGCAAAGTTCACTTTTTTCAACTCTACACAAGGATAACAGTTCATGCAACAAAACTTCATACATACATATATATTAAGCAAATATTTTTAATTTATTATGATACAAAAATATACAGATCCAATTAGTAATAAAATATAAAAAAAAGAAAACACAGGAATATGGAAAAATAAAAGTGATAAAAAAATCTCTTCCTTTAATTTCAGTTAAAAATTATTCTCAGCAAAACTATCACATATAGTTTAATTACAAAATAAAATGTTTAAACAATTGAAATTGAAAATTTCAACAAGTTTCTATATAAAAAAAATTTATCAAATTTTTCCAACAGTTAGCCATTTAGCAGTTTATAGATAAATGTAAAATTTTTTCTTTCTATGAAAATAGTTTTAGAAAAATTCTGATTCGATTAGAAACTGAAATTTTCAAATATTTGTAATTTCTCAGATTTCATGCTTTTTGAAAAATAAAAAAATAAACTATTTTAGTGCAATTTAGTTTTACAAAGACTAATAGATGTTAGATTTTAGTGAGAAATATTTTTCTGAAAATAAAGTGCTAGAAAATTAGTTAGTATTTTAAAATAATGAAAATTATAAAAATAAGAAAAATAGTAAAAATTTATCAAAAATTTTCATGACAATATTTAAAAAAGTATTATTTTCAATTTTTTAAATATCTAATAACATAATTTTTAATATCATCTAATTAGGAGCAAGTCATCTTAATCACAATGCTATTATTAAATCACTTAATAAAATATTCCTAATGAAATTTATTAAGTGACTTAATACCAGTCATAAGATTACTTTTTCTTTGATTGAAATTTTTTACAGTTACACTTATCAGTTAATAAATATAATACATTTTTATTTGGAATAAATTGATATAAACTATGTTCAGTGATGATATGTGTGCAATATATCAGACATAATAATTTAAAAGGTTATTTATAATAGAACACAACTATTTCAAAAATATCAGCAAGGATAAAATTTATAAGTAAAAAATATTCTTGTTTACTTTTAATACAAATTCGCATACAGCTTAATCAAGAATATTGTAATACTTATATTAGATTCTTCAATAAGCATTATAAAAAAACAAATAATAAATCAAAAAAGCATGAATTAGTTAAGGATATTTCAGTTTTTATAAAATAATAGTAAAAATAGGTATTACAAAGTAAAAATAGCATTTTAAAGCAAATTTTTTGATGCATTCTTTGGTATATGTTCAATGTAAATAATAGTAATAATCAATGGAGCTTGCATTCCCTTTAATAAGTTATTAAAAGGAAAAACTCTCAGAATCTATCAATATATAAAAAAATTACCACTTAATATCTGAGAAGTCTATTCCTAAAAATTAAATATAAAAGTTCAAAACTATTTTTAAAATAAATAAATCACAAAATATGTAATAGTTATCAATGATTTTCTTTAACAGACTAACATTTAGAGAACATAAACACTAAGAGTAATTTCAGAAATTACTTTCATAAAAAACGTAAAACCAACAGTTATGTTTCACTTAATCATTAATGTGTTAAAACTTTAATGCATAATTACATTGATGATTAAAATTAGGCTAGTTAATTTTTGTAATGAAGGCATAGTACTACTTGAAAATTTTACGATTTAAATATAAATAAACATGTATTTTATATTTATATAGTATACATATACAGAAAAGGTTATATATAGCTTCATATGTCTTGATCATAAATCATATATATATATAAATAATTCTATATAGAGTATAACATTTTTCAATTCACATTAATATTGCACTTTCTTACACAAGAGTAGTTTGGAGGTTTTAGTATTTATATAACTGAAATAAGACAATAAATCTAAAGCAAATAATAAGCCAGAAAAATGCATTTAATAGAAGTGCAACTTTGCATTTTCACAAGAAATTTTTAGACATTATAGTTATGCTGTACCAGAAAAAATAATGTACTTGAAATGGTACAAGAATTTTTAGCAAAGATTTTTTAATGAATAACCTACAGGTCTTAGAATTGGATACACACAAATATCAATACCAATTTTATTTGGCTTATAGGAATGTATATTAAGATATGCTTAGCATTTTAAAAAAAGAACATACAAGCTAAAAATGATTTCACTTGTGACTTGTTCTAAAAATATATTTAGAAGTATAAATATAATTGTATTGCTCATTACTTCCATTACACCTTTAAAATCAGAACACTGCATGCAGCTAGTTTTGAAAGACAACAGTTTACAAATTTTAAGTTAAAACAGTTTACAAATAGAAGAAAACACCTTGAAAAAAACCTAAAACGAAATGACTCAGACAGTTCCCAATATTTCTATAAAAAAACGCTCTACAAAAAGTTTCACTAAACTGACACAAATTATATTAAGAAGTTTTAGCATACTAGTGATTAAACAAAAAATATTGAACTAAAATACATTAAAAATGCTGAAAATATAACTTAAAAATTTGTCAAGCACATGTAAAACATGTTAGAGTACCTAATGGCTAAAAACACATTAACAAACACTTACTTAAAAAATAAAATACAACATAACTATAAATTCTCTTAGCTTATTTTTAGAAATCAAAGATAAAAGAATTTTCACATTGGAAACTGCACAGAGCAATTTAGTAAACAGAAATAATACACAGTCCATGTATATTATTTCATAAAGTAATATAAAACATTTTACTTAATTTTGACAACAGAATGATTTCAGGTGCCCTTGTGATAATAATTACATAATCTATTAAAAGTAACTAAATAGAAAGTGATAACCCTTTTAATTTGCACTAACAGTTTCCTTTAATAGTGTATATTCTCAATAAAAGTAACCTGACAGTCTCACAGAGTTGCAACTAGTCTACATTACATAAAAGGATTCTGCGAGGTGTTTGACAAAGTATTTTGACTAAATTGAGGAAGAGTTGTAAACACAGCACTCTGTAAAGGCATGCTGGCAGAAGTTGGAAGAGTGCTACTCTCAGAGGGTAATGCAAATGCACCATTCTGTGCTCTAATTTCATTAATAGTCAACGGTGATGGTCTAGCAGCCTGGAATGGATTTCCTGTAAAGAATAAATTAGCAATAAGCAAACAAAATAAATAAAAAATATTGGTAACACAGAAATAACAAGGTAATAAAATTATAATAAAGGGTATAAAATACTAACAAATTTATAAAATAAAACCCCACACAGTTAACAAAAAATTTTAAGCAACTTTCCTTTCACCATAAAATTTGCATATAATGTATCATTATACACAAGAATAAATCAGTAAGTAATATTTTTTGATTAATATATTATAACTCCTCTAATTACTCAATTTATTTGTGTAAGTTTTAAGTACATTACCTCTAATTTAAAACACTTTTCTAAATTTCTAATTCTCAATTTGGCTATTTTTCTTTATTTTAAAAAAAGAAAATAGAAGATTACACAATTAAATTTCAATTGCTGTTTCTTTTCCCATTAAATTACATTGAAATGAATTACAAAAAATAATTACACTGAAGTCAAGATCATAAAAATTGGTAATTAGAATAAACATCTTTTAATTTCAAAATTTCAGATCAACAATGCCTAGTATGTATGGTAAATAGAGGAACGACTATATTGGAGAGACTTACAATCCTTCATCTTTTCAAAAGAAAAGAAATTATGTTCCTACAACCTTTTCTCTGAATAAATAATCAGTACTTTTGTAAAGCCATGAACCATGATGTCTCATCAATTATTAAAATCAAATATTAAAATTTGAAATCTCATCAAATATTAAAATTTGAAGAGGGAGGAATTTCAAATATGATAATTCCAGAAACTGATTATGAATTAAAGCAAACTTATATTAAGCAAACTTATTATCAAAATAATGGAGTTTTGCAGTCAACAACAGAAACTTCTAAGAAGAAAAGGAAATGTAAGAAGATCAGATCAGATCAGATCTCGTCTCGTTTCGTCTCATCTCGTCTCATCTCATCTCATCTAATCTAATCTAATCTAATTTAGATGTAATTGAATATCAGTGTTTTCATTTAATTTATTTTTAAACAAATGGTTTAAAAATACAATAAATGAAAACACTGATATGGCTACCTTAAGATGTTTTTATGAGAGGAGAGCATAAAACTTGTCAATCAATTGTTTAATAATTTCAGAAAATTCAAATTGGCTTCTTTGATAGATCACAATAATTTCAAAGCTAAGCAAAGAATGTTTTCTTTAAAGGAAAAGTTATAGCATGGTTTTCTTTTCAAGAAAATTTCAGCTGAAGTAGAAAGTAAAACCAGTTTGCATTGATGATGATGTATCTTGGTAGCAGAGATTGATACAGTTTATAATCCAACAATGTATTGAAAATGGTTCATTTTACTAGCTCATTATTGACATAACTATATTAGTTAATAGCGCAAAACAAAATATAAAAAAAATCTTATGGGTAACCTTAGTTTTTCAACTATCAGCATCTGTCAAGCAGCCCAATACAATCTTGAAGCAAATGAAAAAATATCTTCAGCAGAATTCCTAGCTGTTATGTCAAAAAGTCCAGGGCAAGTGAAGAGGTGGTCTCCAATCACATCTTCAAGTCCACATAAAGGGCAAATCACAGAGTCTGTCAAACCTAAACAGTGAGGGTGCTTTTACAAATAACTCCTAAGGTGGAAATTTGCCACTACCACAGCTCTATAGAGGTTGCACAGAATAGGCTTTTGTTAGCAAAGAAGCCCACACTTTCCCTCGTATGAACACCTTGTAAACATTTTTATGATAGGAAACAAAATTTCTTTTATTAAGATTTTATTATTAATCTCTTAATAAGCTTTTATTAAGTATGGTACTTTAAAGCTGGACAGGTAGCTGTAGATTTGAGGTAGTTTTTGCCAAATCATCAGTTGAATCATTACCAGCAATGCCAAAGTGGATGAATATCTACTGCAGTACAATTTGATGTCCCTCTTCAAGTAGAGAACTAATAGCTATTTAACAGTGATAAACAGAACCAATATTGCTATGTGTAATTGAATAGAATGTGATTTGATGGTAGCCTGAGAGTCAATAAAAATATACCATGTAACCTTTGCTGATTTCTTTAAGAGTGATGCAGCAGCCACTTCTCAATTGTAGATGTTACAATATTCTCCTATAGCCTGGCAAAGCTTGAAACATTTAAAATATACTCCTGCATTGGCATTATTAATTGCATCCTTAATTGAACCATCCGTAAAAACATGAAACCAATTAAATGTTGGATAATGCTCATCAATAATAGCCAGGGCAGCTATCCCTAGTTCAGAATCAGAGGAAACTTTCTTATGATTATATGCTCTATAAATATGATTTTGAAAATGGGGCTCTAAAAAAACTTCTTTATCAGCATCCAGTATCATAAACTTATCAGAAAATTCCTTGGTCAAAGTCATAAAGGTTCTCAGGGACTTCAATCTAGGGTAAGCATGTATATAATTTTTCCAGAAACAATCATACCTCAGAAGCCTGTCTGAAAGTTTCAGGATTGCACTTAGTCTTTGATCTGCAAAAGGTTCCAATCCAGTCTGAATTTGCATTGTCTCTACAGGAGCAGATAAAACCCCACCTAAATAAATTAGATAAATCTGTCTCTAATCTTGCCAGCTCATTGGCTAATTCATTGCCAGAAACATCAGTGTGCTTAGGCACCCATATTAAAGTAATGGAGTTATTATTAGCCAATGTACACAGAGTTGAGGTAGAATTTACCAGACAAGAACAGAAGTTATAGTAAATTTATGTAAAGCTAGTAATGTAGCTTGACTGTCATAACATATAATTATTCTTTTATGAGAATAGTTTCTGCTCAAGCATATTCTAGCGCGCATGAGATTGGCAAAGACTTTTCTTTGAATACAGTTGTATGTTTACCCAAAGAGAATGACAGCTTCGTACCATCAGCAGGGCAACAAATAACAGCCCTAGTGTTGGAATTTATTTTTGAGTCATTAATATACCAGTAAGTACAGTTTTTACTGATGGTAACATTAATAACAAACTTATTTTTAAAAAAAATACTCGCTTATAACAAAATCTATCACTTAGATTTCACAATAAGCAAATTTTCTAAATTATTATTAGATAGCGAATTTCTAAATGCATTTTCTTTTTCATTAAACTAAAAACTCTTCACATTCTGCATTGCTATGAGGTATCACTAATATCTTTATTAGTGCTTTCTTATTAGTATTAAGATGAATTTATATACTCTATCATATTTGTCACTATTATCTATACCAGGAATGGCTAACCTGCTGATTGTGAGCCACATGTGGCTCTTTGAAGGATTAGTTGTGGCTCTCGATAAATGTATTTAAGAGAAAATCAAGCTCTACAATTAAAATACAAGTCAACATAGATAGCTGAATTTCGGAAATTTGTACCAGAATCGAAGTATCCTGAATTTAAAAAGGCTGCTTTTCGAATTTTTTCAATATTCGAAAAACATACTAATGTGAATCATTTTATTCCTCTTTAAAATTCATGAAATCCAAACACAAATCAGTAGTAGCTAACCAACATCTCAAAGAATTACTCAGAAGTATTGTCACCAATTAGTCACCAAATTTTATAGAATTATCAAGATAAGTAAAATAAATATGTTTAGTTTTTAATATTTAAATTCAATACACACATTTTGTACTTTAATTTAGGATTTCAATAAATATAATTTATGTTAAAAAAAAATTTTAATGCCATTTTCGCATACCTGTTAAATACGTACTTAATTCTCTCAAAAATTTTCAAATTTTCAAAATTGGCTGACTCTCTTTTAAGGAGTTTGGTTACCCTTAATCTATACTTTTAATTTCACCAAATGTAAACCACAAAGAATCTTTTGATTTTCAGTTTTTAATTTACATAAATGTTCAGTCAATTTAAATTTCCAAGTCATCAATAGCCACATCCTCAGATTCACCTTTTTTAATTGCAGGGGAAAATGGAAACATTTAAACAAAGTATCTCACAAATGAAAATTTGATGTCATCCAATTTATCAACATCTGGAAATTGCAAATGGTATAAAAGATCTTGTTTTATCAGAAATTTTTTTAAAATGAGCCACAAAAAGTTATAAAATATTTCTAAACATCAGAAAAAAAAATTTTTTTTCCTCCCTTCATCAGATAATGTAATCAGATTTACTACTTCCTACGACTAAATACCAAGATTTTTTTTTTTATTATTATCACAAGAATGATAATTCATTTCAAATAAAGGTATACTTGTAATTAAAAATGGTTTAACAAATTTAGTTAACAGTTCCTACAGCCAGATATACATGATCTTTAAGTTTATGAATTTGTGAATGACTAGGATGTAATAGAACATTATACTTTTTTCAAGCATCTTTACAGTGTAAAGCAAAAACACATTTTAAGCTTACTCTGGTGTGCAAAAATTAATGACGTGTGTTCCAAATCGATAAAAATTGTATTAGAACATCTTCAAGATGTAAGAATACAGAAAAAGTAAAAAAAAAAAAAACTCCAAAAAAATTCAAAATGATTAAAAAGGAACTTTATTGAAAAATGAGCATAGAGCAGAATGACAGAGACGGCCGAAACATCCATGTGACAACTCTCTAGCAAGAAACATCCAGCTTTTAGTAGGGGATATGATCTCCCCTGACTGCTGTGCAGGATTGACATCGTCTGTCCATACTGAGTATGAGGTTCACAACGTACAGGTCGTCCTGCGAATAGGCCGCCATTGTGCAGCCTCCTTGCGTCTGTAAACCATGATATCAGTCGTCCAGTCATCTGTTGGAGGTGTCTCGCAATTTCTCCAGTGGTCTGCCACCTATTCCTTCGTGCCTGTAGGACCATATACCAGTCGTCGACTGCAGTGGTTGATTGTGGACAACCACTGCTGAACCTTCGGACAACTGTTCCTGTAGTTTGAAATGCTTTCCAGATTCGTGAAACGATGCTATGAGAGATTACAAACTCCACAGCCACACTTGTCACACTTCGACCTTCCTCAATCTTCTCAATGATTCGACCTTGTGTAAGGTCATCTAGATGTCATTCTAGTCGAGGTTGTCTTTTCATTATTTCACACTGATTAAGCAGCTCTACATCATTTAAACTGATATACGTCATGCAATAGCTTTCACAAAAATGCTGAGCAGAAATGCTGTTAAAAGCAGGCTGCCGGTGTACAACAGCCCTTCGACATTCCCCCTTTATGTCATGTTGCGTAATTTGAGTATACCCTTGCGTATCTGACCGTAGTCGATCTCCTGATTGGTCTTTTGGTCCCATTTACCTGTTTGTTCTGCTGTTACGCTAATTTTTCCACTTCGTCCTTAATTTTTACAAACCAGTGTATACGATAGATTATAATAACAGAAAAAGTTTCTTTCCTCTAGATACAATTTAATATTTTTATGAAAAGATTTCTTTGTACTTTTCTTTGACACCATTTCACATCTTTTTCATTTTAAACCTGGTTTGATGTATTTTAAATCCAAGTCAGAATTTTTAGCTCCTATTCTTGGAATACTTAAAAATGCGAATTTTCAGAATATGTCCATTTTTCCACTTTAACTATATCATAAAAATATTTAAAAGAGAATCCCGTTGATCAATGAGTCTTTGAAAATTTTTTTGTAGTGAAAACCAACATGTGTAAACATGTTCCAGGATTTTCTTAGTATTTGTCACAATTCACACTACACAACAGTCGCAAACAATTTTTTTCAAACTTACTTTTCTTTTCAAACTCCAATTTAAACAATATATGCCAATTATAAATTCATCAACTTTAATTGGTAAGCTTGCAGCTCCCCTTTCTCAGAGGCAAGATTTATTAAATGAAGAGAGCAACCAATAGCTATTAAAATTTTCTTGCTCTGTTCTTAAATAGGTTATCACACCTTTTATTTTCCCTTGCATTACTGTTGCATAATCAGCACCAAATGAATTATAATTTGATTGATTGTAAATCATTTGATGATTTACAATGTTAAAAAATTTTCTAAGATAGTTCAAAGTATGTATATATTTTTTGACACACCCTGTAGTTCTTTTATTAAAACCAATTATAAAATACTTTTTTTAGTTTCTTTAAATTCATATTTTGTAAACTTTTTAAAATAATTTAAAAATTTTGAAAATTTTAAAATATTTATTTTATATATTTGTTGAAACAAAATATACCTGTGCAAAATTAAAAAAATATTTATATTCTTACCAAGAGTTCTAGATCGTGGAGCAGTAGGGTCCAAATTTATCAAAGTGGATTCTGTGCCACTTAAAAGTGCATCTAAGGATCTTGCTCCCTCTTTAGAGGAGGAAACATCAGCAGAAATGGATTTCTTCATATTTAACATATCAAAAGCAGTCGATTCTAAAATGCAATATTTTAATTATAGCTTGGCATTATTAAATCTAAAAAACTATAATAGTAGTCAAAAAAGAAAATGAATATTGAAATATTTCATGCAGTTTTATACAGGCAATAAAAATTTAAACAATTACCACATTACACTTTAATGACACTCACCTCAGTTTTAGAAATAAAGATGATTTCAAATTCATCATAAGAGCATAAAACATATAAAAAAAGCTATACAACATGCCTACTTAAATACCTTCCCAAACCTCTTAATTTTGGATAGGTTCATAAAAATGATGTCTAAAAAATCCATGTTCATAAAAATGATGTCTAAGTACATAAATAAAACAACCTAGGGAAAACTGCAAAGTTGACATTGCTGTCTTGTAAATGGAACAAAAATAAGAAAAAACAATTTACAAAATTGTAGAGTACCATCAATTTTAAACTAAAAGACACCTTGTGAATATTAATGAGAATAATTGAATGATTAAAATGCATTTTTGTTTTTTCATGATTTCTTACACAGTGACATGATAAACAATCTAAGAAAAATCCTCACATCACAACAATATACCTTTATTTGAGAAGTTAAAACTTCTCCTCATGTAATGCAGGTTTCCCATTTGAATGTCACACTGCATACATAGGAGCACAGAGCATGACATGCTCCTATGTATGCCTTGGCACAAGCATCCCTAAGGCATTCTTCAAGGTCTTTAGAATGTTTGTGGAGGAGACAAATAAAACTGCTGTTTTAAGTATTCCCAAAAGAAAAAGATCAAGTGGAGTCAGATCAGGTGAATGTAGGGGCCAATCTTTGACAAAACCACACACAATTACTAGATTCCAAGTTACAAGGTATTGCTTTACTGAATATGTCTAGTGAGTAAATGCCTCACCAGTTTGAAACCATAAATTCCTAAATGAGACTCCCCATAAAATCAGAAATTATGTTTTGTTACAATTTTAATATCATTAATATGTTATTATAAAATACTGGGCTGATAAGATTATGGTAAACTCCCCACCAAATGTTAAAAGAAGATCACTACAGACACACTGAATATTGATTATACCATCTAAGATTTGACAGTACCCAGTAATGAGCATTTTGCATATTGTACATGCTATTCCATAAAAAATATGCCTCACACATCCATATTTTGTCGGATAAGAACATTGTCTGGACTTCTATCTGATTCCTGATAAAGATGTACAAAATATAGCGTTGCACAGCATACCAGTTTTGTAAAACCTGTTGACGCATTGATTAATATGGATAAGTGCCTTATTCACTAAAGAATTAAAAGCTTACTTTTGGAAAAGGCACATTGTTGATTGATCACTCTAATGCTGCATTTTGGAAATGCAAGGGTATATGCTAAGACCTCATCCAACTGAACTTGCTGTCCTATCTGAGTTGGTCTGTCAGTTAAAATCGACTAGTCTTTAAGTCTGTCTCAAACATTTTACAATAGTTAAGATATTTGATGAGAAAGGCATGGGCTTGCAGAGAAATATTTCTGATACAATCTACCTGAAGATCATTTATTTTTTTCACATTCACTGTACAGTAAATCTCATAATATTCAGTTTCAGAAAATCACCCATGAACATCAGCATACTACAACCCAAAAAGATATCTCTTTTAAAGCAGACTTATGTTTAGTAAGATGGCATTCCTCATATATTTACAAGCTAATAAAAATTCAATCACCAAATGCAAGCTGAATTGAGTTACTATTTTATATGATACATGTATTGTTTACTCTGTTTATAAAGATGCTCCGTATAAGAATGAAACCTTTGAAGTTTGTAACATGGGCTTTTCAATCGAAAATCACAAATATCACTATATCACATTGTGGTATGTCACATGTGTGGTACATTTCACCTGAAGATTGTCATTTCTCATTTTTGAGTTTTGCGACATCACAATGTAAGAAAGCGAAATCAAACACAGGTTCTATTGTATTAATGTTTACCAGGTGCCTTCTTATACAAAATGATGCTCTAAAAATTTATAAATTATTTTTCTCCTTATTTGGCTCCATTTTTCATTTTGAGATAGGAATGTCAACTTCTCAGTTTTTCAATAAGTGACACCTAGGTGGTTTTACTCAGTAGTGCACGACTATTTTTCTATAAGCTATACAGACTTCAATGAACATAACAGCAGTCATCCCAAAGTTAAGAGGATGAAAAGAGATTTTCATTGAAAAACTATATATTTTTCTGAATTAGAAGTTTGCTAAATTTTTCCTTCTGAAAACAATATTATAAGTCAGACATCATTCTCAAGTTTAGGAAATGATAATAGTTATTCAAAATGAATGCAATATCACAAATGTATTAAATTTTTTGTTAAAATTCAAATAGGGTAGTAAAAACACTCATATATAATGCAATAACAGTTAAAAGATAGTTTACTTACAAAATTTTAAATGTTTCATATTGTTGGTAAGAAAATGGTTATTGAATTTACAAAGATATTTTTTGTAAGGACGAGGTTCAATAGAACCCTCATGTTTTTTTATATATTTTTGAATTTAGGGGGATTGTCTAGCTTTATTAGATAATCCCTAGATAGCAACAACAACCCAGTTAAAATCTCCTTTGCAACTTTTCACCTAAATTGGTGCAACTATTTTTTATTACTAAATTAACATCTAAGCAAAGCTGAAGACAGGAAGTTTTAATAAATAACAAAATACTAAAATTTATGCAATAAATAATCTTATCTGATTCAACTTCTAGTAAAATATGTGGATAATGATTATAGTAAGCTTTTAATAAGGAATACACTGAACATTTTGTGAACATTGTATCTAAAGGTGCCGCAAATTATAAGACTAATTTCATCACAATGTAACTGAGTCTGATAACAAGGCACAATAAAACCTTTAATAAAATTTTATTATTCATTACTATTTTATATCTTTTAATAAACATTTAAGAAAAATTTTTAATTCAAGAAGATACAAATAAAATCAAAACATTTGCTAGTAAAAATATCAATGAAAGACAAAATTTAATATTTACCAATTATGAATGCATAATCATTATTTCAGACGTGAAAAATACTGTTAAAATCATAGTAAGAAGAAATAAATGACTACCTTTATTTTCTTGTAATGCTGAAAATTCTTCATTTGAATTCCTACGACCATTAGCATTTTGTATGGAAGGACTCCAAGGATCATTTTGAACTATAAATAAAGCATTTACAAAAACTTAATATTAAATACTTTGTAATATAAATCATTACTAGCACTCATCAAAAGCTGTATTCCACTTAAGGAGGAAAAACGTATAAGTATGAAGGATTTGTATATACTTTTTACATGTTAAAATTAATGCATGATAAGTACGAGTTATAGATACATATAAATTTAGAATGGCAGAAAGAAAACATTGAGAGGGAGAGAAATACTTGCATCCTCTTCTTCTAATTTTTTAACTATCTCTGGTTGTCACAAATCTCCAAGACAATATTTAAAATGGTATAGTAAAAATTTTAAGTGTTTGTAGTCCAATTAAAATTATTACTTTCTTAAGACAATAAATTTGCATTTCTCATTAATATTACTCACTTAAATACAATGTTCTTTGTTTTACATTAGAGATATAAAAAAACTTATTCCTAAAACCAACATTACAGTATATGTATGTAAACATAAAATCTACACAATAAATTCTAAATTATCTTTAAAATTACTGAAACATTATTTTATAAATTCTTTGCAATAAATAACCAATATCATAGAAAATAGAATTTCTTCTATCAAAAGAACAGAAAATAACTGATAATTCTCCAGCTAATAAATACTTTTTTTAAAACAAAAATAAAACAAAGTTGTGGGATTTGTAAAAATTCAAACACAATTTTTAATTTAATTCAAAATTACACAAAAAAATTAGACAGCAATTTACGCAAGACTTTTCAATTCAAAAACATATATGAAAACTGAGACAATATTCATAAATAATACTAAATAAATAAGCTTACCAACATTAAGATTTCTTTCTGGCAATGAATCTGGAGAATCCCATATATTGAGATCATTCGTGTTCTGTAATTTTAAATATATTAATTTTTGCGAAAAATTCCACATAAAAATAAACTAAATGAATAAAATAATAGCCTTTTCACTTTTTCAACATTGTACAATGTAAAAAATGTATTAAATAAAATCTCAGAATATACATATTTATTTTCATAGGTGACTAAGAAAGTTACATTTGAAAAGTAATTGACTGAAACTGCTATTATCTCTCAGTAATGAAATTTCTTTACCACATTTAATTACACTGATAAATATATCTCCATATTATAAAGCCTTTATGATCACTTGATTTATATGGCAAATTAGTAAAATTTCATAAAGAAGTTTCATAAAATAAAGGTAAAATTTTATGAAACTTCTTCATTACGAGCCAAAAAACTTGAAAAAAGTTTATAAAATAACAAGGACCAAGAAAATTATTTTGAAATTTCAGCAAGATTAATTTTAGTCACTCATGGTTCTTAGTATTTGTCAGCAGATGAGGGTTATTCTATATGATCAGGACCTACGGTTTAGACTCAGAATCACTAAAAGAATCCACCTAAAAACAGCAATAAAAACAAAAAAACTGTTGAACTAAAGGATAGAGTGCTAGTCATTCAGCTGAGAGTTCAGGGATTACTTTTACTAAAAACAAAAATTAAAATTATAGTGAAAATACATGAAATTTTTCTTGATTTCATGAACATAAATTCTAATTTTTCTCATTGCAGGTCATTTTTATTTTATCACTTTTAGTTTTGCATAAAATCACAGTAAAACCCAATAAAATGCAAAAAATATTGAAAAATAGGAATCATATTATATTAATGGTGTGATTAAGTCTCATAGAAGAAATAATATTGATTTGCAATACAGTTAACTGTAATATAAATATATGATTCTAAATGTTTCTGGCATAATCTAACATCATAATAAGTTAGAAAAAATCACTTGTTATGATCAATATTTAAATGAAAATGTATTTTAGATGAACAAAGTGATGATTAATGTCAAATTTAATGAACAAATCAAGGACTAAATTTATATTATGGCAAAAATTCCTGGGGCCTGAACATCTACCAGGAGTGTCGGCAGGTGGTGGATCGCTGAATGTCCTGTAGGAATGACAGGATAGCCTAAAATATAGAATTAGAGGCCGCGAACCAGCTCCCGTAAACCCTGGTGTTATGCGACCCGTGTCTAGGGTTATTTGGCACCGCGGTAATGGTGTCTTAACGGAGCCTCTAGTTGCCTGGCGAACTTTTAGAGCTTTCTTGCCTTGCCCAGTAACTCAGGCAATGCAGGATGGACTGTTGTATTACCTGAGCGTACTAATTAATTGTTATTCTATGGCTGAAAGAACAGAAATAACAAACCTTTCTGCATTTGCAGGTGAAGCCTCTGAAGTAGACCTTGCTGAAAAAGACAAGGGAACTCAGAGGCAATCTAGTGAAGGGGAAGAATGAATCCTTTACAGGAGGTAGAAATGACCACCAAACCATCTTCTTCTGGTGAGAGTCAGGAAACTATCGCTAGCATGACTGACTCTCTGACCAGAATCAAGCTTAAAAAGAGACTTTCTAGTGCCCAGAAAAAGAAGCTGGTGAAGGAACGCAAAATCGCTGAGGGGACTTGGGTTGAAAAACCCAAGGCAACCAAAGGCGAGAAGCGTCCCGCCAACTGGACGGACCAGGGCAAGGATAGAAAGGCTGCCAGGAGAGAAGGACCTAGAGGATTTACCTACAGGGCGGCTCTCACGTCGGTCAAGATGGCTGTGCTCATAGAGGGTCATCCGAAAAAACGGCTAACAGAGGAACAGGCCTCCTACCTGGAACTCTTGTTAACCGAGAAAATAGGAAGGAATGAGGAGGGTTTTGCCTCAACCTTCCTATCCTGTAAACTTGAGAATTGGGCACTTATTGTCAACTGTGCAGATCTGGGGAGCTCAAAGTGGCTGGAACAGACTGTCAGAGACATAAACCCCTGGCAGGAGCAAAAACTTTTGGTGGATGAGGAAAGGAAACTTGTCAGAACCACCAAGATAATAGCAAAATTTCCGAAAATCTGCAGTAAACTGGAGCCTTATGAGGTCCTGAGGAAAATCGAGGCACAGAATGGTGGGGTCACTCCAACAGAGTGGAACATTCTTAACATCAAGAACGACCCATCTGGGCAGACCATCGTTCTTAGTGAACCCGAACTAGATGCTGGCACACTTGGTGTAAGGGGATATAAGTTTTATATCGGACTTCAACAAGTGCAGGCAAAAGTACTTGACAATCCCGCTCCTGCAGATGGAGGTAAATGTAGTTCAAGCCAACCTCCACCACAGTAGAAGTGGTACCACTAACCTCAGTAAGAAGTTTCTTGCTGAGGATATACATCTGGCCCTGATTCAAGAACCCTGGCTGGTTAGGGGGAGAATCAGTGGCCTCAAAGGAACTAAAAGTAAGCTTATCTATTGTACCAATAGTAATGCTAGAACTTGCATACTTTTACATAATCACATATTTTAAGAATTCCAAGAAGAAGAAGATGGCAAAAATTTCTTTAATATTTTAACTGTTATAGAAATGTAAACATGAATGTTAATTTTTTCTGTTAAATTGTAATTCATGTAAGAATCAATAGGATTTTTATTTCAAATAGATTAGTTTGGTATGAATGTTTTAACTTTTGGTGTCATATACACAAATTACAATATTACATAATTGTTTGACGGTATATCTCACTATATAAAATCAAAATATATATTGCTTCCATTGCAATATAGTAAATAAGACTGAAGAAAAAAAGTTCTTTAATTCTTTAATTAGAGCCTAAGATTCTACACTAAATTGAAAAAATACATTAATAAGATAAGGACCCAAAATATTTAGAATAATCAGTAAATTTAATTTTAATAAATACTTTAATCAAGTAAATATTTTCAATAAAATCTCTTATACACTTAACAATTGGAAATGATTCACAGGCATTTTTTAAGAAGATTTAAAAATCAATAAACATAAATGCATGTTGTTTGTAATTTTGAAATGGCAACAGCAGTGTTTTCAAGTAAAAATAAAATATAATCAGAAGGAAATTAGCTCAGTGACTGTTGTAAAAATTAAATCTAAGATTAGAGATCCATATTTTCATAATAAGGATAATCACATCCTTATTATGTACCTTTATTATGAATTATATCTTATTTCTTTGGAATATTACCTATTTATTGTTTGTGTTACTTTTCTATTATATTTCTAATGTGTTACTATATTTTTATTAATGAGTAAATTATTTACAGAAAAAGGTCATAAATCATTTATATAACAAAACCAATCAAAAAAGAACATATATATAATAACAAGGTCAAAGAATAATTTGGAAGATTGAAATCTTAAATCAAAATTTGAAAATAATAGATTTAAATTGCTTATGGAGAGTCAACTTAAAGAAAGAATTTAGAAAATACTTACAAGAAAATAATTAATAAATAAGTACATCAAGATATTAAAACATGTATTGCAATTATTTTTTAAATTTAAACATTATACAATAACAAAAAAAACTTTAATAGAAATCTTTAAATATAAAAATTCTCTTTTATAAGAAAGTTTTATCTACTGTTTTACATACACTTTAAGAATTCTATTAAAGTTTTTTGTTATTATATAGTGTTTAAATTTCTTTTAATTTGACAAAATTTACTAATAATCTTTTATTAAGTATATTAAAAGCACTTCTATTTTTAAATAATTAAACAAAAAGGGCCAAGAAATAAAATTCTTACTTTTGCAGTAGAGATAGGTAATCCCCATGGATCAAGCAAAGGAGTTGGAGAATTGCTGTTTGTATTTAAACTGAGCCCTAACAGATCTTCCATGGCTGAAGAAGACTGTTGCAGCTGCGATTGCTTTTCATTTGTTTCCACCTTTTTCTTAAACTCTTCTTCGCTTTCAGACAGTGCCATTTGTAACCTCAAATCATCATTTCTTTTGAGACGCTCTGCCTGATCAGCCTCTTCTTTGCTCATTGCTAAAGCCAACTGCAGTTGCAATTCCTCTTCCCCAGCTGTTTGAGGACGGGCATGTTCCAGCTCAGATAAGGAAAGGGCTATTCATAAGAGTTAAAAATTAGATCATTTACAATTCAGATGGTAAGATTTTACTTTAATTTTTAATTAGAGTGTAAACAAATCAACAGTGTAGCTTCAAATAATGTTATATATATATATATATATATATATATATATATATATATATATATATATATATATATATATATATATATATATATATTACACAAATTAAAAATAACAAATTGAAATACTTGAGAAGAGAAAGTAATTTTATAAGAAAAGATTTTAAAGAAAATTTGAATTTTAGACACATCTAGAGACCTAAAGTAATGATTATGAGTATAAATTTGTTCTTCCCTCAATTATCTTCAAAGACATTTTTAAATACCACCAAAAAGTGAGCTACAGAGAATGGCTTTACCAAGAACAAAAATTTAACAAAATTTTCCATCATTTTCAACGTTATTCATAAATTAAGTTTATTTTTAATGCCAATAATTATGATAATGCAAATCCTTAACTTTGTTTCTAAAAGTAAAAGTTTTGATAATAATTATACTTTTTAATATAAAATAATAAAAACTGACTTTGTTTACCATAATAGTTTACATATTTTAAATTTTTCATAACTCAAAAACTATTATACTTTATTTTGAATGTAATAAATTTCATCATTAAATTGAATATTTGATTCAATTTTAATAGAAGTACAATATTTAGTGAAGTACTCAATGTTAATTTCAACATTTATAAAATTAGTTTAACACAGCACAATAAGTCTTCAAAATTGAACAAAACATTAACTTTTAATTTAATATCAACTCAAATATTCCCTTCAATTTAAGAATGAATTTCATCCAACTTATAAAATATAAATAACCAATATTTTATCTTAACTAAGATATAAAATATTCATAAAATTTAAACCATATAAATTACCACTCACAAATATTCACATAAATATAAATTCAAAAATTTTTTATTCAAATCTAAAAAAAGTTAGCTATTAGTCTTCGAGTTCTTTATATTTTGTGCATTGATGTGTACATGTGTGTGTGATGTGTACAGGTCTCTCTCTTCAATTGCTCCTAGCAGTATTAGGTCTGTTTATCTCTGTCAAATGGCAATTAGTTCTCTACTGGAAGAAGGACGTCAAATTGTGCTGCAATGGATACCCAGCCACTGTGGTATCGCGGGAAATGACGCAGCTGACAAATTGGCAAAGGCTGGCTGAGATCTACAACAGCCTTCTCCAGCCTTGGAGTACCATACTGTTAAAAGGCTTATTAAGTCAAATATAGCCTCCTATCATAGAAATGTTTACAAGATGTGCATAAAGGGGAAAGTATGGGCTTCTTTACTAACAAAGCCTATTCCGTGTAACCTCCACAGAGCTGTGGGAGTGGCAAATTTTCGCCTTAAAACTGGGCATGATTATCTGCAAAAACACCTTCACCGTTTGGGTTTGAAGGACTCTCCGATCTGCCTTTTTTGTGGACTAGAGGACATGACTGGTGACCACCTTTACACTTGCCCTGGACTTTCGGACATCACAGTTAGAAATTCTGCGAAAGATGACTTTTCATTCACCTCAAGATTGTATTGGGCTGCCCGACAGAGACTGATGGTTGAAAAACCAAGGTCAGGCGTAGGATAAAAAAAAATGTGTATGTGAGTAAATAATAGTTTAAAATGTATTTTACAATGTGGAATCTTAAAGGAAAACAAATACTTCCTCTTATTTTAAAATTTTCAATGAGAAAATTACACCACACGAGTTTTAATTCAATGTTTGTTTTTTAAACCTTTAATAAAAATTTTTTTAAGAAATCAAAATTTCAATGGAAGCTTATTTTTTAAAATCAGAATATAAAAGATAATTTGTTTATAAAATTCAAGTCCATTATATGCAACAGATTTTACAAGGAATTTGATGAAGATTTGATGAACATATGAATAGATATATTGAATAAAATGCTTTATATTAGGGATGGTCATTAAGGCACTGTGATCAACTTGTGGATCGCTAAGATATTTTGGGTGATCATTGATGTTAATTTTTAAGATCAGCATATTTAAAAATATATTTATTAAATCTCCATGATCAAGACATAAATAAAAAACGAAAAGTAGCTAATGACACAGAAGTCTGACCACCTCTGCTTTACATTGACTAATATAGATGTGAATTACAACTGATAATTTCTTTCCCTTTGTCAATAATGAAACATAATGATGAGTAAATTTATATATTTTCATTTTGCATTTTGTAGTTATTTGGTATTCAGAAAACTAACCTTTTTTTTTGCACTTACAATATTATAAAAAAATTTTAATACGGTAAAATTTTAAAATTATAAAAAAATTTTAATATGGTAAAATTTATTTTCTTTATTTCTTTTTTTAAAAAAATTTGATAAAACTGTGATGTTAGATTTATTGTAAATTTCTTTACAAAAAAGCTATCAAGTCTGGAAGTAAAAAATGTATCTTGTAATTAAAGAATGAACTTAATTTCAATAGTCTCTCATAAATTGAAGTAAGATTTTCAAGTTCAAGACAACAGTAAAATCACACTAGCATATTTAAATTCCTATAGCCATAAAATTAAATTTTATTAAATTCAACATTCAGATTCTGAGTAAAACAACTGAAAGACAATTTATAGCTGCTTCAAAAAATTTGAATAGATAACTGTTTCCAAAACTCAGCTGTGTTTGTGGCATTCCAATTTGGACTTTTACCTATAATGTTAAAATCTTTATTTGAATACAAAGATTTTAGTTCAGTTTTAGCAGAACATAATTTTAATTATTATTTTAGAGACAGTGCAATTGGTGAAATTAAAATTCTGATACCCTTCCCCCAATCCCCAACATAAGTAAGTTTAAAACCACAAAGTAACGAATTAGCTTTAAGTTTTAATAGAATTAAGACCCATTCCAAAAAAAAAATTACAAAATTTTAAAATTTATTTGCAAACATTTTATATAATCATTTTTTCTAACAGGGAAGCATTGTTAATAGAAAGTGATAATTATTTGGATCATGTTACTAAATCTTGCTTTATATGCCATAAAAAGTTCAAGCTATGCACCATTGAGGGAATATTTGAAACAAATAACGATTATTTTAAAATTCTATTTCAATCCTAAAAAAGGAAGCATAATCTACTGAAAGCGATTAAAGTTATGCTTTAGAGACTTCTTTAAAAAGTAAAAACTGGCAATAAAGCATATAAATTCTGCATTTCTACTGAATTTGTTATTGAATTCACTTGAGTTATTTTGATAATAGATAAACAGCAATGCTCACTGCAGTCATCATACATGCTTGTTAATTGTATCAATTCACATAGTGTACCAATGAAAACAACAAATAAAATCAATTTAATTTCAATAGAAATACATTTTTTGTTTATGATAGATATATAAGAATATACTAAAACTCACAATGGCATGACAGTCCATTAGAGGGCAAGGCATACAATGCTTATATCTGTTTTCATGACCAAGGGCCCTGAGATGTGAAGCATATATCGCAATTAGGTGGCCAACATAACGTGAAACCCTCAGTGTTTAGTTTCCAAGCATGCTTGATACACAGTTCATTGACCCACTGAAGAGATGAAAGGCTGAGTCGACATTGCCCAGCTAGAGGATTGAACCTTCGATTTGTGAACCACAAATATCTACCACTATTCCACGAAACTTAAAAGATTTTTGATCCCATTAGTTTATTGTCAGTGGCTATTTTGTCCATAAAAATTTAATTCCAAGACATATGGAAATTAAAACTGACTCTCCTTTACCCACTAAAAATCAAAATAGTTTTAAAAGATAGATTAATGATTTACATTTACTAAATAATGTTGAAATAGCCCACTATACAGAAATTAATGATTCGACACAAATGCATGTATTCATGGATGCTAGCAAAGTAGCTTATGCCGCTTGTGTTTTCCTTAGAAGTATCACTTCCAATGGAGTAAAAATTTGTATTTTAAGAGCTAAATCACAGAAGCTCCTTTACTCCCTGATAAAAGCATTTTTACTCAAAGATTGATAGAACAATATCATATTAATCACTGTCATGCAGGTACCCATATTAAATTTATTATGTTCAAATTACTGAATAGTTACAAATTACTGAATAGGGAGAAAAACAGTAAGTAGTGAGAAAATGTATTCCTTGCCGATGCTTCAAATCTAAACCTTTTGTTAGTGATCCAGTTACTCTACCAGCTGACAGAGTGAAAGATGCTTCTGTATTCGAAGTAACTGGACTTGGTCTTGGTGGCCCCCTTTACATTAAACATAGAGACAAAGTATGGGTAGTGTTATTCACCTGTGCCATATATAGAGCGGTACATCTTGAGTTGGTTTCCTCATTGTCCACAGAAGCCTTTTTAATGTCTTTACGAAGGTTTATTGCCAGACGAGGAAGACCACGTGTCATTTACTCCAACAACACAAATTTCCATGGAGCTAATGAAGATTTTCGACTGTTGAATTGGGAGAAAATTACTCGAGAAACAGCCCTCTAACGTATTTCTTGAAAATTCAACCCTCCAATCGCAAGTTTGTGGGGTGGTTTTTGGGAAAGACTGATTAGAGTGGTTAAAGATCTTAAAAGTACCCTCAGAAAAGGCTGTACTTACATATGAAGAATTACTTGAATACTCTCAGATTGTGAATCTGTTATAAATGCACGTCCACTCACATATCTTTCAGAGGACGTTGAAGATCTAAAGTCTATAACACCAGCCATGTTCATGTTAAACTATCCCAAGATAAGCAGTGTAACAACAGATATTGATGAAGTTGGAGCCAAGCATTTTTGGATCAGAATTAAACATCGAGCCAAAGTAACTGAGCAGTTAAAGCTGTGCTTTCGAAAAGAATACCCTAAATAGAAGGTGTCCGACTCCAAAAATACAAGTTGGAGAAATCATGTTAATTGGAGACAACAACAAAACAACCAGAACTGGACAATTAATGAAAATTCCTAAAATACTAAATCTGTAATCTTATAATTGTAACCAACTTTTTTCTTTTCATTTAGGTTTTGTTTTCTCCTGAAACAAAAGGTGGGAGGATATGTAACAACCAATAATCAGAGAAGACCGAAGTGACGTCACCACTTAGAAGTTTGCTCCTGCTTCGGGTCATGTGACTGCTGGCATTAATGTGTAACTTTAAAACTATTTTTCAGAATGCATCCGACACTCGCCGAGTAATGTTTACGATTTCGATGGAATAAATGCTTCTTTTTTTCAATATATTCCAGAGTCATTAATGATAATTTCAGTCTTCAATTTAAATGTCGCGTAGACATTTCAGCCCATAATTTTTCTTGTTACGTTGAAAGAATTCCATTTTAACCAGATTGAGAAAACGAATTAGGAATTATTTAAATTAAAAACGAAACATAATAGAACTGTTACCTTCGTAAAAATATTTTTTAACTGGAAAAAAATAATGAAGTTTTTTTTAATTAAACTGAATAGTTAAATTATCATTGTATTAAATATTAATGCAAAAATATTTCAAATTAAGTAAAACTCAAATTACTAATAAAAAAATTGCAATTTTAAAAATGATTTTTTTAAATAAAACTGTGAAAAATAATACTTAAAAATAAAATATTTTTATTAAACTGAAATTGTTGAAGTCTCATTAAAATAGTAATTGCATTAATAAATGATTACAATTAAAAATAAAAAAAGTAATCAAAATAAGCCAGTTTTCTTTACTACATTTCTATTCCAGTAATAATTTACAATAATTTATCTTTATTCACTAAGTGGATCTCCTCCTAAACAATTGGCATATGGAAGATACATGATTATTCATTTACACTTTTTCTGCATTTTCATCAGCAGAATTTTATCAAAATTTTAAACATTCTACAACCAAGCAGCAGCAGATTCTTTTTTATCCTTTACTGAGATACAGAGCCGATATGATAAAAGAGATCACATGACCAACTGTCATTAAAATGTTATTCTAAAATAAGTTGAGGTTTTTATGAACATAAAATTTAACAAAAAAATTTTCAATAAGATAATCTTCACTTTTTCAGGGAAACTATAAAAAGCAAGGACTTAAAACCTATTTCAACATTTTTCAAGGTTTTTAAGTATTTGAAAATAAAGCTTTAAAAACCCTTTTCAAGATGTTTTGAAAACATATGAACCATGTGAACAGTAAATTGTTTTATCAATAAATTGAAAAAAGTTTAATTTTAGCAGAGCAACAACTTAAATTTTAAAAAATCATTACAAACATTTAATCTTATTTAATCTTAATATTATAATTTACAAACCTCTTAACAGACGAAGAATTAATTTTATAAGCTAAACATACCTAAAATTTATCTTAAGAGTATTTTTTTTAATTGAATATATTCAATTTAAAAGAGTATCATAGAAGTAAGAAACTGAAATATTACCTCCAGGGGAAAGCATATCTTCATCATAAGAGCCTTGACTGAATTCAGATGAGCCAAAATGCTATAAAATAACATTAATTTAAGTAAACCTTTATAACTATTCACATAATTGCTTGAATTCATAATCTTATAAACTATCCTAAATTTAAGAAAAAATGTTTAAATTATACATTTTTTATAAAGTTCAACCATGAAAATAAGTTTTTATTTAAAATTTCTAAAATACAACTGAATTAATATATTTGAACAATTTACAATAATCTGAAATTTCTCAAATCTTAATTGTGTGATTTATTATAATACATCATTAATTTCTAATGCATCGAAAAATTATTCCAAATAATAATAATAATAATAAAGTATTCAATACATATGGAATAATTATGATAGTTAAAATTCAATAAACTACTTCTTGTCACTATTCTAAATTAAATATACTTTTAAAAATAAAGCAAAGCAAAGCAAAATAACTTTGATAATTTTACAATTAAGAATTTTAAAATTATGAGTTACTTCAGCCATACTTAAGTTAGATGGAAATAGATACACACAATTCTATACTTTTCAAATAAAAGGGAGGAGATGATTCTAACTACCATGCAATCTATTGCCTTTTAAGTCATGAAAAAAATTCTACAATAAATTGAGGAAATTTTTTCTAAATTACCACTTTTAATTGCATCACAATTTTTATAAAAAGAATTAGAAAATTTATAGATTTGTATACTATTATTATTAAAACCCAATAATGTTGCATAAATGTATCATTTCCTTCAAAATATAATTAGTTTTTACATGATATTTCATTTAAAATTTTGTACAATGGGAAAAATCTAAAAACACATTTTAAAAAGAATAGTGAGTAATTACTATGCAAAAAATTTAGAAATAGTGTTTCAAAGAAATTTTGGATTATTGTCACACATTAATATATATATATTAGGCCTATCATATTGCCTGCTATTTTTATTTTAATCCACCTAAACCTTAATTAAAATTGTTAATGCTTTTATTTTCACATTTAAAATGAACAAAATATACATTACATGAGAAATGACTGAATAAATTGCCCATATAATATCAATGCCTTTGGACTTAATAATCTTACTTATTTACTTTGTATTATTTTATCATCAAAATTAAATTTACTTTGAAATATAGATAAAATAAATGCTTATGTTAATTACTTTTGGTATTGTATCCTGTTTTACATATGAAGTAGACCTTGCAAATCTTTCCCGAGCTTTGAGAGCCCTAGCCCTTTCACTTTTAAGCCTCTCCTCATCCTTAAGCAGAGCCACAAGTTGCTTTGCCTTCTCTCTCACATTGACACCTTGATCTTTGCTTTCCTCAAAGTACTGGAAATCTTTTAAAGTCTGAATGGCAAAAATATTTTCTTTACATTGCTGTGTAACCTGAAATATACAAATATAAAAAATAATGAAGGTATCATTATATAAAGTTTAAAATATTATGCACCAATTTAAATGTATTTTCATAATTATAATATCTTTAAAATTTTTATAAATTTTTAAAATATGTGGGTATACATAAAAAATTTAATCAACTACAAGTTTAAATAACAGCAAATAGACTTCATGCACATAATTCAATCAATATAATTATCTTCCAATCAAAAATATTGTCAAAAAAATTTCTTTGATTCAATCCAAAACACATACACAATCAAAAAATGTTTTTTAATCTTAACTTTTATCTTTCCCCTTTTGTAAGATTCATTACAGTAAATTTAATACTTAAAATAAAAAATTTTAAAAAAAATATTTTTGTATCTACACTTTGTTTAGCTATATATATATATGAGTATGTGTAAAACACAATTTAAATACATATTATTTGCTCACTTACTTTCAAATGAAAAATAAATAATGGTTATAAGACATAAATTTTTAAAAGCTTTTGTTTTTATAAATAATATCTACAAAAACAAAATGAATACATAAAACAGAAAATTAAAAGAATTTTGAAATATGAGATAGATTGATTCTTACTCAGCAGCTGTCAAAAAAATTATTATTTAAAGAATTAAAAAGTAATAAATTTAAATAAATGCCTTTTCAAAACATATAATGATTTACAGAACTTTAGAACCTTTTTTAAATGATAACTAAAAAAATTGGAAAATCAGACTTTTAATTTCTAAAAATATTACACTCTGTTTTATAATAAAGAATTATCAATTGTTCAGAAAAACATCTAATAATTTTTATTTGAATTTTTTAAAATAGAAAAAAATTTATTTTGGCACATTTCCTCAATTATATTTGCATAAATTCAATTGTTCTAAAATATAGAATAATAAAAACATGTTTTGTTTTCCATTTAATAAAATAAATAAATTCTTGAGCTTTTCGTTAGAAAGTATCCTTTCTTAGTTGAACCTTAATTGATACATGAATTACATTGAAATAGAAGCAACCATTCACACAAAAATATTTTGTATGAACTATCTAGAGCCGATTCAAGTTTGTTAGCTGTAACGATTATTGCCAAGAGATGGCGCTCTTTTCTGTGTTTTTTTATGCTTTTGCTTGTTAGTGTGTTGTTATATTGTGTGAAAATAAAAATGAGCGAAAATTGGTGTGTGTTTATTTAGGTCTATTACTGCTCTATTCTTCTAATTTAGAGTTATGTTTTGTGTAAACATTTCTGGTGTCAGAAGTAGGGTGTGAGGAAGTTTCTGATGTCCTTACAGTATTGAATTTGGAGATATTTTAACCCCCGATTGATATGTTTAGTTTCTCCTTTGTTTGGAGTTTTTCAACCTATGGTTCACTTTTGAAGTGTTTGTGGTTAGCAGTATTTTGACCTAAATTTTTTGTGAAATAGTTTGCAAGTAAAACGGATCGAATTTTGATGTTTTAGTTAGTGATACATTTAATTTCTATAGTGATGTGCAGTGATATATTTCTAACTAGTGAATTAATTTGAATTAAATATACTGCTCATTTTTGTGGTAAATTTGCCATGATATTTTTAATATCATTTTTGTGCTTTTTATTGTGCTTTCCGTGATATTGGGTTTGCTTTTCACAATGAGTAACATTAGGGGCTTAAAAAAAAGATTAGTTAATACTCGTAGCTGAAGAGTTAGGATTAAGTGTTCACAGTAGTGCTAAATTAATTGAATTAAAAATATTAATTGAAAATTCAGATATTTATAAACATGATTCAGAATTTGTATCAGATATTTATATCAGATATTTGAATCAGATATTTATAAACATGATTCGGAGAGAATACTTAGTGAACGAGAAAAATCAGAAAGTGAAACTAAATCAGAAATAGAAACACTAAAATTGCCACAACATCATGCGCATTTAGAGTTAGCAAATATCAAGAAAGATTTACCTCTAAGTGAAAACTCAGATTTAGATGCTTCGAACATGAATATTGAACATTTAATAAAAAGTGTAAAAACTTTGACAATTTCAGTACCAAATAAAGCTGAGTCATTTCATCTTTTTTTTTTTTTTCAATCTATTGAGAAAGTTTTCAGAACAAAAAAAGTTCCAAATCTGAAAGCTGAAATTTTATTAAATATTTTAGGAGAAAAAGTTAATAATTTAACGATCTATGTAAAGAAGAAGATGTTAATAATTATGATAAACTTAAATCCATTATTTTATCCAAGTTCCAACCAACACTTCAAGAGTGTTAGGATAATTTTTGATTTTCTCAAAAACTGCCTTTTGAAAATTAAGTGCAATCTGAGTCTAGGCTAAGTGCAAAATTTGAATAGTATTCTCAGTTGAGAAATGTGAATAATTTTAAATCATTATGCAAACTTATTGTGGCAGACAAAACTTTTAGTGAACTTGATCGTGAACTAAAGACTCAAATTTCTGTGAAACCGGGTGAGTCTTGGTTCGAGACACAGAAATTAGGGCGCGAAATCAATATACATTTAATTTCAAAGGGAAAGCAAAAATTGGAGTCATTTGTATAACATTCTAATTTTAAAAAAGAAGTGAGTAAATATGACAACACATATCAGAATTTTAATTCAAACATTTATCTTTCGGGTGCAAAAAATCAAATATTTATTTTGTGTAAGTCTGAAGAGAATCATACTTTACATTTTTCTCCAAATTTCAAAAACTTGTCTGTAAATGATCAAGTTACAGTTATAAAACAAAATAATTTGTGTTATAAATGTTTTGGTAAAAATTGTAATGTAAAACTTTGTAACTTCAAGAACTGTTCTATTTGTTTAAAGCCACATAATTATATTATTTATTTTAACAGAGAAAGTAAAGTTCCCATAACTGAAAAAACAGTTTTGAATTCAATTGAGTCAAAACCAGGCGGCACACAACTGGCAACAGCTCTGACACAATTCACTCAATGCAATTCTACAGTTTCAAGGCCACACCAGCCAATAATTTTGTTACTAACTTGAAGTGCATATGTTGGCAATATTCATGATCGCAATAAATTTAAAAAGAAGTGAGAATTTTATGTGATAATGGTTCAGAAAGAAGTTCTTGTACAAAAACATTGCAGATTGTTTGAAATTAAAACTGATCAAAGAAAAATTATCTGTATATTCTTTTAGTTCAATGAAACCTGTTGAGAAAATATATCCAGTTGTAGAATTAAAATTAAACAGCAGATTTAATCCTAATATATTTATTCACATTGAAGTGCTAGTTTCTGATATTATTACAGGGTCAGAGGTTCCCATTCCGCGTAGAGACATACAAGATATTATGAGTGGGTGCCATGGGTTACTTTTATCATATTGTTGTGCGAATGATATAAATATTGAAATTCTTTTAGGAGCTGATGTGTTTTGGCAAGCTATATAAGCAGATTCTTTTCAAAAAATAAACGAACAATTACTAGTGTTCCAACTATTTTCGGATATGCTTTGCAGGGAAGTATACAACATAATATACAGGAAGTATCAACAAAATAAATATAATGTAAAAATATCAGTCTCAACTAATTTTTGTGTAGCTACTTCCAATATTCAATATTTGTGAGGACTCAAAGCTTTAGAAATTAAGGAAAAAGAAGAGTTAAATATTGTAGAAAAGTCATTACTAGATCAATATGAAAGTAATTTAAAATTTTTGAATGGGAATTATGAAACCAATTTATTGTGGAAACTTGACTGTGATGAAGTAGAAAATAATTTTCTTTTAGCGAAAAAAAGATTTGCCTAACTTGTCAAATCTTTTTTAAAAAAGGTTTTTTAAAAAAATAGCTGAGTAGCTAATGAGTATTGTGAAATATTAAGTGATTAATTAAAAAATGGAATTGTAGAAGAATGTGAAAGAAAGCAACATGAATATTTTATGCCACACAGAGCTGTTATTAGGGAAGATAAGAAAACGAAAAAATTTGCATAGTGTTTAATTGTAGTTCAAAATCTAAAAATAATTTATCTCTGAACGAATGTCTCGAAACTGGTCTAAATTTAAATCCAAATATTCTTGATGAGATATTGAATTTTCAAAAACATAAAATAGCATTTAATGCGGACATAGAGAAAGCCATTTTAATAATCAGCATTTCTGAGAGAGATAGGAAACTTTTTAAAATTTCTTTGGTATTTAGAAGATCCTAATAAAGATTATAAAATTACAAGAATGAAAAGGTTACCTTCTTTTTGCAAAAGTTCTCCTTTTATTTTCAGTTCCAATATAAAACATCACATTAAAAAATTTGAGAAAGCAAACCTAAATCAGTTGCAATGTTAGATACAGCCCTATATGTGGATAACTTATATTTTGGAGGAAATAATGTGAGTGAGTCCTTTGAGTTGTCATCAGAAGCTGTCACAATTATAAAGAATGGTAGATTTCATTTGAGGAAATTGAGATCTAATTGCAGAGAGTTAGAGAAATTGTGGATAGAGAATGAATTTAGTGTTGGAAAGAAGGAGGGTATTCCACAGTTACAAGTTTTGAGTTTGAATTGTTGTCCAGAGAAAGATAAATTATTGTAGGAAGTTAAAGGGTTATTAGAATCCTGGGAAGGTTGCAAAATAAATACGGTGTGTTTTACAAACAGCAGTTAAGATTTTTGATACTATTAGTTTGATTTCAGAATTTGTTGTTCAAGTTAAGTTGTTACAGAAAATTTGGGAATCAGGCTGCTATTGGGATGAAGAATTACCGGATAATTGAGTAAAATGGATTAATTGGTGTAAAGAAACTGAGAAGTTATGTAATGTAACCATTCCGAAATTTTGTTTGTTGGATTGAAAAATGAGCAGGTAGAAGTACATGTGTTTTGTGATACATCATTAAATGCATATGGAGTTGTAGTTTATTTTAGGTACTGTGATAATAGTGGAAATTATAGAGTGTCATTAATTATGTCAAAGAGTAGAGTAGCGCCTTTGAAGAAATTGACTTTGCCACGTCTAGAATTAATGAGTCTTGTAATATGTTCTAGAATTGGAAATTATATTAGGAATATATTTAAGGGTAAAATTGAAAGAATAGTCTTGTGGAGCAATTCAACTATCGCATTGTTCTGGGCAGGGTTCGTACAGATTTCCCAGAATCAAATTCCAGGAATTTTAAGGAGTTTTCCAGGAGTCAAATCAAAAATTTGCAGGAGGTATCGACATTCACGTTAAATTATTTTTTATTTTACTTTAAAAATTGTTCTTAACCAAATATGCATATACTTATGTACATGAAATATTTTTCATTTATTTCTGTAAGTAATGAAAATAAATAATTGCAAACATCAATGAGACTATTTTTTATTTAAGTTTAAATCATTAATGATTATTTCAAAAGCCTTCAAATGAATTTACAGCTATAACTGCAAATTTTTTATTTAAATAATCCACATTCTATATAATACTGGATTATACATTGTATAAAATAATGAGTTATTTTAGAGTTTTTAGACATTTCCAATAGATTTTCTATTAATTTATTGAGTATTTCAAGAGTCCATTGGTCATTGAAAAGACACTTTCCACCAGGTATATTAAATAATTTTTACTTCAATCTTTATTTTATTCATAAACAAATTTATCCTGATTCATTTGAATTCTATTTGAATGGATCAGATTTACTGTAGTCACCCTTGGTGCGTTTTTTGGCGACAAATTTGGCGAACATTTTTACTGGAAACCCAGCAAACTAGTATTTTGGCAATCCTATTTGACATTAATTTTTTATGAATATTTACCGATTTAAATTCAGTAGTATAAAATTTAATCAAAAAATTTTAAGGATAATTTAAGATATCAACTTTATTATTTTATCATTGATATTTGAAATCTATAAATCTGCAGTTTTTGTTAATTTTGTAAAATTAGTTGAGCATACTGTAAGATATCAACAATATATGAAATATTTGTGACAATTTTAGCCATTTTACTCCTGCCGTTTTTCCTGATCTGAAATTCTACGTGCGGGCAACTTTTTGAAAATTTCGCCAAAGGTAACCGTACTGTAAATTTTTACCAATTGAATTATACATAATTTTCATCAAAGGAAACATGAAAAATATGTTTTAACTCAAAAATTTTATATTTATATATTAATATTCAAAGAATTTTATACAATACAAGGAAAACAAAAGCAAATAAAAAAAAGAATCAATTAAAATTGCCAGTCTTAGTTACGCAACACATTTATTTTTGTTTGGTAATTACTTCACATCATTTCACTTTACATAAATCTAAATAATACTAAGCCGAGTTATCATGAAATTATTATAGCTGAACTAGATCCTGAAAACGTTTACACAAGTCAACAGTTAAGAGTACAAAAAATTTAATATCAATCGTGCCGTCATCTGGTGGCAATATTAAAAACTAATACTAAATTAAGTTTTCGTACTATTTTATTGAAAATTTTAAAATATTAAACCAAAAAAAATTCAAAAACTATAAAATTTTGTATAAAAAAAATAAATGCATCAAGGTAAGAAAAAATTCCAGGAGTAATTCACGATTTTCAGGGAGTCAAGACAAAATTCCAGGAGTTTCAAGGACCCTTAAATTTTTTTTGGAATTTAAGGAGTTTCCAGGAGTTGTGTGAACCCTGTGTATTGGGTTAAAGGTTGTGCGAAGAGATGAAAACAGTTTGTAGCCAATAGTTGTAGAAATTCAGGGGATATTTAGTCCTAGTGATTGGTATTATTGTCTATCTGAAGATAATCCGGCAGATATGTTTACCAGGGAAGTTGCGGCTGAAAACTTAGTTCTGAACGAGAAATGGTGGTTAGGTCCAGAGTGGTTGCGAATGAGAATATTAAGAGTTGGCCTAAGCAGATTTTGAAAACTTCTGCAGCTGAAGAAAGTTTAGAGGTATTAAAAGAGAAAAAGGGGGAACCTGTGAAAAGTTTTGTAATTAAATTAGAGTTGGTTGATGAACTTTGGAATAAGGTTTTCAAGTTGGAGTAAATTAAAAAAAGCTGTTGCATGGTGCTTGAGATTTATTAATAATGTTAAAGAAAATAGAATTTCAACAATTTATTTACACACAACTGAATTTAAAAAAAGCTCATAACATCATTATAAAACATGTATAACATGCTAATTTTACCACAGAAATATCAAATTTGGCAGAGAAAAAAAGTGTTAAAGAGAATAGTTCTTTAAATTAATTGAGTCCTATTTCAGACAATTGTGGCTAACTTAGAGTGGGTGGTCGTTGGAGAAACGCCAACTTGCCAGAGACTGAAATTTTAAATTATTTTGCCAAAAACCCATCCAGTCACACAATTATCGGTGAATTTTTATCATCTAAAGTATTTCTATGGAGGTTTACAGTTAATAAACTCTGCTATGAAACAAAATTATTGGATTATAGGAACAAAATCTGCTATTCACAAAGAATTAAGAAAATGTGGTACTTGAGCATGATTTCGTTAAGAATTTTCAAAACAAATGATGGCAGATTTATTCTCACCCAGAGTGAATCCAGGCAGACCATTTCTAAAATGTGGTACTGATTTTTGCAGACTATTCTTAATTTATCATCACTGAGTTAGAGGAGTGAAACCTTCGAAAAAGTATATGTGCATTTTCGTGTGTTTTTTAACAAAAGCTGTTCATTTTGAACTTGTTAGTAATTTAAGTGCCAATGCATGTATAGCAGCATTAAAAAGATTTTAAGGCAAGGAAAACCAGTGGAAATCTTCAGCGATTGTGGTACCAATTACATTGGAGCAAACAATTATTTAAAAGTGTCAGCAATGGAAGTGATAGATAGCTATCTGAGTAATGAAAGCATTAAATGGACAATGACTCTTCCATTTGCTTCCCGTTTTGGAGGTCTTTGGGAGGCAGATGTCAAGTCATTGAAGTATAACATGAAACGCCTTATAGGATTGCAGAATCATTCACAAGAATTTATTATTGTATTGATGGAAATAGAAGCAAAGCTTGATTCCCATCCTTTAGTTGCAGTTTCTGAGGACCCTAATGATTTTTCCGTCCTCACATCAAGACATTTTCTGATTGGTTCAGAATTAAAAAACATTCCTGGACCCAATATTGCAAACCAGAAAATTCCAATTAGCCATTGTTGGAAATTAGTCACTCAAATTTCCCAGTCATTTTGGAAACTGTGGACTAAGGACTACCTAACACAGTTGGAAGTGTGCAACAAGTGGAAAACATATGAGGGAATAATATAGTGCTTATAAAAGAAGATAATTTACCACCTCTGAATTGGAAAACACTTACAAAAGGTCATGACGATATGGTAAGAGTTGTGAACTTAAAAACTGTATCAGGTCAACTAAAGAGACAATACATAAATTGGTCAAACTTCTTATAAATGAAAATTGATTTTTATTATTTGTTTTAAATTTTATGATTTTAGTAAAAAGTAAGAATTGCATATTTTGAATTTTAATTGATGGTATTGTATTAATATTTAATTTTCATCTTTCATATTTTGATGACATTGTCATGGGGACCCAGGATGTTAACTGTAATGATTATAGCCAAGAGATCGTGCTCTTTTCTATGTTTTTTTGTATATATTTTCATTTTTATTTTATCCTTTTGCTTTTCAGTGTGCAGTATTGTGTGAAAATAAAAATGAGTGGTAATTGAAGTGTGTTTTACTTAGGTCTATAACTGCTCTATTCCTCTAATTTAGAATTATGTTTTGTGTAAACAAAATTATTCCTCCTGGAGTAACTTTAAATCTAAATCGTCAAATTTCAATACAGGGAGGTCAAAATATGTTCATTTCCAAAAACATTATATTAGCTGGAAAACATGACTCTAAGATAGGTTATAATGCAAGCCAGCACTAGACATCCAAATGATGTTCTATGACAGAATCACTAATATTCTTAAGACAGCAATAGCAGGGTTTCAATTCAAGATAGTAACAAAGCTTTTGCAATTATTACATGCTGAAAGATGTGATAGCTTAAAAACACACAATAATTGCAAGAAAATAATTACTAGCTGTGATAGCCAAATCATTAATTAATATATTTTTCCTGCAAGGAATAATACTGGAATCTATGTTCTATTATAAGTTCTTTCTGAATTACTCATTCCTAAAATCCAATATACAAAATGTAAGCAAAAAAAAAATTAGCATCAGAAATCATTAATATCTGGTGTTTAATATTAAGCTATAATTACCAATATTAACCCTTTGACCACATTCGACGTATCAGAACGTCATGCATTAATTTGACCAAAGTTGCACATGACATTCTGATACGTCGTTGAAAATGAGACAGTATTTAACATGTTCATTCTTGTTTATTTCAAAGTAACAATGATAGTGGTGATGATAGTGAGTTAAAACCTGGTGCCAAACCAAGATGCAAAAGAATTACAAGATATTTATCAAGTAGTGATAGTGAATCTTCTCCTGAGAAATTAGATCAATAGATTTGGGAAGAAAAAGACAATGTACCTAATGTAAAATGGTTTCGTGAAATGCCTGGAATAAATCCTTTGTGTCTGTGAAGGCTAGGTGCTAATCCTAAACCTTTGGATGTTTTGAATGAAGTCCTAAATGAATGTTTTTGGAATAGCATAGTGGAAGAGACAAATAGATATGCCAGACAAGTGATAGAAAAAGGTTTTTGAAAAAAAAGAAACAAAAGTTGGGAGCCAATAAATTCTAATAATTGCATAAAATATGCTGTTCTTACAAATTACTCTACCCCAAAAAATTAAATGTGCTTCCAATGCAAAAAATTATTCGAATAAATGTGCATCCAAAGGGTTAATAACAAAAAGAGTGATTATTACCACAGCATAAATCTGCAATAAAAAAGGCAATATATGGAGCTGAATATTGGCTTTTTTGCAGCAAATTGCTGTTGCAATAATAATCATTCATTTTTAAACATTTATAATTCCTATGTAGAAATTGATTTCTCAGAAAGAACACTCTTCAATACTAATATCCATCGTTTTCATGTAAAAAGCACGAATTCAAAAATCATTCACACATACTAAAATAAAAAAAAAGGTTTTAATCTTTAAAAAAGTAAATTTTTTAAAAAAAGTTCACCAAATTATATTTATTTTTAAAACTAACTCTTCAAGCAAACCTTCAAGAAGGATGCAATATTTTCCAAAGGATAGAATTTTAAAATTAAGAATAAATAAAAGGTATAAATAATTATAAAAATACTATCTTAAAAAATGCTAAAATATTAAGCTATTTCCAACTATGATAAAAGCATTATAAACAAAATGTGAGACTAATTGGTAACAATATTAGTAAGAAATTATTAGTATTAAAAAATTAACTACTTACTTTAATGAAAGAAAAATTTATCACATATTATAAAAATCTTAAAAATACAATATTTGAAATTTACAAACTCGTTTTTAATGAAAAAAAATCTACTAAAAAAAGGTACCAATATTTTTTATTTATTTATTCATTTTTATTATCAAGCAAATGGCAAAAAGTATCATTGAATATCATGTAAAGTTCATGAATATTTACCTTCTCTGAACCTGTTTTGATAAGATATTCCAATAAAACAAGTGCTTTATAAACATGCTTCCAATTCTTTCCATGATCATTCAATCTTTTCCATATAATTTGCATAATTTCTGAGAATGCTACAACATTATAGGTTAAGTCTGCAATTTCACTCATCAATGTTCCAGATGGGCCCCATGGATCATTAGATGTAGCTTCACGTACTTTCACTTGAGCATCTGAATAATTGTTAACTACATTCTTTACATTTCTGCGTAAACCATGGACGTTTATCATTTTGAAATATTTTCCCTTTGTTCTATCTACAAAAAATAAAATATCAAAAAGCTGATAAGTAAAAAATTTAATTTGGAAATTTGACTAAAAATTTTTTCTACCTCTATTTTATTTAACAACATGAAGAACACGTATATTAGACAATTCTGTTTATTTTACATGAATATTATTTTACAAGTTCAAAATAACAAAAATGTCAATAAGTTACTTTATACTTGAATTAGCATTAAAATTATATTCAATTATTATCACTGCCACACAAAATTGACTTAACAGCAGAATAAATTGCTGGCTAGAGACATAATATGGAAAAGAAAATATTTATTTTTTCACTGTACTGCTCACACCTTAGTTTGGTTTGTGCATCGTTCAATAGTAATTTCTTGCAAGAAAGGGCTAGATAGACTTTTAACTATAAGTGGATGCTAAGCCACTACAAACATTCAACACAGGTAGGAATCATATCCACTATTACTCAGGACTCGGATGGTAAAATTGACATTGTTTGATATTCTATGATCTAATCTTAGAAAATCAAGCGAGATCAATCAGATCAGATTATTGTACTTAGAAAATATTTGCTTCATATTTACACTATCATATTACTTGGTATGATGGAGAAATGAAGATTTGAACTCATATATTCTACTCAAATAAATAAACACTATTTAGATTAACGATTAATTTAGCACATTACTTGACTTTATCACTAGATTGTGATACAAAATTATAAGGAACTTAGGTTTAATTTAAGAATTATTACAGTATTATTACATAACATATATACATGTTGTACTTAATTGTGGAACTATTTTTAATAATTACTTATTTTTAATTACTTATTATTTTTAATAATATAGTACTACAAGGTATATGTAATAAAAATAAACTTCTAGGCAACTTAACATTCATTAATAAAAAATATGTACGAAAAGCAATTTTTGAAATTTTTAAGATTTTAAATGCAGGAAATATGACATTTGAAAAATGACACACACAATTTAAGTAATAAAATGTTATTAAAAGCTGAATACAATGCTAATTCAAGGTCAATGATTTTGGCTTTAAGTAATCATTCTTTTTCCATCCGAGAGAGTAAAAAGATGGATTTGTATGCAATCATGTCCAGAAGTGAATCTAAAGTACAACATTCCAAGACTACACAGGATGGAAAGATGAGCACATAACTAGCCATCAAGACTATAAACCTACTGTTTTCCTTCAACTGTCTAAGTAATACGAGAAATTCTCAATTTTATTAAATTTTTCCCCTGCTAAATTGTTTTATATTTCATGGGTTCTAGAGATAAGGTGGAAATAAAATCAAGCCATCTTTCTCCAACAGGTCAGTTTGTTTATTGCTGGAATGACTAGGAATCCACTAAAGGAATGAGTGAATATGCCATTCACATTTAAACTCTATTCAAGAAGGTAGAAACTGTAGTTATTCCATGTACAACAGACTGCAAGTCAACAAAAAGAACAATATTTTGGTGAGGAAGATTGTTTAAAGCTACAAGAGCCATAAAAATTATAAAGCTCACTATCAAAGTAATCAGAACAGTAACCAATCAATTTAGATATCTTCCAGACGAACTACAGGAACCAGTAATCAAGCAATCAGTAAACACATGCAACCATCTCAATTTTGGATACTTCTTCCGGACAGTAGCCAGAGCTTTAGCTATAAGCAGATGTACTTACAATCGCTGCACCTTATCCAAATTATTAGCAATACATCTTTAGGTAAAACATATAATCAAAATAACTTAAAACTAGGTTAGACATTTTAAAAATAAAATATATTTCCTTAATAATTAAATGAAAAAAAATTAATTATTTTTGAACTGCGCATTGGACATTTTTCTTTTGCACTGGGCACATGCTTTGTTTTAACTTTACATTAAGGTTAATTGCCATTTTTTATTTGCTTTCTCAATAGCTTTTATAATCTGCTGCATAACTTATATGTTTTCACTTCCACATAGTAATATTTGAACTTGAAGATTTTTAGAATAAAACAGCTCAGGTCAAAATAAAAGGCGAATTGATAATAGGCAATAGAAACTGTAATATCTTTCCAAGGAACTAAATTTGTTCTAGAATGTAATTGGACAAAACTGATCATAGCTGAAATAAGTTGTGGCACTTTCTGCTATTTATTTTGCAAAACATAAACAACATTTCATTCAAAACTTTACAGTAAACTCTTCTGATGGAGAACAATTTTTATCAGATTATGCATGGCAGCATATAATACAGAAAATATGGTAATTAATGTACATAAAAAGTGTACTTAATATACATAATATTTACTTGTACTACAAATTTTATTTAATATAGAAAAGGTTTAAATAGTCATAAAACCACTTTATTTTAATAAATTAGTTGCTACTTTTATTCCAACTAGGATAATAATTTCTCATTATAAATAACTCATCAAATTATATATTTTTTCTTTTCCTCTCAAGAGTTTTTATGTTTACAGAAAAACTAAATTATATTCTAATTTTAAACTCTTAACTGTTGAGGAAAACGTAAGACATTTGCTCTCAAATTTTCACAAAAGTATGTGCAGTTGTGTGGAGTATTGCAGGAAAAGAAGCAGCATGTTTTGCATTTTAATTGTTTACTTTTACAAAATAACAAAGAATAAAACAAAAATATAAAATTTATTAAGTAAGAGCATAAATCTTCATCACATATATTATCATATTTCGACAATTCTGATCCTGAAGATGAAAGAAAATAGTCATCTAACTCACTGTCCACACTATCAAACATATTCAATAAAAAATAAAAAGCTTTTATAGCACATTGTAATAAAAATGGAAGTGAAAGAAAAAAAAGTTACAAACTACTCAAAAAGAAACACATATAATAACTACAACATCTAGGACGAGAAACAACTCCCCTTTCTAAGAAATATTCCCCTTTTTAAATCACCTCTCCTTTTTAAAATTGGAAATTTTATTGTAACAATGTCATGGACATTTTATTGCATTCCTAAGCCATGGGTCTAGCTTTACTAATAAAAATGCATTGCAAAGAATGCTTCAAGAAAGGGTATATATATGCCCAAATCAGTCAACACATCGATTTAGCGCACCTTACCCATATGTTCGCAGCAGTTAAGGGATTAATGAAAACTCAAATTTCTTTGAAGCAAAGTAGTGTTCAAAATTGTTTCATAACTCATCTAAATCATTTACATCTTTGATCACCATTTTCATTTTTTAAATATTAAGAAAAGTTATAATGCATTTGCAAAATACTAAATTTGCCAAAATGTAATTTTAGTAATTAATTTTTATAATTCTGAATTTTTAGGGTTCACTGTATAAATGGAATTCAAAACAAGTAATGAAACAAAACTGACAATTTTGGTCAAAAATTCCCTTTTAGGGATGAACTGCTATATTTTGGGATCAGTAAAACAGGGGTTACAAAAATAAAATAATGCAAAACAAAAAATTACAGCAATTTCATAAAAGTTGAGATGTTTAATTTTATAAAAATTCAATAGATAAATTCAACACTGTTTTCATCCACAGTTTATTGCATGACTTTTAATCCAAAACATAGATATATATAAATTGAATGCATAAATTTTGTTTTGTTATTATTATAGCTTTTAAAATGAATTATGGTTAATTACAGCTTTTAATATTTCCTTTTAAAAATTATTATAAGAATTAAACAAATTTAAAATTAAAATATTATTTTAATTTTTTGAGATAATGTATGTAAGGAATCTGAAAAATTCTCTATTAGTCTGGAAAAATGGAAAAAATTTCACTTGTTTCAAAAATTATCACAATAATCATTTTCTAAAAACATTTCTGGGGAATTAAAAAGATTTCAAGTAAAAAGGCATACTATATATTAAAAATAAATACCATTGCTAGAAAAATATAGGACTGGTATATTGTTAATGTGTAATATGTTAATCAAAATGTGAAACACAAAAAGGAAACAGAATAAAAGATGTAATTTATTTTAAAATAGATTTTTATTATACAATAAAAAAAACGCTTTCAGACAAATCGGTGATTCTCACAGCTCAATGACTACTACATCAATTTTAATTGTTTTAAAAGTCTCTATAAAGTTTAAATTATAGTCAATTATTATTCTCAGTCAAGGTATATGTCACTCCCATATTAAGATTAAGTAAAATTTTATAATTCATTCAAAAAAACATAATTTTGTAGTAGTTCCAACATATTTTCATTTTAAAACAAGAAACAATATTTCAATAAAGAAAATTCACACAAAATTTATCTTAAGAATACGAAAAATAGCATTTGAAAATTTCTTTTAATTTTAGAAATATTATTTTGACATACTGAAAAAGGCTGATACACATACAGAATTACAAAACCTATGACTCTGATGGAGAAAAATTTATATTACCTTAATATTTCTAAATTTTTGTCTTGTGGAACTAATGAAACAGCACTATTTCCATCTACTGAATAGAATCAAATATTTCTTATACCTAATGAAAATAAAACAGCTTAATTTACTAAATATTTCACTGAATGATAACAAAAGATACGCTAAAAATTCTCATCCTAAATCAGAAATTATGAGAGCATAAATTTTAAAGCATTGCCAGAATCACTGAACATTATCACAACACAATTTTCTATCGGATACTTTCAATAAAAAAAATGTTAACAAACAAAAAAGTTTACAAAACAACTTAATATAAGTACTTTTTTTTTTTTTTGAGTTCATTAGATAAGAAAGTTTTTTCACTTAGTTATAAAATTGAAAACCTTATTAATACATTAAATATTGTTTTACTTAAATTAAAATAAGATTAAGATTATTTTTTTTAATTTTAAATTATTGTACTTTTACATCAAATATCATTAAACTTAACAAAAATTATAAACTAGAATGTCCACTAAATATATTGAATGCTTAAAATTGGGATACATAGAACAAAGAAACTTTTACAAAAAATGTATTACTAAATTAAATTAAATACAACCAAAAGCAATACAATATATTTTGAAACTTCCAAACTATGAGCAAAAGGAAATGTTCTATGTGGTATACTTTAGATTATCAAGATAAAATTATAAAGACTTAATTTATTTTAAACAACATATTTTATTTTTATACTTACATCAAAATGAACAATCAACAAGACAATTTGAAAAATATCAAAGTTAGTAATGGTACCATTAGTGGAAACATTAAAACAAAAATACATTTTGTAACTTTTCAGAAAATAATTCATAAAATTTTTCTGCTTTAAAAAAATTGTAAGATATGATTTACAGCCAATTAAGATAAAATAATTTTAAATAATGTTCTAGAAGATTGATTTAAATATATTAGTTTTTTTCCTAATAAATTTGCCATTTAGATTATACAGAATTTATCTTAAATTAGGCCTTATAGTCTCATTTAAATTTTTGGTTCTTTTCCATTATAACCCCGTATGATAATTACTGTAATGGGAAAGAAAAAAAATCGTAAATTACCATTGAACAAATTCCATTTGTATCGTACATTGTTTAAAAAAGGTTAACATTTTCCGAAACTACTAATAAATAATACAAACATTTTATAAATTAAATAATTATCACTTATTGATAAAACTTATTTAAACACCAATGTTTATTTCTGGTGGAAACTGCTTAGCAATCACATTGATGATCAATTGCATAAGTATAATGTAACGGTACCTTTTTCTCAATGAAACAAAATTAAATTTTGCTGTTTTTAATCTTGGTGACTTGTGACTGTAATGCTTTTTTTAATGAACAAAATCATCCTTAAGCCATCCTTTGCACCAGCTTGCTCTAACTTGCTATATCCAATTTAAAATAAAATTTGGAGCAATTAAAATCATTGGCACAGATGCTGCATAATCCAGGATGCCAAATTCTGAGTATGGTGATTTTTTTCAGGCAGATTTTCTTGATTATCTGGCAATCTGACTTTAATTACATCATACAAATGGAGTCCCATAAGAATTATGTGGGGAAAGTCTATTTTGGTAATCATAGTATTTACGTCATCAAGAGACGTCCCAATATGTCATCTTCGCAACATTTATTCATTGCCAATACAATTCAGAATTTGGGATCAAGGATTATCTGTGCCAAATCATCATACCTAAGTTATATTATTTTCACTATTACATAAGAAATATGCTATTTCTTTCAGATAATAAGTGGAAGTATAATAAAAAATACCAAATTTTTTAATTTGTAAAAAAAATTTCTTGAATAAAATTTTAGAAAGTTATTGATTTTACTTATTTAGAAATTGCTTAACAAATTTTTTTAATAATAAATTCAAAATTTACTTAGTATTTCCATAAGTAAAATATTTAGAATAAGAAATTAATATGGACATTTTAATTTGTAAATAAATAATTAATTTTAAGTGATACTCCCACAGTGGATTAATCTAAATGAAAATGACAATAAATAATGAAATTTGTAAAAATACAGCTTTAATTATAACTAAAACTTTTAATACCCTAATTATTATAAACGTAAAGGAATAAATTATATCCACTTGAAATTTCGTTAATATCTTTGAAGTTTAAAACCTTTATTCCCTTAAGTTTTAATATGCAGAAGTTAGTTTGTTTTAGATTCAAATTACAGTTTCATTAGCATTTACATCTGGGTAGCTTTCTAAAAGTTTTTTGATATATTTTAAATAGATTTTACTCTCAAATGTTGAGCAATTTTCAACTTTAATAACATTGATGAAATGTAAGTAAATAAAAAAAATGAAATAAAATGTAAGACAACTCTTATTCTTCTTTATCTTTCTAATTTAATAATAAAATCAAAATATACAGACATAAATTAGAAGTAAAGAAAAAATTTATCAAAAGAAAGTTCTTGTCCTTAAGAAGTTCATACAAACATTCACCTATCAAATAACTACATTTTTTCATTCCATAATTTTTCTAGTTAATTAAGGGAGAATTATTTACATAAAGAGAAATTTTTTTAAATGTTCAAAAATATTTTTATCACCAGCTTTTAACTTTCCAAAAATCAAAATATTATGGAACTCAGAATCTTTTGAAAAAAATTGAAAAAGCAAGTTATATTAATTTGCTTTTTGTTAAATATATTTATTTTTCTAATCTAAATTTTTGGTACTTTTCCGTTTCGCCGGCGCAGGCGATAAAGTCGCCAAAAATGATACAACAGGCACTAGAGGGAATATCTCTGCTGGTAACCTTTTACTGCTACGTTTCCAAAACATGTGACGGCCTTTTACTATCAACGACTTAATTTCATCTCTTTTTTTTTCCATTTCATAATTTTATGCTATGTTGTTTATATACAAATTTAATAATTTCATAAAATATCTCTAGAAAAAATCAGATTTTAAAAATATATCTTAAAAATAATAATCTTAACAAATTCACATAAAAAATATTTAAAAAAAAATAATAAGATTTTGAAATATGCATCACTTAATAAATTGTAATCTAATATAGTAAGTAAATAAATTGAGGCTCTGGCACCCATCATTCCACGCATAGCATGAACACGAGAAAAACAAATAAATAAATTGAACAATTTTTATGTAAACAACATTAATTTTCGTTTGGCGAGATTTGCGCTGGCGAAACAGAAAAGTATCAAATTTTTAACAACAAATCATTCAAAAAATTCAAGAAAGCTGAAATATTGACGAAATATTAAAATTGAAAATTCAATACATTTCAAGATGAATGCCAAAATATGGTAAACCTCAAAAGCTTCAAATAATCATATCAGAAAAATATTGGACCTATAACTGTAGCAGTTTAGCATAAAGGTCCAATAATAAAAAATAAAAATAATTTATAAACATTTAAAAATGGTACATCATTAATATCACAATGTCTAACTTCAAAATCCAGAAAAATAAGTGTATTTCTTAGTTTTCAAATAAAGTTTATTAAATTTAATATTCCACTTTATTATAAAGGTGCAACTCAAATTTAAATGGTAAAGTTAAGCACATGTGCTGTATAATCCAGTATGCCAAATTCTGAATTAGGAAATTTTTTGGAGGAGTTTCTTATGTATTTGGCAATCTCGCTTTTATTATGTCATGGATATGGAGACCTATAAGAATTATGCTGAAAATTGTATTTTAGTAACCCTAGTATTTACATCATCACACACTTTACAATACCCCATCTTAGCAACATTTCTTCATCGCCAAAAAAAATTCAGAATCCTGGGTTATATGATACCTATGCCTAAACCTGTCACAGCTACATGTTTTACTGTATTACTCTATTAAGTTTGAACAAAATACTCAAAGAATATTTAGCAAATGTTTAAAGACAAGTTGCAGAACATTGGACTTAATTGTGTTCCTAGAATAGAGAACCCTCAGCAGAAACACATGTAAAATAAGATGTAGATCAATTTCAAAACTAGTTTTATTAACAATATATATTCTACTAAAGTAATTATATGTATTTCATTAAAACATATTAATAAAGTGAATGAAATAGAAAAATGCCCTCACACATATTATATTCAATAAAATTGTTTTCTCACAAATTGCATTTAAATATTTATGAAACAATATATTCTTCAAAATAAAAATAAATTTACAGAAAAATGAATTAGCAATAAATTAATATACATTTATGTATTCTATGAAATATACTTTTAATCCATTTTTTATATCTAACGTTAATAAAAGCCACAAAATAATTGTTATTTAATTTGGTTAATAAATGGGTAACATTTGAATGAGCAAAACAGAAGTTGTAGCATAATATACAGTAAGTAACTTGGATATAATATACCTTATATTTATAATTCGAGATAAAATAAATATTTAATAAAAACAGTAAACAAATTTTAATATTTAATAAACAATAAAAATTTGTATCTTTATTATAACAGATTGAATAATAAAAAATTTTAATTTATTGAAAATAATAAGATATAATTTTTTGCATTAGTTTATTTATCCATTTATTAATATACTTTTAAAAACAATGCTATTAATGTAATCAATTTATTGTTCCTTTATAACTATCAATTTTTTTTATTAGAATTTTTATATAGGATTAATTTCTTCTGCTTTAACTGTTTTTGCCCCTGGCAAATAAAATAAAAGTTAAAATATGTGCCATCCATAAAATGTTCTAAATATATATACAAATCTTGTAAAAATATTCAAAGAAGGAAAAAAATCATTAACAAAAATTAAGTCATAAATGAATCCAAATTGAATTTGAAATTGATATCATGTTTGCATTGTATTAAAATACACATGCTAGATACACATATCTAAATTGTCATAATGTGTTTCTTATTTCTAGTTATATTTTAAATTATATAAATTTAATTCCAAAACAAGACTTCTAAGAGAAAAATATGAAGAAATCACTATTTTTTATATATATATATTCTAATTTTTATTTATAAAAAAATTCTTTTACCAACAAATGCATAAAAACAAGCATAATTTATCACACAATATTAATAATTAAAAACACAACAAAAAGTAATAAAACATATATTGAATATTTATTTCTATACACATCACTTAAAAAATTATATATACATTATTTAATTTTAAAAAAATAACACACATCATTCTTAAATTCTTTCAATTCTTTTAAATATAGCTTTAAAATATTTTTAAATTATACATATCTTTAAAATATCTATTTATTTAATTCTGACACATATAATAATAAAAATAATAAAAATTTCAAGATTCACAATTTATAACTATAAAAATGATTAAAAATCCACTAATACATTAATTTTAAAATCAGAAGGAATATTATAACATTAAAACTTTTTTCAGTCATTGTACCTGTTCTTTTGCACATTTAATGCTCATTTTACAACATACTTAGCTCACCATCTTATGGCTTCAAAGACAATGGATAATAAACTTTATGTTGATATCATTATCTTTCAGAGTTAAGATTAGTGAATTTGCAAAAATTCTTGCATCAATATTAAATTAATTTAAAAATATTTTGTTACATAATTTATTTAATATCTCTAAGAATTTAAAAAAAAAAAAGAAATTTCCAAATATAATTTTATGAAAGAATTTTAAAAATTTTAACTCATCATATAGCTAAAGAAAGTCCAAAAACTATCTTATTTACATCATATTAAATCTGACAAATAAATAAATAAAACAAATACAAGAAATTCCTGAGAAAACATATTATAACTAAGTTTTCAAGAAAGATTCCGCAGCTGACATTTCACGAAAACAATCGAGATCATTGTTCAGGTACTTAGAAGTGGCATAAAGAAAATAAAATCGTTTACGTATCATTCAATCTCATACGAACTTCAAGATGATGAAAATATAAAATTTCACAAATAATTTAATTAATTAAAAGTTAAGAAATTACCAATTATTGCGAAATAAAATTCCTATTGATAAAACGGTTTCTAAAATCTGAACTACATAACAGATTACAGGTACATAACACTAATTTAATTAATACAATGAATATTAAAAAATAAATTACTTCAATATGTAAATAGAAGTAAACGTGATGAACTATTTGTATTATACTTAATTAAAGGGAAAACAATATTGTTTACTTTTATTCTACCTCTAGGTCTTAAATTTATTATTTAATTTCGATTTTTTTTTTATGAACAAGATTACGGTTACTGTTTAACTGTATTTTCTGTCAATAATGACGCAAACTTATGATTCATGAATTAATAATTTATAAAAAGGATTTGGACATGAATAGCAATCAAAACGTCGTTGTTCTTTTTCATTTAATTACAAGTATTTCCTCTTCCGATCAAATAAGATAGAGTATAAATTTTTAAAATGTCTGAAAATATTTTGTAAGTGTCTTCATCAGTAAAATACTGGGCGCGCAATCAAAAATTTCATTAATGATGATAAAACAGATTGATTATGCTTAAATAAATCAAATCAAATCAAGTTTAATCTGGACGAATGGGAATTACATGCTTGAAAATATTACTGAGAAATTTAATTCTCAAATAGTAGTCATCATTAAATATTTTGAGAAACATGAATCAGCTTATTTTTTTTTTTTTTAAAAAGTAACGTTATATGTAAATTATATAAGTTAAGTTGCAAGAGGCCATACCCTAGTAGTAGTTGGTTGGTTGGTTGAGTTTTCTGGCGCAAGGTCCAGATAAGGACAAGCTGTGCCAAAACAAAATTTTAATATCTTTATTTATGTATTTCTTTTTTTCTTTTTAATTTTTATTTCATTTACTTTTTTAAACCCTACTAACTTTTAAATTTTATTTAAAATGATCAGCAATGTTAAAAATTTTAAATAAAACATAAATAGACAAATACTCAACATACAACCCAAATAATTATAGATAAAATAGCTAAAAATGAGACTAAATTAGATCAATAGAATGTTAAAAGTTTATGAATAAAATTATTTACATTTAAATTATATAAAATCTATAAAACCAATGCTTCTTAAAAAAGCAAAAACATTTCGATGCGGGGGTTTGCCCAGCAAATCTCGCATCGTTAAAAGATCAGTCTTAAAATATACCCTAGTAGCAGAAGCTCAATGGTATTACAGTGACCATTTACCTGTTTCATTGGTAACTCACTTTACACCGAATTTTTTCAGTGGTCCGTGCCCAGTAACTTATACATGAAACGGTCACTGTTTTTTCTACCGCATATTCTGAACGACACCATCGTTGGCCGCTAATACAGTGGTCGCTGGACGGCGACTGCAGCATTTACTATTGAGATTGAAGGAAAGTAAAAATCATGCGCAGACTTATTAATAGGTCTACGCACCCGTGGCGGCCATATTTGAAAATAAGCATTATTTACCTTTTCTGATCTTTAAGATCTTGAATAATAACATTTTTTTTAACAGGATAATTTAGCAAGTACTTTCAATTCTTTTAAATATATCTTTAAATTATACATATCTTTAAAATATCTATTTATTTAATTCTGACACATTTTTTTGCGAAGTTAAATTTTATTTTGTGTTTGTAAAATTAAATCAAAAAAGCATTGCAAAAATTAAACTCATTGCAAATAAATAAAAATTTATTTTAATATTAAATTTCATTTTAGTTTGTTCATTGTTTTTGAAGTTGAATCCCTAATATTAATAATCTATAATTATTATGATGATTATGAGACTTTTAACTTGGTAAAAGATAAATTTGATTCTGGTAATAAAATTTCTAACTGATAGATTTAACATATTTTTCACGACACTTAATTAAAGATAGTTGTTCGTTATATAGTCAATGTAAACATCAACGTTTCTATAAACCTCAAATTCTCAGATTGATTTAGAAACATAGGGTTGTAACTAACAACATGTGTTGTTATAATATCATAATTCAATTATATTCCTAGAATTGTGTTTCTTCTATCTACTGTATTATTATATGCTTATCGTCTGCAATAAAATAAATTTCATTTTACTTTACAAAAAAAAGTGTTTATCTTTAATTTTGAAGAAAAAAAATTCAAATTCTGTTCTTTGGTAATTCTAGCACAATATCCATTCATAAAATACACAATTGTAATCCATTAATTTTGAAAAGGAAAAACGTTTTTAAGGAAATGTGGGGAAATAGGACAATTTATTTAAATATTTGTTGTATTTATTTCATAAATTATCTACGAGTGAATATATTTTTATATAAAATTATCATTATTTGATAAAACATTGTCTGAATTTTATTAAATTTCCAAATTTTCGTCTTTAATATAATTTGTATATTATACACCATATAATAAGACAATTTATTTTAATTTTATTAGAAATTTCAGCTCATTTATAACACTTTTCATTCAGAAATTTAAAATTAATCATCAAGTTTGAATGGTATTCCACTCATTCTTAGAATTTAAGGGCATTTTAAATCATTAAATGCAGTTTTCTCAAGAGAAGTAGAGTTAAAAAAATTATATAAACACAAAATCAAATAATAATTTTACTGTACAGCTAATTACGTGAATGATAACGCATAAAACACAAACTTCCATGATTTTAATACAGAAATACAAACAGAAGTAAAACATAAGGTACGATTTAACTAAATACAATTAATAGTAATACAGGACTCTCATTAAAGGAAAGTGAAATGAGATGCCGGGATAGTATAAAAATAAAACGGAGTGTTCTCAAATGTTTGACCACCATCAACACCCTCTAGAATACTAGGGGTGTTTTACTCTACTGTCAATATGAGTTTTTAATATGAGTTGTCAATAAAAGTGCTCCATAAAATACACATTTAGGTAGTGATGCCATCTGTTGACATTAACAATAACTATTATTATCAAGACATTTATTATTATATTGTAAAATTTATTCAAAATATTTTGATTTATAAATATTTATTTTACTTTTGTATAATGCATTCTGATTCTAATTATTTGAATGAATCCATTTTATGAGAAATAAATCAGTTTAAAAATAAATATTAATTTTATACAAAATAAATAATAAAAAAGGGTTATATTTTAATTTCAATTCTAGAAACATGATATTTTCCCGGATATTTTTGAAGTGTTCAATCAACCTGACAAACTTTATTTTATATATAGGGACTAAAAGGATTAGCGGAAAAAGAGTTACCTATATATGCATACATGCATTTATTTCAAATTACATCAAAATTGCAGATCAAATCATCATTATACATCAAAATTACAACGCCAGGAGGAAATGATTTTACGAAAGTTAAAATCACATGAAAGAAAAAGTTGGAATATACAAACGAATAGCATTTCAAAGCAAGTGGGTAGCGTAGTAAGGACAAACGACATCTAATCTCCTTCACAATGGATAAATTATGCAGATGATTATGATTTCTCATTCAGAAATATCTTTTTAGGGTAGAGTTTTCTCAAATTATCATGTTATTCTTTAAATAAAAAGAAGAAATGCTTTCTACCAAGTGTTGGACTGCGATAGATGCAGGATCGCTGCCAATAGAGAGTGTGGATTATCGTTCCGTAATACGGCCGCTCGTACTAGTAGAAAACTGACTAGTATCATGCGAATGTAGAATCAGTGAGTTATTGAAGGTCCTACTGAATGGTTTACAGGATCTCTAATGATCCAGCTATGTACAGACCCATTACAATCCGTATGGGTGCAGAAAGGTGGCAAATCAAATAAAATGAATTTATACTATTTTTCTCAATTCTTTGTTTTATATAAGGGAAAAATATTTCAGATAAATTTCGATTTTTCCATAAGGTATAAGGAAGTGGGCTTAAAATTACTCTCGCACACGAGAAGCATTGTCCGAACCTTCAAGATAACACATTGTTAGATAATTCTTGCAAAACCATAGGAGCATATCGCAAAAGAGTTCACCATTACTTAGAGCTGGGATGGCGGTCTTAGAAGCATAAAGTCGCAGCCACTAACAAACAACGGGCGATAGACGTTGCGCTTCTACCTTTAACATGCGCGTCCATCGAATCGTGTGCTTGAAAATTTTTCGGGTTACCTCCCTTGCAAAATATGAATACGATCCACTATCTTTGAAACGTTCTCCTGGAAGGCAATTTATGCACAGAATATTGAAATGATTTACAATGAACATAGCATAAAAATCTACATCACGGACCATTAGTTAGCAAATGGACTTATTTGCTGGTCCAACTGAACAGTGGAGTATTTATTAGCATTCATTCGTGAAGAAAATGCAGCATAGAATCATATTGTGACTCTGTTAACCCCAAGGAAAAAAATCGATACAGGAAAAGCCTAATGATTTTTCATACGAACTCCGATTCAGCGTGGAGCATTCTAAAGGTCATAAACATGTGCGCAGGCTTCGAGAAGAGCGCTCGGCACCTGGTTATATTCAATATCATTAAGCAGCACAAGATGTCATGATTTGAGCAGCCACTTGGTTCATGTCATAGACATCTAATTCGGATCTATGGTAATTTGGATATAAATTAGAATATTTCTGATCTCTTAACCACAGAGATTGTGACAAATCTTCGATGCCAGCGAAACCCATCTTTGAACAAGATCATATGTTGCAAGTCGTGTTTTATCCTTCCTCGATATAAAAGGTATTTAATTGTTGTTCTGATCTGCATAATATCTAGATCGTTCACCCATTGAAAATATCTGGGCATGGATTACTGAAAACTTCTCATTACCTTTCTCTAGCTATTATGGTAGCTGGAGAGTAGCGGTATACAGTTGATGAAATGGGGCGTAGCTTTGAAGCAACAAGAAATGAGTTGCTTTTTCTGTTATCCAATCCTATGTAAACTCTATACCTGTTGTTGTTATTTATGATATGTGAAGAAGCCAAGTTCTCTAGCTAACGGCTATGCGAAATTAAGTCAGAAGGGTGCGCCTTTCGTTTTAATCAGAGCACCACAAAAGTGAAAGAACGACTTAGTTCTACTTCTTTACAGATGACTTCTCTGACAGATTCTCTAGACTTCTCTGACAGATGGCACCACCAAAGGATCCAGTACCTCAATTTTGACTTAGATCTTGAGGGGGAGGAAATACCCTACTCTTATCCAGATAAAGGTCGTTTCAACTAAAAACGGAACGGCAGATGCTTCTTCTAATTTCACATCTTTATAAACTCTCAAACAACTTGCACTTTTAATCTTTCTGTACGCCATACTGCTTAAGCGCAATAAATATCTCTTTCCTTAGTGGCTTTCCTTTATGATCTTGCAATTTTAATGATAAGCACTGTACAGGGTGTCCAGAAAAGGACTCCCTGATTTCAAAATTAAATATCTCGAAAACAAAGATCGATAGAGGAATGCAGTAAACGGTATGTTTATAGTGAAAGCAGTAAGAATTTTACACAGCAGTTTAAAATAATAGTTACAAAAGCTGCAAATAGAGGGCACTGTAATCGCCATACATAATGACTAGTATAAATAGTGATCCGAAGTCCAGAGCAATCATTTCTACTATTGAAGCGTGAAAGGAGGTTAACGTACAGAAGGAAGAGATTAAAAGCATGTACTCCATTCAACAACGCGTGTTTCTGGTGCTAGAGTACCACAGGTTAAAAGATAGTCCTATGGCAACAAGGCGCAGTTTTCAAGCACGACTTAATGTTCTAAAAGGACCCGATGCGAAAACCATTCGTACGCTCTTAGCCAAATTTCAACGAACAGGCAGCGTAACTGATGATGTAGTGGGGAATGTTGGCAAATCCAATGCATTGCAAAATCCAATGTCATCCGTCCGTAGAATTGCATCTGAGACTGGTTTCAAGCGTTCCAGGACACAAAAAATACTGAGAAAGAGCCTACACATGTTTCCATTCAAAATTCAAACTCACCAGGCCATACCCGTACGAGCTGTGCAACAAAGGGTTGACTTTGCTAATCAGATGCTCACAATGACTGATAGTGAAGGATTTGATGTTGTCTGCATCTGGTTTACAGATTAAGCACACTTCCACCTGAATAGATTCGTGAATAAACAGAACTGGCGATTTTGGGGTTCCGAAAATCCAAATTGGTGTGAAGCGAAACCCCTGTATTCTCCTAAATGTGTGGGCTGCAGTATGCAGCAGAGGCATTATTGACCCTTTTTTCATTCGAAAAACGGTCACTATTGAATGTTACGTTGCAATTTTGGAACAATTTATCGCCACACATCAAGTGTTAGAGGATCGACTACGTACTGAATGGCTTATGCAAGATGGAGCCCGACCACATCGTGCCGAACAAGTGTTTTGCTTTCTTGATGAATACTTCGGGAATCAAATCATTGCTTTGGAATATCCCAAATTTACTGGTACAGGCATGGATTGGCCTCCATATTTACCGGATTTGACTCCCTGTGACTATTTTTTGTGGGGCACATTGAAAGACATTGTCTACCCGAAGCATCCCGCCACGCTGGACGAGCTTGAATCGGCAATCTGTGTAACATGTGAATCCATTTCTGTTGAGACACTACGAAATGTGATGGTAAATTTCATTCTTCGATTGCGCCATCTCTATAGTGCCAATGGTGAACATTTTGAAAACATTTTGATGTGATTTTTTGCAAAGAATGTTTTCATACGATTATTTCATTCATGTATGCTGATATGAGCTGTACAGCGTATAGCGCCATCTGTTAGCAGCTTTTGCAACTATTATTTCAAACTGCTGTATAAAATTCTTACAGCTTTCACGTATACTTTTTACTGCATTCCTCTATCGATCTTTGTTTTCGAGATATTTAATTTTGAAATCAGGGAGTCCTTTTCTGGACACCCTGTATTGTACTCGTAAGGAGTTCCTAAACTTACGAACCTCTTTTTCGGAGTGTGCCATGTTGTACAAAGAGCACGGCCATATTGGTAATCTTTATATTATTGCATAATTGTATTTTTCCTATTTGTTACAAGAATATATAGAATATTAACTTCTATTATTAGAAAAATAAAGTGGTGGTATCACTAGAATTTCAAAGGAGAGTTTGTGAGTGCCAACGAACATGCAATAGAACTGTCTAGGGCAGAGGTAGGCAGATTTTCTAGGCGAGGAGCTAATTTGAATTTTTGTTTGTTTCGTTATCACCTTAAATTATGACTGGAAGATAAACAAGCAATGCCTGCTAATGGTGACGTAAAATAAAGTGTGATGTTAATGAATTCTAAGTGAAATGATATATCTGGGTGTAGTGTAGCAGGCAATAGATTTTTAAGTAAAACAATCAAAAAATTAGCATTGGTGTCTTAGCGATCCACTGGGTGGTCTGTTCCCTTAATGCTCACACCTGGTCAAGGGATTTTTCATTCCTTCAAAGCCAGTTCCTTAGAATACAACAAGTATTATTGGGTTCATATGTATATATAATTGTTGTTGATAGTTTTATTATGGAAATATGAAATCATAAAGTATAATTAAAACAAAATTCACCTGGCGTTTTTCACTTACATTCTAATTTTTGCATGGAAAGTGTTTATATTCTTTTTAAGAAAATTAAGTGTTTTCCTTTTATTCTTTTAACTTTATGGTATTAAGAACTACATTGCTGTGCGAATTAATTTCGGACAAGCGCAAAAATTATCACAAAATTGCTTAATTGGTATAAGTTAACTTAGTTGAACAGCATAGCAATCTAATACAAAATATTTCCTCCTCTAGTTTGAATAAGATCCTGTACACGATTTGACATGAATTCCATTAAATAGAACATAAATTTTTGGTCACAAATCAAACATAAATAATATTTATTTGCTCAGGATAAAATGTTACATAAGTAAAAAGAATATCCACGGAAGTTTACAAAAAAAATCAAAAACAAATTTTTTTAATAAGACTTTCGTAAATACAGAATCAAGTCACATTAATGTAACTACCTGTCAAAAATTAGAATAACTACTTTTCGCAGAGCGGACAGCTGCGAGATTGACAGGAAGAAAGTCAATCAGATCCCTGTTGTTGTTCACTGAGATGTTGAACCATGCCAATTCTAATGCAGTGGCCAACTATATTAGATTACGATGCTGAGGATACATAACGTGAACAAACCCGATCAAGATGGTTCCACAAATTCTCGATTGATTTCATTCTGGTGAGTTACTGGCCAAAGGAGAACGATAAATTCATCCTGATGTTCTCTGAACCACGCACATTCGCTTCCAGTTGTATGACACTTCGCATTGTCCTGCTGGTAGATGCCATTACCCTGAAGATAAACAATGCTCAAATAGGGATAGACATGATGTGCAAGAATAGATGCATACTTGTATTGATCCATATTGTCTTCTACAATGATGAGTGAACCCAGAGAATGCCAGAAATACATTCCCTAGACCATAATGCTCCCGCCTCTAGCCTGGATCGTCCCGGCAATGGTTGCAGGATTTTTGTTTTCAAGGGCTTCACATCGTGTACACTAACGTACATCTACCCAATGAAACATAAAACATTTCCTCTGTGAATTTCCAGAACACAGTACGGCCGTCCAGAACACACTATGGCTGTCCAGAACACAGTATGGCCGTCCAGAACACACTGTGGATGTCTAGGACACTCTGTGGACACAAGGACATACGATACATAGTTGTTGATACTCTTAGTGGTTAGATTAGCTTCATGAGATTTAAATCTTCATGGCCTAAGGAGGAGAGGGCTACAGAGTCTGCTCCTCTTATGGTGCAGAGCACCCTGTTGTTGTTGTTTCCAATCCCCGTGATCAGCAAAGGTAGATAAGATCCATGAGTCCATTCACCCTAGAAAAGGCCAAATATCCACCCAAATATAGAGCACCCTGAAATCGAGTACTGATTTCACTCCGGAATCCATGTCTTTATTATTCGAAAATAGGCAGGAAAAAAGCCTGCCCCCATTTAGTTTGCTATACTCTAAACTAATCCAAAATAAAAAACACTCTACTCTACGGTACGACAGCCCGTGTGGACCAATGCCTACGGTGCCCACCTCTGTTTTCCTGACTGAGAGGCCCTGGAATGCAAAGCATATGCCCCGATTACATTTTTTGCCTAACGGAAAACCCCAGTGTTTAGCTCCATAGCATGCTTGGTACTGAGCTTCCCCCTACCCACTGAAGGCATGAAAGACTGAGCCGACCGTGACCAGGCCGAGGATCGAACCTCGGTTCTGTGATTTGGGAGCATGAAACTCTATCACTAAGCCACTTATTCCAGCCTGCTGTACTCAGAGATACTGTTTCTCTTAGAAAACATTGCGACTGCGCTTTATTTTACTTTCCCTGTCGCCATTATCGAATATAACGGATCTTCGGCTTGGTCATGTATAGAGCTCTCTCCTTCTTTCCTGACAATAAGAAAGGCAACTTTCTTAACCAAATCACTACAGCTTACATATATACAAAACATAAATAAGTGTTTGCTGTAAATTATCATCAATAAGTCTTTAAAAAGAAAATGGAAGTTCATCTTTTTTAAAGGAATGGGACAATAACTGAATAAATATGTCGGTTGACAAGATCAGGCATTAAATGTTTTGAGCAGGAATACCAACGGATAAATAGGAAGATAAAAACATTTTTTGACCGTATACGAATACAATGAAAGGAAAAAATTATCAAATTATGGAAATATTTTGCATAATGTAGTTGCTGCTGCACCAGCATACTTCCGTGTGTTGGGCTCTACCAGTTAAAGGAAGCATCCGAGTGGGGAGCCTTTTTAATTTAGAAGTAAGGATCAAGAAGAACACCTCTAATACTTAACCTGAAACTTCAAAAGTTATCATTTCACTTGGAGGACATTGCAGCCATAACCAATTTAACGTCCCCCTGCCGCGTTTGATGAACACGATGGATCTTTGATTAAGCCGGGATTCGAGCATGAGACCAATGCTCAAACCAACCAGACCATTGCAGCCTCAAACATTATGTAATAAAATGAATGTGGAATGGTATAAAATGAATCATTTAAATAAAGGCTTAATATTGTGTAAATCAATAGCTTTAATAATTGAGGGCAAGGAAATTCTCTCACCAAGTTCATTGAAATCTGTGTGGTAGATCATATGCATTTATAATAAATTTGAGACACATACAGGTACTCTCACTCTTTTAAACTAAGACTAAAATTTTTCTTTAATACAACCTATTTCTTACAATTTGTGAATATTACTTCATTTTACCTATACATTGTGAAATCAATTGCTGACCTAAAAACTCAAGTGTGAGCGAATTCCTTAGACCTTTTTTTAAAATTTGAATGACTTCCAACCACTTAAGTTAAAGATGATTCACATCTACGTCAAAGGATAAACATCCATTGCTGAATAGTGACTGATATCGAACCCTGGACGCTCTGAACAGAAGAGCGAAATCCTTCAGTTCGATAGAAATATTATGGTGAGATTTTTATAATGTTTATGATGCAGTGATGGAATTTTGTCAATTTTACTATCCTAAATAAAGTTTACCTAGTGGTAAAGGCATCGTCCTTCGTTACGGAAAGGCAGCGTTTGATTCCCAATGCTGCTAAAGACCCACCAAATACATGCGATATACGTACTCGTTAAACCTGAGGATAGTACTTGAGCAGTTACCATGGGAGTAAGCGTTTGGAGAAAATTTCCTCCCTTTCCATAACAAAGTCAAAATTGAGGGAGTGGATCTTCTGGTAGTGCCATCTATCGCTGGAGCTTAGAGCAAAGTCGTACTTTCACCTTCGTGATACTCTGGTTAAAAGAAAGACTCACCCTACATATTTAAATTCGCATAGCCAACGTCATAACGAGCTTGCCTTGTCCAAGTGACATAAGAAACAACAAGCTTATCTAACACAATTTAAGTCGTTATTTTTTTCATTATCGAAAAGAAGAAATATTTCAGAATATTAATCCCTTGATGCTAAAACAATTTGTGGATCTATTAAGACTTCAAAAGTTTTATTGCATCTAAAGTGGCCCTCTGTATCCTTATTAACTCTAAAGATGTTACTTCATTCAAAAAAAAAAAAATAGCTCCCACCTGTATAAGAACATACTCTTCAACTTAATTTTTGTATCCCCATGACTTAATCCTGACTTGTGAAATCAGTTAAAAGAACATCGCTCACAGAGTTTGAAATGTTTTTATTTCTGGCACTTTAAACCTTATGCACTTTAAATCTTATGCATATCTAATTCAGAATTAATGATTTAACGGCTATTAAATGTTTCTTGAGAATTATATTTTCTCAGTTATAAATTGAAATTATACATACATACATTATATATATATATATATATATATATATATATATATATATATATATATATATATATATATATATATATATATATATATATATATATATATATATATACATGTATATATATATATATATATATATATATATACATATATATATATATATATATATATACACATGTATATATATATATATATATATACATGTATATATATATGTATATATATATATATATATATATATATATATTGTACCGAGCTTCACGGGTTCGTGTCGATTGAGAGTTGAATAAAGCAACCACTTAATGAACACAAGACTTTTATTCGTAAAAACTTCACTAGATATACGAGATTCCCGCTGTAACAATCACAATTATACAGCTACAATTCGTCAGATATAATAAGAAACAGCTTCCAATCACAGGTCTCAAATACCTCAGACAGAGAACAACTAGCAGTCACAACTAATCGTCTTCACTCACTGACTGTCTTCACAAAAACTGCCTCTTCCATGTCGGGCTGCGGTATTTATACCTGACTTGGCGGAGAAATCTACCAATTTCGCCAAGGCTCTGGAAGCTTCTAGGCTATCTCGAAAAATATTGGTCCTAGAGCTTAAGTGATGGATGTTTCCAGAAGTATCTATTTCTCGCCAAGTCGCCAAGAATCTCGCCAACCGTCGCCAATTTGCCAAAAATCTCGCCTACTGTCACCAAGTCGCCAAATTATTTGGAAATCCGCTTTTAAACTACGTCTAAATACCGCAATTTTCGCCCAAAATGCGAGAATTTCCGATCTGTCTGAGATATTTTAAGACAAACACAATCATTATTTATATTTTTGTAACAATATATATATATATATATATATATATATATATATATATATATATATATATATATATATATATATATATATATATACAGTATGTCCACTAAAGTCCCTTGCCCCCCTTTTAACTTCGGAATGGCTACTGCTATATTCATAAAAGTGGTGTCTAGCCATGCGCTAATGAATGAAACCAAATACCGCGCCACCTGGTGGAAAACTTTGGAGTTAGCATTCATATCTCGAAAAAGGAACGAGATAGTTTAAAAAAGTGATTTACAAAGTTGTAGAGCATCCTCGATTTAGTACGAAAAGATACCTTGTAAGCATTAATGTGAAGAATACAACGGTTAAAACGCGCATTTGTTGTTTCGTGCTGTGACGTGGCACATCGTACGTGTGCATATTTGAAAAAACAAAAAAATCGTTTCCGTGATTACATTTTTCACTTTTATTTCGAAATCGGAAGAACGGAAGTATTTAAAATAATTTCAACAATTTGTATGCAGTATGCAAATACGTAAGAAACGTCACGTCTGTTCACCTGAGACAGCTATAAAAGAGACACCTTCTTGGGCCTGTAGTATCATGACGCTCATGGTCATGGCTCAGTATTGTGAGATGGTTTTACTGTACGGTAATGTAATATCGACGCAAAGCACGATCAGCAGCAAGGTTGTACCGCCAACGTTTCCCTGAAGGCCCGAATCCTTCTCATCAAACCATCCTAACTGTTGTAAAAAGTTTAAGGGAGACATATATATATAATATATATATATATATATATATATATATATATATATATATATATATATATATATATATATATATATATATATATATATATATATATATATATATAGTCAATTATCACATGATCTGTAGAAATTTGTGGGTGTAGATCAAAATGTTCTATTTTCCAATATTCAAGTAGTTCTTTGTTGTTGGATAATTGTTTTCCGGAGTGACATTTTAGCATCGCCCATTATTTCTTTTGCTTGACGAGAGAAATCCAAAGCTTCTTCAATGTTGTTTCCACCAGAAATTATATCGTCTACGTAGAAGCAGTTGTCAAGTAGTTTAATTGTTTCAGGATATTTTTCAGCAAACTGTGAGATGTGATGTTTTATTGTTCCAGAAATTAAAATGGACTTGTATTCAGTCCAAAAATTACACGCTTAAAATGATATATTCGGATGTTTGGCTTTCAGTCAGTCTGATGATTTTCAAACCACAGGAAACGTACTGCCTCCTTTTATTCATCCGTTATTGTGATCTGAAGAAATGCCTTTTCTATATCGACTACAACGGCAATTTTCGACCGTCTGAGCTCAATTAACAAATCAATTAATTTATGATTTAAATTAAATCCTGTGTGTAAACAGTCTTTTAGAGATAGTCTGTTGTTTAGATGTGAGCTTGCATCAAAAACTATTCTAGTTTTAATGGTCAAACTTTCTGCTTTTTTTATAGCTGTGTGAGGTAAGTAATAAATTGGACGATTGGGAAGCTCACTTTCTTCCTCAACTTTTTTGATAATACCGAATCGTAAATATTCCTCAATAATCTCTTTGTATTGTAATTACAGTTCTGGCTTATTATTAAGTTTCTTTATTAAGTTAAAGAGACGTTGTTTAGCTACACGATAATTATTATGTAATTCTTTCCAATCTTTTCTCCACGGAAATTTAATTACGTAACGGCCATCTGCAAAACAAACAGTGTTTTCATAAATTTCAATTGAATTATCTTTATCACGTGTGTTATGAGGCCGTCTCTTATTCCAAAAGATTCAAGATCAAAAAAGTGTTTAATATTATTTTCTATTGATTGTAATTCCCTTACGAAATGACAAATACTTTTGTTACATAGTTGAATTTCGTTTAATTTACGAGTTACTATCCATCCGAATTTCGAATTTTGTAAAAGTAAATTTTCGTTAGCATGATAAGTCTCAGGTAAAATTATCTTAAAGAACAAAACTGCATTAATTAATGCATGTATTTTACCTGGGAGATAAAACCTCGGATATGCTAATCGTATAAATTCTGGGAATTCAATACACGAAATATCTAAATTGATAGAAGGTGTTAATCCGGTTATATTTTTTACGATTATGAATTTCGCTTCCTCTTCATAAGAATTAGAGTTGGAAATAATAGCTCGCAATTTGTGTCTTATATTTTGAACAGAACCGTTCAACATATTCACTGAAGCATTTAATATTTATTTTTTAATTCCCAAGGCGTCAGCCAATTCGTAAGTCATGGCGCATATACTACTGCAGCTATCCAACAAACAAATCGTTTTCAGAAAATTTCCATCTGCCTTTCTGAAATAAATAAGAGCAATTGCTAAAGCCCGCCACACACGATAGGATTTTTCACGATAGGAGTAATTAGGTGCTCACTTCCCTCAAATTCTGCTGACCACAATAGGGGAGGCACATCTGGAGTTGGGAGTTATTTTTAAGGGTGCCATTTTTCAACATTTATTACTTTTGGCTCAAAATGTGTGCCTTGTAAATGGAAATCGAAAATCGCCAAAAATTTCAATCATTTAAAAGAGTTTTTCTGTCACTTTTATGACTTGACGTATTTATATGTCTTTTTAGTTTTTATTATTGTATTGATTTGTCTGCTTGTAAAGTCTACCATTAAATGTTATCATAGGAAGTTCAGTAACATGAGTAAATTTGGTACAGAATTATTATTGGCTGTTGCTTTTGACTGTGATGATGGTGAAAAGAAAACAAACAATAAAAAAGAAATGGGCAAAAAATTGGTTGCTCCAGCGTGAAACTCTTTTACATCTAAATTTGATTACAGAAATACACTCGGAAGATAAAGATTTCTTTAATTACATGAGGATGAATAAAAATTGTATACAACGTTGTTGGATAAGGTAACACATTTCATTATAAGAAAAGATACATCCATGCGCTTATCTTTAAGTTCTCATGAACCTTTAAGTGCAACTTAGCGCTTTCCGACAAGCGGTATTAATTAAAGAGCCCCATTAGTACATCAAAAAGTTTGTGAGTGTTGTATTTAGCACCACACTTTATAAACAACAATCTCCAATTTAGTTTTTAAGAAAAGTCTACAAGTTAAGTGGAACAGAATCAGATGTATTTAAAACACTATCGTTTACAGGCGAGCGGCACGAGCGAAGTGAGTCGTCGGTACAAGTTCCATGAGGTAAACAGTCTGTCGATCGGGGTTGAGTTGTACATCGCTGCATACTCCCCTCCCAGTGTCAACGATACCGACTTGGTAAACCGTACAGTTCTTCCCGTACTAGTGGTTCTTGCCTCTGCCGGTGGTGTAGAATCAGGTCAGTTGGTGGCCGTGATAGGAGAGGTCTCTTGTTTGCAACCATGTCCTCAGAGTTATAGATGAAGGCAGGTTTCACTCTATCCAGGGACACTGTCACAGACTTTCCTTTGATGTCCAAGTTTAGCGTCTTGTTGTTGCACCGGAGCACATGAAAGGGTCCATCGTAGGGTTGCTGTATTGGTTTCCTAACGGAGTCCCGCCGGAGGAAAACGTGTGATGAAGTTGAGAGCTCTCCATAGACGGACGTTGGACGCATACCATGGTGCTTGGGTGGCTATGGTCGTAGAAGATTCATGTGGGCATGGAGCTTATCCACAAAGCTGGCAGGATCACAGTTGGGTTAGCTTTTGTGGAGAAATTCTCCTGGATTGGTTAGTTGGTTGGGTTTTATGGCGCAAGGTCCAAACTCGGACATGCTGCGCCAAAGGTAAGATTTTGTAATTTTATTTATTTATTTATATTTTATTTATTTTATTTTTTTATAAGTAACATTTTTTTTCAAAAAACCCAAGCAACATTAAAAATTTAAAAAACAAAAACTATTGTATATATTACTTTAAAATCTATTTATAAAATATAAAATATGAAAATTCAGATGAATATATAATTTAAAATAGAAATTAAATAAAATGTATGAAACCTATTGCTCTCAAGAAACCGAATAGGTTTTTATGGGGTTGATCTCCTATTAAATCAGGTAAAGTTAATAAATCAGAGTTAAAAAAGAGTAACCGTTGTTGGTTAAAATCATGACATAAAATTAAAATATGATAAACAGTGAATGGTTCATCACACGTTTCACACTATGGGTTTATTTCACTTAAAAACAAATGTCTGTGTGTGAAGCGTGTGTGTCCGATACGAAAGCGAGTTAATCTAACATCTGCACTTCGTAACGGTAAAACTGATAATGAGGTGAGGGATGAGAAGATGGTATGCAACTTGTTGCCGACTTGCAAGCTCCACGATCCTGCCAAAGACCATTTATAATTCTTTTTATAACCTTTCTCACATCAGAGAGAGGAACCGATGATATAATCGGATCTGATCCAAACTTTGCAGCTGCATCCGCTCTCTCATTTCCATCAAGACCTACGTGATTTGGTATCCAACAAAATATATTATCATATCCCTTGCCAGCAAGGGAATCTAATGCTCTAAGCATCTTTGACACAACAGAATGATAAGTAAAACTATTGTTCCTCAATGCTTCCAATACACTCATGCTGTCAGTATGTATACAAAATTGACGATGATCATCTTTATTCACATGCTGAAGCGCATAAAAGATAGCTGCGGCTTTAGCAGTAAAGATGGAGCAGGACGAATGTAGACTGTGACTAAAAACTGTTATTTATAAAAATTCCACAGCCCACCTGTCCTGCTAATTTTGAACCATCCGTAAATACAGGTGTGTATGATTGATACTGACAACGATGAGAGGATAATAGCGTTTGAAAAACAATATGTGTTAATTAATTACATTAAAATTAATGTTTGGATCCTACCAAGGCGGATGAGCAAAAGTATCAATAGACTCTATCCGAACATCACATAGGTCTGTGAGCCACAGATATGATTTGACTCTTGTGAGAAAAGGTGGGATGCTCATTGGTCGAGCATCAAACAGTCTTTTAAGAGAAGCAGTAGGAACCATGGAACGTAATGGGTGATGTGGGATCGACAAAATTTTTGAGTAATAATTGAGAGTTTGCTGCATTCGTCTAAGGTCTAACGGTAGTTGATGGCATACAACGTATAGACTCTGGACGGGTGATGTGCGGAATGTCCCAGAACATCATATCCTCAAAGCAGAGTGATGAACTGTGTCCAGTCTTCGTAAAATAGAAGATCTAGCCAATCCATTAACAACACAGCCGTAGTCAATGCGGGATAAAATCAATGACTTATAAATTCGAAGTAGTGATGTGCGATCTGCACCCCAAGATGTATTTGACAACACCTTGAGGATATTAAGCGATCGCTCACACTTCTTCCGCAAATACAAAACATGTGGAAGAAAGAATAATTTTCTATCAAAGATAATTCCCAGAAATTTTATTTTATTGACTACTTGTATTGGGATGTTGTTGATATTAATAACTGGATCATTGTGAAGGCTAGTCTTTCTACAGAAGTAGACACATCTACTCTTGCTAGGAGATAAAATATGGCCATTCTCAGCACACCATGCAGCAAGCTTATTAACTGCTGTTTGCAGTTGTCTCTCAATTAACCGCATATTTGAACCCTGACATGATATTTGCAGGTCGTCAACATATAGTGTACCATTTATTGAAGGTGGTAATTGATGTAGGATGTAACTGATGAATAAATTAAAAATGGTGACACTTAAAATGGAGCCTTGGGGAACACCCTCAGCTTGAATAAAAGTGTTGGAAAATACAGTTCCAATAAGAACTTTAAAAAAACGGGAGCTTAAAAAATTTTGAAGGAATTTCGGAAGATTACCCCGAAAGGCAAGATCATATAGTGAACGGAGAATTCCATATCGCCATGTACGGTCATATGCCTTCTCGATGTCAAAGAAAATGGAGACCAGATGGTTCCTCCGCACAAAAGCATTGTGGATTTGGGTCTCCAAATAAGTAATATTATCAAAAGTGGATCTTCCTTTACGGAAGCCACTCTGATTGAATTGTATACATTTCTTTCTTTCTAAGACATATACGAGACGGGCGTTGACCATACGTTCGAGAGTCTTACATAAGCAACTCGTCAGAGCAATTGGTCGATAATTTGAAGGATCTGAAGAATCCTTACCAGCCTTTAGGACAGGAATCACTGTTGCCTCTTACCATAGAGATGGAAATTCATTCTCAGTCCAGATCCTATTGAACAAGTAAAGTAAGTTCAACAGGGAGTCTGGACTTAAATGTTGAAGCATGAGATAACTGATTCCATCAGGTCCTGGACTGGTGTTATTGGCCTGCTGTAAAGCTTTCTTCAATTCAAACATTCTAAATTCACAGTTGTACGGTAAGTCTTGTCGATGGTTGAAGCGAATTGGTACCCTTTCAGCACGACTCTTAGTCCTCAAAAACGAAGGACTATAAGAATTCGAGCTTGAGACGTTAGCAAATGCTTCACCAAGGACGTCAGCAATATCCGTAGGAGAAGAGTATATAGCAGCTCCGTATTTTAAAATAGGAATAGAGAATTCTTTATAAATTCCATTGGCTGCTTTCACCTTTCTCCATAACTGCTTACTGGAAGTTGACGATGTTATTGAAGATACATAGCAGGACCTGGATTCCTTCTGACTTCGACGACGAACTCTGCGAGCTAATGCTTTTGCTCTCTTAAATGCGATAAGATTCTCCGTTGTGGGGGACCTCCTAAATATTCCCCATAACTTCCTTTGCTTTTTGCAAGTTTGTTGGCATTCTTTATTCCACCAAGGTTTGCAATGCCTTTTTGGTATAGAGGAACTTTTGGGTATTGCAACATCAGCTGCATTTATTATTGTTTCAGTGACTTTTCTAACGGCTTTATCAATACTCTCGATCAAAACTATTTCATTATCTATAACTGCCAATTGTGTAAATGACGTCCAATCTGCCCGACTGTACACGTAAGTAGGTAGACGTTGTACTACACTACTACCTCCAGTCTGGGAGATAAAAAGAGGAAAATCGCTGTTCCGCAGATCATTTTCTACTGTTAAATTTACAATGGCAGCAATGATGGTGAACAAATAGCAAGATCGAGAGAATGAAATGTTCTTGTGGGTACATAGAAATATGTCTTCTCGTCGGTATTAATCAGACACAGACTATTATCAGAAATAAATTGCTCTATCTGACGACCGCGAGAATTAGTATCATCACTTCCCCACAAGGAATTATGGCCGTTGAAATCACCTAACAATAGGAATGATATCGGCAGCTGATCAACTAATTCATCCAGTTCCTCTTGGCGGATGACATCATGTGGTGGTAAATATAAACTACAGACTGTAATTAAGTATGAAGTATGTATTCTTACAGCTACAACCTGTAGAGTAGCATTTAATAGATGGACAGTGCTGGGAAAATTATTGGATGTTAATACGCAAACACCTCTAGACACTGCACCATCATCAACACAGTCTTTTCGGAAGCTTTTAAACCCACGCATGGAAAAGTTATTGCTGGACTTCAGAAATGTTTCCTGAAGTGCAATACATGCGGGGTTGTAGACTGAAATTATAGACTTGATGTCATCATGATGTGAACGCAAACCATGGCAGTTCCAACTAATAAAGGAAGTTAACTTATTTTAAATAGAAAAGCTCCTCCCCGGAGCTAGATGGCGGGTCCTCAATCGATTCCTCGAACAAAAAATCTTCGTCCGAAGGATGAAGTGACACAGCATCAGCTTCCAGGGACAAAATGGCTTTACGGGTGGATAAATTGGACTTACGAGAGCCCTCCTTTGCAGATTTTAGTTTTAATGCTTTAAGGGCTCTTGAACTTGCCGAAGAAGCTTTCCGACTTGAAGGAGGTGTCGATTTTAGAAATTGGGTAATCTCATAACGGGAAAAGAGAGAGTATCCGTTTGGGTGCTGGTACTTTTGGTGACTTTTTTGGCGGCTGCGTAGCTCTTTCCAGGCTGCGGTGTTCGAGAGGTCACTTGTTTTCTTGCCTCAGGGTAAGAACGTTTATTTATCACTTTATAGGTTGTAATTTCTTTTTCGAGTACCCATTGAGGACAACTTCGAGAATAGAAAAGATGGTTACCATGGCAGTTAACACATGCCCCCTTTGCAGTGCAGTTGAAACTATCATGGCCAACTGCTGCGCCACGAGCGCAAATCAGTTTGCCTCAGCATGCATTTCTCGAGTGTCCAAAATGCTGGCACTGAAAACAACGCAAGGGATTTGGTATATACGGCCGGACAGGTAAATTCATATAGGCAGCTTTGATATTGTTTGGAAGGTCTGGAGTCGCAAATGTCAGAATGAGATGTTTAGTGTCTATGATCTTATCATCTCTTCTGACAGTAAAGCGTTTAACTCTACAGACATTCTGATTCTGCAAGTTTTCTAGAATTTCTTCCGCCGGCGTGTTCAACAAATCTCTCGCGGAAACTACACCTTGTGAAAAGTTCAAGTTTCCATGAGGTGAAACAGTGACCTTAATATTTGCTAGTAGCTTCATGTTACACAGCGTAGCTGCTTGTGTAGAGTTTGCAGCCTCTACCAATAAGTCACCTGACCTTAACTTACGGTCATCTCTCACTTCTCCGATAAATCCCGATATTCCCTTTTGTATTAGAAAGGGGGACACTTGTTCGAAAGAACCCTCCTTTCTTTTGATTACAAAAAATTTATTTTCTTTATTTTGAAAATGGTGCTCCCGTGGGAGAGATGAACAATTTTTGTTCTCCATTTATGATTTGATAAAATTTCGGGACCTGACCGCACCACCCACCACCGAGTCCAACAAGGGGATGCAGACCAGCTGCACCAGTGCTAGTCAGGTCCTATACGCTCACAGTACATCCCTGAAGTGGCCTCTACCCTTAACGAGTCACCCAGTAGATGTACCGATCGCTTGATCCATAAAGCCGATTGATGTGCTGAGGACCACAACACACCTCCCGTTTACCTGGAGCAGAGGCCAAAATAATGTGTTGGTCTCTGGGGGCCTCAATTACCAGGACCATCCTTTCCAGGGACACGGGTCTCCACGCACAGCGAACACGTGGGTGATTTAGTCCCCAAGAGGAGCTAATAGCAACAAAGTGGCGAAAGCTACTCAAGGGGAGCCCTCAACCTCTTACGAGGCAACCACAACGAGGGAGAAAAGGAAGAAAAAGCAGGAGAGAGAGTAGAGGAGAGAAGAAAAGAAAGAAGAGGACAGATCACTAGAGGGTACCTCGGGATTGTGACACCCGTGTTTATCTAAAGAAGGTAAACCCCCTGAGGGGGAAATTCTCCTGGAAGTGCCAGGGTCTTTCCAAAGACCAAATCTGCTGGGGTACAACCAAGATCCTCCTTCAGGGACGCACGGAGGCCAAGAAGAATTGTTGGGAGAACCTCCGTCTAGCATTTTGTGGCGTGGCACTTTATTGCAATTTTGAGTGGACAATGAAGTTCTTCTATCATCCCATTGGATTGAGGGTGGAAACTCGGGTGTGTGTTCCATAATGGTAACTGTGTGTGCCAAGGAACTTGGTGAGGGACCGGAACAAAGAAGCTTCAAATTGATGACCCTGATCTGTAGACACTGTGGAAGGGGTTCCATATCGCGATACCCAAGTGGTAAAGAATGCCTCGGCAACAGTCTCCGCGGTGATGTCCTTGAGAGGTTGTGCTTCAGGCCACCTGGTGAACCTATCAATCATTGTCATGCAATAACTGTACCCGTTGGATGGAGGAAGTGGACCAACCAAATCTAGGTGAACATGGTCGAATCGTTGAGAAGTTTCGGTGAAAGTTGCTAGGGGTGATTTGGTGTGGCGGTGGATCTTCGATTTCTGGCAGGCTAAACAGCGTTTTGACCATTTGGCAGAATCGGAGGATGTCGAGGGCCACACAAAACGGCTCTTCAACAAGTGAGTGGTCCGGCGTGTACCTGGGTGTGCCAAGTTGTGCAAGGCCGAAAACACATTCCGACGGTGCTCCTTTGGAATGTATGGTCGTGCCACTCCAGTTGAGAAATCGCATGTTATCTCAAAATCACAGTCAGGCAGTATCACCTTTCTGAGCTGCAGGGCCGTTCCTGATGTCAGCAAGGTAGCAAGTTCAGGATCTGATAGTTGGAATGCCGCAATGGCTTGATAGTCGATGGATTTTGGCATGGTTATGCTTGATATCCTAGACATGACATCAGCAGCTATATTCCTGGTCCCGGGGACATGCTGAATACTGGTAGTGAATAGTAGGGACAGGAAATCAAGTTGGCGTGCTTGACGAGGAGAACACTTGTCACTTTTTTGGCGAAAAGCAAAGGTCAAGGGTTTGTGGTCAGTGAACAAAGTGAATTCCCGACCTTCCAACATGTGTCAGAAATGCCTGACACTGGCATATGCAGCCAGAAGTTCTCTGTCGTATGCCGAGTAGGAGAGTTCAGCTGAGGTTAATTTCCTGGAAAGAATCCCAGTAGCTGCAGTTCTGCATCGATGATTTGGTGCAAGGCTACTCCAGCTGCGTAGTCCGAAGCGTCCACATGCAAAGCAAGTGGAACTAAGGATGCAGGGTGAGCTAGAAGTGTTACTTCGGCAAGTTCTTGTTTGCAAGTTTCGAAGGCTTCAGCAGCCTGAGGAGTCCAGGTGATCTGTCGGGCATCTTTCTTGCCACGAGAACCTTTTAGGAAGTCATGCAGCAGGTGTTGGTGTTTCGCAGCGTTGGGTATGAACCATCTGTAAAAGTTGGTAAGACCCAAGAATTTTCTTAAGGCTGTGACGGTTTTCGGTAGTTTATACTGGAGTACTACGCTCACCTTTCCTGGAAGAGGTTTCAGACCCAGAGGTGTGACAAGATGTCCCAGAAAAGTTAATTCCGCTACACCAAATTCACATTTCGAAACGTTCAGCTTGAGACCATGGGATTTCCGTTGTTGAAAAATGGTCGTCAAGTGCTCCTTATGTTCTTCGGGGCTATCAGAGAAGCAGAGGATGTCGTCCAAATAGACGTAGCAGAAGGGTAACCCTCTTAGAACCTTATGCATGAACCGCATAAAGGTTTGTGGGGCATTCGCTAACCCGAAGCATAGGCGAGTATATTCGTAAAACCCCCAAGGTGTGGTAACAGCAGTCTTGGGTATATCCTCTTCAGCAATTGGGATCTGGTGGAATGCTTTAAAGATATCCAGTTTTGAAAAGACCTGTTTTCCATGTAAAGCATGGGTGAAGTCGTGCAAGTGTGGTATGGGGTAACTGTCGAACTCCGTCACTGCATTTAGACGTCTGTAATCTCCTACCGGATGCACAGTGGAATCCTGTTTAGGGACAACATGTAGAGGAGAACTCCAAGGGCTCTTTGATGGGCGAATGATCTTAAGGCTGTGACGAGAGTTTATATATAACATATTAGATTATAAATGTAAAATATTGAAACCGTAGACGCATGCTTAGTAAACAGATTTAAAATCAAATTATCTTTAAAAAGATGTGCAATGAGGAATTCAAACTCGGACTTGAATGCGTTATTCACCTTGGGATGTAGTCGCCTGGACCTTGATGTGATTGGAGGACCTTTGGTGATGATGTGATGAACCGTGTCGTGTGGAGTTGATCCTCCGAATGCAGTAGGATTTGTAATCTCTGGGAAGTATCTCAGGATGTTTCCAAAGTCATTAACGGCTGCACAGATGGTGGTAACCGACGGTTGAGATGCAGGCATCACTGAGCAGAATGCGTGTAGGGATGTTAGTTTGTTGATAAGTTTCTTTTGTTTGAGGTCGATCAACAAATCAAAGTGCGTAAGGAAATCAGCTCCTATGATTGGTGATGTAACATCAGCAACGATGAATGTCCATAAGAATGGCTTTCTCAAATCAAGGTCGAGTTGTTTATTTACAAAGCCATATGCTGGAATTTTGGAATTGTTAGCAGCATAAAGGGCAAAATTGGATTGTGACGATATTTTCTTGTTTGATACTGGTGGGAGAACCGAGACCTCCGAGCCAGAGTCGACATAGAACTTAAATCTACTCTTACGGTCATGGATGAAGAGCCTGCTGGTCTTGGTTGTAGCCTCCGCCATGCCAGCTACTGTGACGGGCCTAACAGGTTTTTTTGAAAGGCACAAGGTTGTTTACAGTTCAAGGCACGATCACCAAACCTCTTATGGTAGAAACAAAGTTCCCTGTTGTTGTTCGATCTGGGTTGCCTGTTCGAATTCGATCGGCTGCGAGATGATCGTCGGGACGGATATGTGTTTCGTGAGGAGTTGCGGCTTCTAAACAGCTCCACGACCTGAAGGGATAGCTCCTCCTGTTTACTTGCTAAGATGTCCGTAGCTGAAGGTGTGGGCGGCTCAGTTGTGGTAGCACATACAGCTGCAGGGAACACGATCTCCGTGACCTTATCTGCAATGATCTCCAGCTTGTTCAGCGAATCGGAAGACGCTGAAAGGACCGTCTAGATGTGGGGTGACATCCGCTGCATCCACAGGTTCTGCAGGAAGTCTTCTTGCAATTGTGTGCCAGCGAGGCCGGCGCATCTTCCTGGGGAGATGACTTGGTTTTTTGTCACCCAACTGGAGATCACATAGCAACTTCTTAATCTTTTGTTGATCAGACTCTGCGAATTCTGATATTAGGGGAGTGTAAAGAGCCTTGTATTTCTCCACCAAGGGTGGATTGAGGACGATGTCCGCCGCCACGTGCTCCAAGGTTTCAGCGTCGATGTTAGCCACTAACGCTGAGAATTTGGTGTCGTCGCTGGTGATGCCGCTATACGCGAATGAGTTGTCACACTGCGCAATCCAGAGGCGAACGTTACTCCTCCAGAATGGTGGAAGACGCAATGCGACGCGGGAGATCTAGGCAGGCTTAGGCGAAGAAACATTCCCAGCATCGGCAGCGTTGTCGTTTGGCATGTTGAAAACTGGCCCGTAGAAGAGAAGAAACGTACCTCTAGTTGAGACACCGGAAATTCGTCACGCTTTGCCGGGTTTGAAGAACCGCTTGGGGAAAGAAAATATAACTCGAGCTCACCTCGTGTAAAAAAATTCTTTTTCCTTAGTGCATCGTAAATCACGTCTGGTTCACCACTTGTGGGTGTTGTATTTAGCACCACACTTTATAAACAACAAACAATCTCCAATTTAGTTTTTAAGAAAAGTCTACAAGTTAAGTGGAACAGAATCAGATGTATTTAAAACACTATCGTTTACAGGCGAGCGGCACGAGCGAAGTGAGTCGTCGGTACAAGTTCCATGAGGTAAACAGTCTGTCGATCGGTGTTGAGTTGTACATCGCTGCAAGTTTATCTATCGAGTATTAATTATTATTATTTGTTAGTAGGTATAAAATCAATTATTAATTTTTTATTTATTATCCAAGTATTCTTAGATTTTATAATATTTTCTTTGTTCCCTTTTATTTAAAAATCATTAATATTTTCTTAAATGATTTTTAAATAAAAGGGAAACAAATTAATATTTAGCAAATGATAAATCATAACTGAAAGTGCATTTAATTTTAATTTCGCTTAAAGGTGAATAATTTTTTTTGTTATTATTAATCAATTTATAATTTTTAATTATCTAATTTTATTATTGTATAAAAGAATATTTAAAGACGTCTTGTAAAACGTGAATCTAAGTTTCAGTAAATGAGAAATTTCAAATATTAACTTTCCCAAGTATCTATCGCCAAGAAATAATTTGCAACCCTGCGAGACAGACACGCGACAAAGGGAAGCAATTGCTTACTTCCTGTGTTGGAAGAAAAATCAGAGCTTATTTGAATTTTCTTGAGCCTGTCCAACTTCCCCACACACGGTACAACTTGTTCACGTACAACAAATTCATAGGAAAAATCCTATCGTGTGGGGCGGGCTTAAGAGAACCAATTTTTTATGGTTATTTACATTCTGTGTTTCAAGTGGGAGACTCGAAACCATCGACTTGTTGCCTTCAGTAAAAGAGGCTGAATTCTCATTTTCCGCCTCAGTGAATGAAGTGATGTTTCTGTTGGAGTCAAGGTCAACCGATTTCTGTTCCTTGCATAATAGACGAGTATGTATTTTCCCACATAATCATGTATAGTTAGAATTACAATGCCCTTTTTTGTGATATTTTGAACATCGGGTGCAAGTATTATTCTCTTTAACAAATTGCGTTCTTTCCTCTATTATCATTTTTAGAAATTTGCGACATTTAAATATGGGATGAAAAAAATTCAGAAATACATTCAATACATTTTATTTTATTTTCTTCTTTTTTTGAAATGAAGGTTTTATTGTTGTTAGAATTAGTGCAACTTTTAGAAATAAATTTATTCATATTGCTTCGCGAAATATTTTTTAACATTGTACTTCTTTTTTCTAAATAAATAAGTAGTTCGTTAACTTTAGGAACTTCCGTTGTTAATAAGGAAAGTTCGAAATTCCGTCTTGTCTCTTTATCAAGACTGTCTATAACAATATTAATTAGCATTACTTCTGAGAGCGTGTCTAGTTCATACCCTAGTGTTTTTAAGGATCGTAAATGTTTATTTAAATCATCGGTTATATAATGCTCTTAGTTCTTTAGCTGATTCATAGTGAAGTTTCCAATATGCGTTCTAACTGTCTAGCATCTCCTTTTAACGCGGATCTTAAATAGTATAATTTTTGAGAGTTTGTTAAAGATTTGTTACCAAACTGATCTTTAAAGCAAAATAATTCTTCACAGCGTCCGGTAAAAACGGGAAGAATTGATTGTGTTATTTGGGATTTCATTATTACAGAGTCATTAGAAGCAGCAACATTTGAATTATTTTCATAAGAATTTGCAGTTTTTTCGTTTTCTGAAATGAGTAATTTTTTGAGACTTACTTCAATTTTTTCAAGTCATCTTTCAGCATCGATTAGTTCGGCTTCAAAATCCTCCGAAGATGCATCTCTAAGTTCCAGAAATTTATCACGCGAAGTCCCGAGTTTATTTTGCAACGAGTCCAATGTTTTTAATTTCACTTCTACTTTGGTTTTCGAAAGGTTATCGGTTTTGACTTCATTTTCTATTCGAATAATCCTTCCTTTGAGAGAAGTTCTATGTCTTAACAACATATCCATAGGTTGCTGGTTCGTCTCCGGATCGACGGACCAAAAATTTATGTTAGTCCATAAATTCAAATATTTGTAGTAGTGTTAAAATGTGCATAAATGACGACGGATCTATTATAGGTTTCTTATTAATTTTATTTAATAACAATTAAAAAAGTAGTAAATAGTAAGTGAGTAAAAGTAATGAGTTCAAATATTGTTCAGAGAAGATTTCTGAATTAACTATTCACAAACACAATTGACGAATTGAGCTTAAGGGTAAAGAAATAACGATAGCTTTCCTAACATTTTCAGTTTGCATTATTTGCTTCAACCTAGATATACAAATATCTTTGTCACAAATCGTAATATCTTTTAAAGTTTCAATCCTTTATTTGAAGCACAACATTGAATTTCACTGCACAAGTACAAATAACTATTTACAAGAGATATTTAGAACGGTAGACATAGCCAGAAAAACGTAACATATTTTTAAATTCGTAATCGAAACTGATGTAGTGAACAGAATGAAGAAGTTGACAAACCCAAAATTATAATTAATACAAGCACATGAAACACTAACAGGAAAATGATAATACAATGACAGTAGCAACATTCTCCCACCTTTTGTATTGCGTATAAACATTCACATTGCAATACAAAACGTCACTTACAAAAAATAATAATAATAACGAAAAGAAAATGTTATTCTTAACACACAGAAAATTAGTCATTAGAATAGTTCACAAGTCCAATCGTTTCACAGGAACAACTCTTCGACCAAAGCGGGCTTTCTGAATAGCCTGTAATTGTCCTTCCCGATGTTCATCAGCTTGTGAAGACGTCTTATTCGAATTAGTGGACCCACGGTTGTTATCACCAGTAATATAAGTGTCATTTTCTATATTTTCAGGTAGGACTTCTGATATTTCAGTCGGCCTCATTTCGAAGGGATAGATTCTTTGTATCGGTCGAATGATTTCTCCATTGGCTGTACGTAATTTAGCGACTCGCTCGATGTTATCTTTACCTTTAAACAGCTCAATAACACGTCCCAAAAGCCAGTTTAAACGTTTCGCATTGTCTGAACCAATGAGAACCACATCTCCAGGGGACAGGTTATGTCTTTTCGATGGTAACCTTTTATTTCTTATAAGTTCTGCCAAATATTCCTTTTGGAACTGTTGGCGTAATTGACAGCGTAAAATTTGTAAGTAACGAATGCGTTTACGCAGATGTTTTGCGTCTACAATATCCAAGTCGACACTTTCATTTCCCTTTATATCTTGTATGAAGTCAGAAGTTTTGATAGCCCTCAACTCATTTGGATCATCATAAAGGTATGTAAGTTGACATCCATTGACTATACTTTCACATTCGCAAAGCAAGGTAACCATTTCTTCGTACGTTACACAAGCCCGTCCTAATACTTTCCTCAAAAGCTGTTTAACGATGCCTATCATTCTCTCCCACCAACCTCCATACCATGGCGCAGCTGGTGGATTAAAATGCCATTTGATCTTTTGAATAACACATTCAGCAATAATTTCTTCCCATTTTAGGGTGTTGAGAGCTCTGGACGTTCCCAAAAATTAGTTCCGTTACCTGAGTACATAACAGAGCCACGTCCTCTTCTAGCAAAAAATCGCCGCATAGCTTGCATAAATGCTTCGGTGGATAAAGAGGTCACTAATTCTAAGTGTATAGCACGGTAAACTGCACATGTGAAAATCACGATCCAAGCTTGCTCACCTCTTTTCAAGAAAATAGGGCCTGCTAGATCAACTTCGGTCACTTCAAACGCAGCAACGCGATTAATTCTATCAACAGGAAGTGGAGCAGGAACTATCGCAACAGGAACAATTGGCACTACAGGCTTTGATTTATGCTTCTTACATATTACACACCTTTGCAATACTTCTTTAACAATCCTTCGGCCCCGAGGAATCCAAAATCGTTCACGTAGATGAGACAAGGTAATTTGTACTCCAGCATGATGAAGTTCTTTATGAGTATAATCAATGAGTCTCCTCACAATTGGATGATCTGGTAGAACAATGGGTCTAACAAAGTCCTCTGGATCTTGTCCAAGAATTAGTCTTGATCGAACCTTCAATACGTTATTTTCTTCGTAAAACTGAATTGTTTGGGTATACTTTTCCCGTTTATCTGATGGCCATTCTGATTAGATTATTCGTATCAGAGCTTCTTCGGCTCTTTCAATTTCTTCGTACGACAGTTCCTTTGTCAACTTGTAAGAATTTACTCTGATATTCTGGCAAAATTTCAATATCCAAGCAGTGATGCGAATGATCCTGGAATAACTGGAAAAGTATAAAAATCCTTCTCCAAAATTTTCTTTGGGTTCTACGTTCAGGTTCACGACAACAGTCTTTCGACGTTCTACCATTGCCTCTTCAGGTAAGATTATCTCTTTGTATGGCTAAGCGTCTGGGCCTTCATAGAGTCATTTTGGACCCTCCTACCATCGACTCAGTAAAAGTTCAGACCAATTACACGAACGAGAAGGTAAATCTGCTGGATCTATCTGGTAATTTGCTGCTGTACTATCTCCAGGGAGAAATCGCCAATCTTCTACATTTGTCATTTTTCGTATTTCTTTAATCCTGTTACCCACAAATGTATTCCAGGGTTCTGAGTTATTAATCCATGCTAAGACTATCATTGAATCGGTTCAAAAATAGGTCTTCAAAGGCAAGTTCAAAGCTTCTAATATTGTCGATGCAGTTCTAGCTCCAATGGCAGCTCCTAAAAGCTCCAGACGTGGAATTGTAGGCCTCTTAACGGGAGCTACTCTAGTTTTTGCTGAAATTAACGACACTCTCACTTCCTGGTCCAATTCGCTTCGCAGGAAAGCACAGCAAGAATACCCATATGCCGAAGCATCTGTAAATATGTGCATGGTAGTATTTTCTACACTTCCAATCAGTATTCTACGAGGAATTCTACATTTATCAATGAGATCTAAGTCTAGCCCAACGCCGATAGCTTATTAGCATATCTGATGGTAATTCATCGTCCCAATCTAACTTATTGCACCAGGCATTTTGTAGTAGAAGTTTTGGTAAGAGTGTCGCAGGTGAAGTGAAACCAATAGGATCATAAATACTATTAACTATAGAAAGTAGTTTTCTCTTTGAAACAATTTCATTGCATCCAGTGTCAGTTTGACGATTAATACAATGTAGCTCATCAGTTTCTGTATCCCACTTAATGCCAAGAACGCTTTGACTTTCCTGATCTTCAATTCCAGTGTGAGCCCAACATCTTAATTCAAAAGATGCTGCATTCATTATTTCCATAGCTTGTTTCTTGAATTGTTCTAATTCTTCTTGGCTTTCAACACTGATTGTTAAATTGTCAACATAGAAACCATGATTAAGTTTCTCCACTGTCGTTTGAAGAGATTCAATTTGGTACTCAGGTGAACTAAGATGGTGACGAATGCTGGCATTCAAGAGAAATGGACTCGAAGTTAGTCCGAAGACAACTCAACATTGTCTGAAGAACTGTAATTTTGATCTATCCTCGATATTCCACCTAAAGAATCTCAAATAATCACGATCCTCAGGTTGGACACTCAACTGTAAGAAAGCTTGTTTTATATCAGCTATAACTACTATTGCTCCAGTACGAAACCTTAAAAGGAGGGGGTAAATCTGCTCTGAAAGACTTGGTCCAACACTTAAACATCCATTCAAAGATGCGTAACCTGATCGTTTGAAGGAAGCATCAAATACGGGACGAACTTTAGTTGTAGTACTTGATGGGTTAATGATTGACCTATGGGGAAGGTAATGGCCGGGTTTCGAAATTTCATTATCTGGTGGTATAGATTCTATAATTCCATCCATTTTGCCATTGTCTCAAAACATCATGGTAAGCCACGAAAATATTTTCTTTTAGTAAACGTTTTGTTACTGAGCGCAATCTCGATTCAGCAACATCATACATATTATACACAGGTGGATAGTCAGTCAACCAAGGTAAGGCGACTTCGTATCTGTGATCCTTTCTCTTAACTGCTTCTTGAAAATGGACTAAAGTCTCTTCTTCCAACAACTTCACAGCTTTATGTTCTGTGGGTTCGACAATACCTAAATTTTCTAATTCCCAAATCTTAGGTATTTCAAAATTTTGTAAACAAAAGGTTACCATGTTTACTGTAGTTGTCTTCTTCTCACTTCCCAGAATACTCCATCCAAGGCTAGTTTCAATAGCAGATATACCTGATTTTAGCACTTCGATTCTTCCGGTTAGTATTCTTCCAAGGTACATCAGACCCAAGCAGCAATCTTATAGGAGGATCTTCTTCTCCAATATCAGTTAAGACAATGCCATGATTTTCAAGTTCAGCTAGCAAATGCTTATCACGTACTCTTGGCAGCATTGTGCAAATTTTTGGCTGATCAAGCACTGACACTTGGCAAGAAAACTCTTTATCGATTCTTTCAAGGTTGATTAAATAGCGATAATGATTAGCTTCAGGAGTTCGTCCTTCTCCAAATATACCTTGGGATAAAACTTCCTTCCCTGTAGGTGAAAGTCTAAGTTCTCTTGCTAAGTCCTTTTCTATTTAAGAAAAATGAGAGCCGTCGTCCAATAAAGCTCGTACATACTGACTTCTTCCTCCATTTTCAATCGTAAAACAAGAGTTTTCAAATAGATCGGTTTTGTAGAGGAAGGAATCGTAAAGAGTGTGGTTATAGTTTCTTCCTTCTTATCTTTTTTAGGAGGAACATTACTTCCAGAGTTAGGCAAATCAGGACATAAGATTGCATAGTGTCTCTTTGAACAAATGACACACCGTACATTACTAAGACATTTTTAGCCATGTGCCCTTGATTTAAGCAAACTAAACAAAGTCCTTTTCGTAAGACACTTGACTTCTTTTCCTCTATAGTCATCGTACCAGCTTTACCACAATCTTGACTTAAGTGAAAATTTTTACAAAAAACGCATTGAATTTTTTCTTGTGTAGCAGATATAAGAGCAGAAGCAGAAGGAATTTCAGGCTTTTCTGAATTAACTTCTTTTTTAACCTTACTTTGGCACCCAAATCCAGATCTTGCCAAATTAATCATTTCTTCACCATCAACTTCCTGCCTCAAGAAAGCCATAAGATTTTCCAAAGATCTCTGAATGTTTTCTGGAAGCCTTGCGTCTTTATTCAAAATGCTGGATGTTCTATGCCTCTCCCAAGCTCTCAACACATCCTCAGGAAGGCAAGATTCCACTAGAGGCGATAAAAAATCTGCAAACTTACCTTTAAATCTACCCAACGTGTCTAACGCTCGTAGATGCGACTCTACTTGATTATATAAAGTTGTTAAATCAACACACTTCCGTCCACTAATGGCATTTTTCATTACCATCTTAAGTAATTCTCTTACGTAAACTTGAACTAGTAGATCTTTTCTGCCGAATCGTTCCTTGAGTAACTCAATTGCTTCAGGATAATTTTCAGTCGTAGGTGGGAAACTCTTTATTAAAATGTCAGCTCTAGTTCCAGGTACAATCGCCGAGATCAAATATTAGAATTTGTCTTCAGGTAGCATGTCTTCATCTTCGTGAATTCTAGAAAACTGACTCCAGAATCCCAAGAAAGATTTCATATCGCCATCAAATTTCTTAAATTCTAACTTAGGCAAGCGATATTTTCGATCACAAGATGATTTAACCGATTGTGAATCAGTATCGTTTTCGAAGTTTTCAATCTTCGATCACAAAGATAAATACCGATCCTTATAAATTTCAGTCTCACTGAAATCTTTAGAATACATATCTTTGTTTTCATTTAGCAACAGCTCAGAAATAGATTCCTGTGTCGTATCTAAGCGTTGAAATTTATCAATCAGTTGCGTACTTAATTCACGAAGTTTAATAACATCTACTTGCGATTTCATAATTTCCTCATCAATAGTCTTTGCAGTGATCGTAAATGTTGTGCGTAAAGCTTTTCGTTTCAGTTTCAATGCTTCCATAATTAAAATATTTAAAGACAGCAATCAAATCTATAAAATAATTTCGTACCTTGTTTATAGATTTCCGTTTAAATCTTTAGAAGCAGTCGTGTCCACGGACGCCAGATGTCACAAATCGTAATACCTTTTAAAGTTTAAATCCTTTACTTGAAGCACAACACTTAATTTCACTGCACAAGTACAAATAACTATTTACAAGAAATATTTAGAACGGCAGACATAGCCAGAAAACGTAACATATTTTTAAATTCGTAATCGAAATTGATGTAATAAACAGAATGAAGAAGTTGCCAAACCCAAAATTATAATTAATAGAAATACAAGCACATGAAACACTAACAGAAAAATGATAATACAATGACAGTAGCAACAATCTTCTTCCATGACAGGAAGATCATCAGTGCCTGTGAGCTGATCTATCATACATCATTATAAATCAGATATTGATCAATCAAACTGATCTTACAATCTATCATCTGTTTCTTGTTTTTATTCAATCTACCCAACGACCAAGTTTGTCTCTGAATCTATCGCATCTTTATTTTATTTAAAGCATTAAATTCTATAAAAATGCTCAGTTTTAATCTGTAAATATGACCTCTATTAAAATTTCTAGTTTAGTAATACCACGGAAAAATGGATCAGTTCTTTTAGGGATGAAGAAAAGAGGGTTTGGCTGTGGTAAATGGAATGGTTTTGGAGGTAAAATTGAAACCGGTGAAAGTATACTGGAGTGCGCGAAAAGGTAATTGATAAACCTTAATTCATTTGCTATCAAAATTAGTTTTTATTTATTAAAATTGTTGCAATTTTTTACCATTTTAATAAATTTTAGGGAATTATTTGAAGAATGCGGTATCATTGCAGAAAATTTGGAAAAAATTGGTTACTTGAGTTTTGAATTTGTTGAAAATCCATTAATCATGAATGTTCACGTTTTCACAGCTCTAAACTTTCATGGAGAACCGTGTGAAAGTACAGGTAGAATAATTTGAAGTGTAAATATAGTAATGTTCCATGCTATTTTTAGATCAGAAGTTTTTAGATTAACATATTTTAATTTTTAATCTTCTATTTTTCCTTCTGAAACGTATATAAATTACGAAATGCAAATTTTTAAAATTTGCTTGAGCTTTTAAAATATGTATTAATTTATTTAAAAAAATTTATATTAAAAAATCTCTAAATATTTTGAAATTTTTTAATTGGATGACTTGAAGATCATAACAGTAGCAGCTTTGAATGAAATCAACAATGTTTCAAATCAATGTTTGCAAAGCACACAAACACAAAATTTTAATATTTTGTTCTTCATGAAAGAAACTCAAAAGCTTTATCTGGCTGAAAATCCTTAATATCAAAAATTAAGTATAGAAAAGCTGAGGATAATATCCAAGTACAAGTATTAGCAAAATTAATTTTATTTCAGAAAATTTTAAGTGAACATGGAAAACATTTTTGTGATTGAAAATGAAATTTTAACAAATTTAAAGATGCTGTAAGAATGAATTTTTTTACAAAAACACATGCAAAAAAAAACTTTCATTGACACCCAATAACCACAAGTTTCATATACGAGTAAAATAATGGGTTCCTCTTCGTTTTAAAGTTAAGTGATGAAGCTTACACCTTTAGGTATGAAAAACATGGATTTCAATCAAAGCAAATTTTTGGATTTATGGAATTTTGTTTTATTTGAACATTATTTTAAGAATAAATCACATTCTCAAATGTCATTTAAATGCACAGAAATGCATCCCAAGCCAAGATAATTAATCAAATTTATAATGTTTATTAATGAATAATATTTTCTTATTAACTTTTATAGTTTATTGTAGCAAACAGTTATGCTTATTAAACTCTATTAATTTAATAATGATGTCTAAATGCTTCAGGAATTATGTGTCAGTTTATAATAGAGTATAATGGATATTAATTAAGAAAAAAATTGTGCAGTTTAAGATCTTGAAGCTATAAATATAATGGTAGGAATTAACTAAAAATCCCCAGTTAACCTAAAAAGTAAATCCAGTTAACAAGAATATAAATACACACATATACATATATAGGTGTGTGTGTATTTCCATTAGACTGCTTAGCAATAATCAGCATTACCACCAGACAGTATTTTTAGAAGATGATGACCTATTTTGATTCTGTGCTAATTTGGCAGCAGAAAATTGATTGACCCAGGATTTTTTTTTAAATTTTCTTTCATGTAATCAGAAATAACCATGCTAAATAATCATCTGCAAGTTAAATAATTGGTTTAATGTTTTTGTGCTTTATATTGTAAAGATATAAAACTTAGCTCAGGTGTTAATCTCATCACATTATTGATGTTTAAAATTACAAATGAACATGATGGAATTCAATATATTAACCAGCTTGTAACAATTCAGATTCTTCATTGTTAGTTTGTGTGTGTATATATATTAGATAATATAATTTGATCCTTTATCATTCGACTTTATTTTCTTGAAAAAAGTAAAATAAATCTAAAATCATTATTTTTTAAAAGTAATTCTCATAGCAGTTTGTAATTTTTCTCCCATGCTCTTTTGATGAGCATAAGGAAAAATGATCAAAAAATTATATATGTTTAATTGTCAGTATTATTAATTTAGTGTTTCATGAGGTCTTGGAAGTAAAAAATTGAAAAATATATTTTAAATTTTGCTTATTTTTTATGGATATTAGTCAGGTTTTTTTTATTGAATTCCATGGTATGTTCAGAGGTAGGAATATGTGTTTTTCACATGCATGTATACCATAAATCAGTTGAAATTATTGATTTATTTAAAAGAGTAGTGTTATTTTGTAACCCATTCTGTTAATTAAGAAAATATTCTGTACAATGAGCATATAGATATGAATATTTAATGTTCTAAGAAAAAGTGTGTATTGTGTTTCTGTTTATATATATATACCAGTTATTGTATCCTACTTATATATATATATATATATATATATATATATATATATATATATATATATATATATATATTATATTTTTTTTTAAGTATGTTTCCTACCAAAACACCATATTGTTTTGTAAATACAGTTTCTCCATTAACCTCATATTTTTTTAGGCATTACTCCCCCCCTTTATGATATAACTGATGTTGAGCACATTCAAAATTTTTTTGCCTATAAATTCCTCACCTTATCAATTTAATAGGAAATTTTCCACTTAAAATTTTTCTCAGGATCTAGACAATGGAATTAAAATATTCTACTCATAGATTGTAAAAAAAGTTTAGTTTTTGTCAAGTGTAGTTTTTGGAGTACCCAGTTACTAAGGAATAGTGTCCTAAAATATTCTTATGAAGAGGTAAATTCAAATAACTTGTAAATGTTTCTTGCAAAATCAAATGATTTTTAGTTTTAAAAGAAAAACTTCAAGTGCAATTTCTTAAAATAAAGGCAATATATTTTTTTATCTCATACTCTGTAAAAATACCTAGTCAATAAAATTTTGATGACCACAAAAGTAAAATTTTTTTTTTAAAAAAAGGACAATTTTTTTGGAACAACTGAGAAAATTAACAAGAAACAATTCTGCTGAAGATAACTTTTTTACAACTTTAATTTTTTGTATACTTTGCTTTGCTTTTTTCAATATTCTGTACAGCTTTTTTATTTTTAGACTTCCGTTATTTATTATAGTCATAAAGTTGTTTTAAAATTACTAAATATCTTCTGGCAAAATTCCATTTAATCATTAATAACATTTGATTCATTAATAAACTTAACTAGACTATTCACTATCTCATTTAAACTAGTGATTTTGCTTAATGTGCAGATAAAAAGTTCAATATATATCACAAAATTTTATTCATTTTTTCCATTTGTGAGCAATTAATGCAATTCACTGTTAGAATAAGTAAATTCTGATAAGATAAAAATCATTAATTTGTCAAAGAGAAAACATTTTAGTAAAGAAAATGCACTTATATTATGTGAGTTTCAATAATTGCATTATTTGGATTTCTTTTCTTATGATTTTAAACTCTACACAAACATGATTTTTACTTCCAAAGAAAATTCCATACATAGAATCTACCTTTATAAAATTGTGTTATATGTTTGTTTCAAGAATTCTATTTGATGTTGCTATCATTATAGAACATTTTTATTTCTAATATAAATTATTTATCTTTAGAAATGCGACCTCAGTGGTTTCGTGAAAATGAAGTACCCTTTGAAGAAATGTGGGCTGATGATAGTTACTGGTTCCCTTTATTTCTTAAAGGCAAAAAATTTAAAGGATATTTCAAATTTTTAGATACTGAAACAATTATTGAAAACAAATTAGAAGAAGTTACAAATTTAGATTCTTGAGTGTTAACTTATAAATTTATTAAAAAATACTTTAAAAAGGAATAGAATGAAATTTTAATTGTTTATTAATAATTCCCTTATCAATGTTTATTGATAAATGCATATTTCTGAATAATGGATGTTTTCCAATTTTAACTTGTATCTATTAATATATTTATTTGCAAACTATCACTATTTTACTGTGCTTTATACATTGTATGAAATTAAAAAAAATATTTATGCAATTTCTCTCAGACCTTTTGTATATGCATAAATTGATTTTAATTTTTATACTTCAACATTTTTAATTATCATTAAAATAAAATATTTTTGTTAAATGTTTTATCAGATTAATTTTAGTCTTTCATTTTGTATGATAATTTATTTTGTATAAGGTGATACCTTTACTACAATTATTATGTAAGTTATTACAGGTCAAAATTAAGTTAAAAGTAAGACACCTGTAATATGCATTACAGGTGTCTTAATTTTAACTAACTCTGATATGATAAATATTAAATATATTTATAAATGTGCTATAAATTAAAACATTTAAGATACATTATTAAATTTATCTTTATTGCACATTTTGCACAAACTCATTAAATGTTTAATTCTTAAATAATGAATATGCTATAATGAAGAAGTTCATTTAATTTATCATAACTTATCATTAAATAAATATTAAGAAATTGATAATTTATTTAACAGAATTTAAAGTAATAACTTAGAAACTAAAACTAAATCACATTTGATTTAACTATGTAAACTTTATGTTTGGCTGATTAGTTTGTGTCATCAAATTAACTAAAAATTCTTATTGAAATTTTTCAAAAATTTGTAAAACATGTTTTAGGTTTCCATTACATATAAAACACAAATCAATTAGATTTTTGAGGGTGCTAAGGTAAACAAGATGAAACCATAATTTCAAAACTAATACTTTTTAACAATGATATTTCAATTACAATTATTATTGAAGTGGCTATGCAATCATCTGAAAAAATTATGCTTGCCTTGTAAATCCTTATATGTGATGCCGAGCTGGCAGTTGAATGGTTAGCGCTCTTGCCTTCGGTTCAACAGTTCGTGGGTTCGAATCCCACCTTGGGCATGGGTGTTTGTTGTGGTTCGGATGCACTTTAAACCATTGGTCCCGATCTAATTAGCCCTCGTGTGCAAAAGATGACTGTTGAGCGACAAACAAACCAAACCTTGTATGTGATAACAGCCATATATGAGTACTCATTGATTTATATCAGGAATGCTTACCATAACTATGACTACACCATGTTACATTGGAAATATATTTTTTATAATTCATAGCATATTATGACTTTACATTTTGAAACAACTAATTAGGTAATAAAAGGAAATTCTTAAGTTTGGTCATAGGCCACTCTTAAACAATGCGAGATGACTGTTTTGCTTCTGCTTATATGTCTGTTGACGTGGATGTTGGGAGTTTTTTTGTGTTTCTTTCCTTTCAACATATGAATACAATCTGTTATGATTGAAAAGTCTTCCTGGAAAGTAAATTTCACAGTAAACACAAAAATATATTAAAACAGCTTTAGGCTTTTTACTACAATATTGAAATATGGTGCACCAGTTTCTTCATGTCGCTTCTGATTAACATCATCAAAGTAAAGCATCATTTGCCATGGGCAGTGATTAGGAGGGTGACCACATTCCCTTCCTCACTGAGTTGCTGGAGCTCCATAGGTTCAGGGCGTGTCCACGCTAATTTGTGACATTCAAAGTTCTTCCGCTGGTGTGAAGAGGAGGGTTTCAGCTCAGGTGTGATTTGATCACCTGACCCTGGTTCAAAATTATGAGGTATTTGATGATAGCTGAGTATTCCAAACCTGTTAACCTTAAGTCCGAGGCTTGCCTTCTCTATGTATGTAATATCAAAACATATGTAACCATTGGTATAAACAATTATTTAAATGGTGTGATCTCATGTCATTGTTTATTTTTAGCCTTCTTTTTTTAATTATGCGTAAAGAGTGAATTAATGATTTGATTTGTCTCTCTACAGTCACCTCTTTAAACATGAGAGCTAATTCTGAAGAGTTTCATGGTTTAAAGAGGATTTTAAATCACTTAAATATTCATACTAATGTGATGAAAATCGAATCTATGAGTAGTTTAGTTGAAGGCCATAGGGAAGAAGTGAATGAGATAATATTATGTTTGTATACAAAAAAATGAAATCAAAAGATGCTACTGTGGAAGTTGAAATCTTGTTTTTTATGAAAAGTGGAATGTATGTATGTATTTTAACAATATCATTACTGTATTCAATAGACATTACTCTTTGGCATTTCTAAAAATTAGGTATTGTTTGTTTGTTTGTTTTTTTTAAGTAAACACTTATTAACTGTTGAAAAATTTGTCTTACTTTAAATATCTAAAAATTTGCATAACAATGCAAAATTATGGATATAAGGATCTGTTAAAAAGTAGAATTGTATATAAAGTCATTAAATGATAATGGTATGGAATATTTATTTATTTTTGCAGTTATAAAGTGTAACAAAAAATTTTTTAAAGAAAAAGAATTTCACACAAAATTTAAATATACTGTTTATAAGAGAAACTTAAAATCAATTATTCTAAGTAAACTGAGAAAATGTCTAATAATTTGCTTAAGATTTAATCCTTCATATAGATACAAAATTTTAAATAATTATCTAAAATGTTTTATTTTTGAAGTTATATAATGTGCTTTATTTAAATGGATTATTATGTCTGTAATAAATATTTCATCATTTTTATTGCAGTTGTAATAACATTTTTTAAAAATTTTTATTTTGAACAATATTTTGTATTAATTATTTCAAAACAATTATTGCTTTGAAGTATTTGTCTTTAATAAAAATTTTTATTCTATATATAAGATGATTCAAATAAAAAAAAATCATTTAATTAATATATGAGAATTCATTATTTTTGTGTTCTATTGATTTTCTGTTAGTTTTAAATTTTTTTAACAATGTGTTAATTATTTGCTGTAAAATATATTGATATTTTTTGTTTATATATGTATAACAGCTATATCTGTATACAAGAGTGCTGCTTTAAGAAATCCATATATAATTTACTTTAATGCTTAGAAGTAATTATTTCGGTGTTAAAAGAACTATTTAATTAAAAAATAGATTTAATTTTCTTTAGGTACATTAAAATTCTTAATTTTCTCTTCTAGAGAAACTTAGTAATTTTTTTATTTAACTGTCATGTTTGATTTTCAAGTTTTGATTTCGCAAATAACATAGGACTTTCACAATTTTCCATTTTAATTTTATTCTGTCATTGGTTATAACATTCATATTATTGAAAGGAGATGCCTTCAACCTAAGGTCCTGAAATTGCAATATAGTCATCTTTCACTAAAAGGATTAAAAAGTTTATATTTTCGAATAGAATTTGATTACTTTTAAGATGAGGCTATCAGTTTAAAAATGATTTCATATAATGCTTAATATCTGATTTTTCAAACAGAGAGTCTAATTTTCTTTCAGAAATCACTGAAGGTAAGACTTGAGCGAAATTCTAAAGGCTGATTAGTTCGTGTATCGTTTCTGACATTTGGATTTATACAAAAAATAAATCAAATATTTATTATCCTAAGGTGATTTTTTCATCAAGTTTGTAGCAATTTCCTGATAAGCCGTTCAAAGAGATTGCTTAGTAATTTTACCTGTGAATAATTATTTTTCCTACCATGAACAGTATTATAAACATGTAGCATGTATAAATTTAGCCCCATTCTATTTACAGAATCTTTTAGAGATATTCTTTAAATCAAATAAACAAAGTAACGATACAAAAATTCAAGTTTAACAAAATCATATGATCCAATATATATGAAGAATGAGATTTTTTCCTCAGAAGTTTTATTCATTCATGAAAATGTGTGATAAAACTTTTTACAAATTTGAAGTTATTTTCTTGTTATTTAAATAATATTAAAATACCAGTTTCCTTAGATTGATTAGACTTATTTTTCTATCTAGATATTAAAATTTTCTTATATATATTAAAGTATATTTCCTTCTTAGTTATTTTTCATGTGTTAAAACTCGTATTGAAAATTGACAATACATTATTTATAAAATATTTCACACATCGAAGCAACTGCAAAAAAATCTATTTTCAATTAGTATAAGTAAATTAATTTTGTTTAAAAGTTGAATCAAATAAAAATTGCTTGAATAAAGAGTCTTTCGAGCAACTTTTATATTTGATTGAGCTGTAGGCATATACAACTTATGTCGACAGTTCAACAAAGTACTGTTTTAGGAGATTCCCTGATGTCAAACTTAAAAGCAAAGTTATAAAGAATTATACAATTTAAGAATCATTCCCATTATCAAAAGATACATTTTTGATTTAAAAAAAGATAATATTCTCAGGCCTTGTTTGTGCTGCCGCTCGAAGAATGTGATTTGAAGGTAAGGAGCGAATTTATCGACAAGTCGGATTTACGCAAAACCCCCTATAATACAAGGCCTGGTCAACACCCGCTAAAGACGAATGGGGAGTGGCTGTGATGTCACGAAGGGAAGACCTGTTTTTCTAGATTGGAATGAGGGAGTTTCTACATTTTCAATGTGAAATGTTTGAACAATGTGGTGGCATTTTAATGATTTTTAAATATTTTCTTGATTAGCTTATTTTTAAATTGATTTCTTTAGATTTTTTTCCTGGATAGTACATTTTCCCAAAAAACTGCTAAATCATGCAATCTAGGTGCTGCGTTCCTTATTGTAAAGGAAATTACGAAAATAGTAATACTAGTGTTAAAAGTGTTTAAGTTTCCAATGGATAAAGAACTTTTAAAAAAATGGATTCTATCTATTCCAAGGAAGGATTTTCAACCAAAGAAATCATCAAGGGTAGGTTTAATACATTTAATTAAAATTTTTATTAAGTGTGCATGAGCTTACTCGTAATATATTAGAAATAATTGAATGTTAAAATTTAGTGTTTCACGAATATTTTAAAATTTAAGAGAAAGAATGGTATAACATTGATTTGATAAAATTATTTTGTAAAGGAAATAAAAAAATTTTGTATAAACGTGTGAGGGGAAATGTTAGAAATCAGTTTAATAATATATAAGTGTATAATCACATAGTATATACGTCAAATGTATAAATATATGTGAATATTAATGCACATTAATATCAAATTATTGTGAAAACAACTATTATTACCACAACACATATTTTTAATGAAAAATCTAATGTTGAAATTGCATACTTTAATTTTATTTATAGCTCTGTGCTGTGATTCTCCAATTAAAACCTTAAGAAAATCTAACATTAAAAAATTGTTAGGAGGATTTTTTTTATTTTTTATTTATTTATTTATTTATTTATTTATTTTATTATTTTTTTTTTTTCATAAGAAATAATATACTTGAATATTCGTTCCTTCCTATGGTACAATTAAATGCTTCAAATTTACCAATTGAAAGTGGGAAACAATTTCAATTTGTAAATTTGAAATGCTAACAATTCTATTTAATCTATAAACAGAAGTATTCTTCATTTATACAATAAAAGAATTTACAAAGATATAAATTAAATATTAATTGGTGTTTGGATGAATTTAAATTTTTGAATTTATAAATCACTACACACTTTTGATTTTTCTAGAAAATAAAAATATATATAGTAAATAAATTTAAATAAATACCTTTGTTTCTGTTTTTATATGTATAGGTTTTAATCTTAATTTTAAATAAAGAGAAAAAAAAGTAAAAAAATTATTTAACTTTGTTTGAAAATGAAATCATTTTCAAGTATGTTATTTGCCTTATAAATTATCTTAAGCTTAATTAAAGATTAGTTATTTAATTTACTTCATGAGGTTAAGAAATTAATATTTACTTGATACAAAATTAAGGCATATTTTTTGCTGATGTGATTAAGTTTAGAAAAATAGAAAATAAAAAAAAATATTAAATAAAAAAAACTGCAGTAATAAATTTATGTGATCAGCTTTTTAATATTATTTATATAAAAAAATACTGCTTCATTTTTTCTAATAAATCTTTGCAAACTTGTCATAGTTCTGTATATATATATATATATATATATATATATATATATATATATATATATTGATTTTCCTTTCTGTTAATAAAACTGTGCTCCTCATGTATATTCTATGAATTGCATCTAGTTGTATAATAATAAACTATTAGTATATAAATATGCCTATATATTTTTATATTTTTCAAATTTTATAAATAAATACTTTTTACTTAAAGTTGTGTTTTATTTACTTACCATTTTAAAATCAAGAATATCCAATTTGATTTTAATTATGACATTAAAATTCTAATGTTAAATTTCATAGAAATATTTTTATCACTGTTAATTATTTGTTATAAACAATCTCACTTTTTATGTCTTACTATTTATTCAAAAATTCTTCTATCTCTACTTAACGATATAATTAGTTACTACTTTAACAAATCTAAAATTATTTTCTGCAAATAAAAGTAATTTAAGTTCGTTAATTTTGAAGTAATATAATAATCTATTGTTAATTGTAATATTTTTCTGCAACTGATTACAGATATTATAATATGATTTAATTTTAAAAATCCTACACATTAATTAGAAAAAAAATTTAGTGAACTTATAATCCAACTCAATAATATTAATATAAAAATATAGTGTTTCCTATATATATATATATATATATATATATATATATATATATATATATATATATATATATATATATATATAGCATTTCCCCATTTATAAAACTAAATTATATTCCTTATGAATGTTTTTCGATTAAGTCCAATTGTATAACGATGAATAATCAATATGAAAATGTATATATTTTTTCAATTTATAAATATTGTAAACTTAAATTTGTATTTAAGTTTTAGTGTAATGCACATCTTGTTTCAAACTTGAGGAAATGCTATTTGATATAATTGTGATATTAAATTTCATATAACTATTTAAATGATAAATAAAAGAGTAAACAACTTTAAAATCTTATATTTTTATAAGAAATTTTAATTATAGTAATTAATATTTTAATTATAGTACTTATAAAATATTTTATTTTTATTACTTATAAAAATAAAATAAGATTATTTTTTCTAAAAAAAAAAGGAGATATCAAGTAAAATTCTTCTGCATTTAAATAATGAACAAATTCTTAAAGTAATTAACTTAAACACAGATCTAAACATATTTTGTAAAGATAAAAATAACTTTTGGTTTGTTAAATACAATGTGATATTATACGACAAAAAAAAATAAAAAAAATAGACATTTGATGGTTTTAAGCATGCAAATTTTGTTTAACTTTTGCCAATGTGACAGCGATGGCGAAGACAACAGGTCTTCATTTGATGACACATAACTCACGCGCTCAGGCCTTGTAATCTAGGGAGTGTTGATTTACGATGTGACGTGGATGAAACGTTATCTGACGCCAAAGATATTTTAAACCAATGAGAATTGTAATTAAGTGATATATAGTCGTGATCTCAACTGGAACGAAAGAAACACACAACCCCTTTATGGTTATAATAATAATAATAGTATATATATATATGTATGTATGTTTCAAGTATGATTAGGTGAATATTGATTGAGAAGTTTATTACTTCATATTTGTGTTAACTATATATTAAATTCCCATTTTTTTTTAACGTTCAATATACATAAAATACGATGAATTTCTCTTTTTAAAAACCTAAATAAAGTAATAAATTTATCATCCCACCAAAAGTTAACTATATTATTTATTATTTTTACGCAAAATTTTTTCGGAATTCCATTGATATTTAATTATTAAATATGATTTAATATACTCACAAAAGACAGGTTTGATGAAAATTGGCTTGCTTCTGGAAAAATAGTTTTGAGCTCGGAAATTTTTATTATCATCCTTATTACTTTGATAGTGATTGCTGTAATGTATCTTTTTGGAACAAAAATGAAAGTTGCAGGCTGTTTTAATCTACATCACTCGAATGTGCATATTTACATTTTTTAAATATCTATTCCCAGCGCCATTAATTTTTAACATTTTTATTGATTTCGGATTACTCAGAACTGACATTTTATTGTTTTTAATCCATATCCAGCAATTTTCCATTTTCAACATTAATATCAGATAATCTTTTGAAATATCTAGATTGTCATGAGGTTGATAAACCTCGCATTGGCCATTTAAATTGCGGTTAAAAATAGTCTGAAGTCCCTAGTTCGAGACTAGGTTTACATGAAATTAAACTTCCTTGTTTAGTTAACTGAATATTTTTTTACTTACTGCAAGCAAATCTTGCCTTTTATTAAACATTTCAAACTTTTTTTAAATTAAAATCTCAATTCTAAAATTTTTTCAAAAGACTGAAATCCGTCCCCAAGACAGAGGTACCCTTGTATATATATTTATTTGAAATTTACCATTTCGCGAGTTTTTCCTGGTTGTACATGAAATATGCGTTCCTAGTCATCTAAAAACATGAAGCAACCATGAAAAATCGATCAATTTTCACGAAATCTGCTATCTATTTATCACATAGTTTCTTTTGCTTGGTTTCCGGTTTTTCCAAAACAGCAAGAACAGAATCAAAAATGGAATACTACACATTTCCAATGATTTTAATGAAATTCTAAAACAAATAATATTCCGAGCCTTCAGTTGAAAAATGAGAATGTGACGTCAAAATAACCAAAATATATCCGAGTTATATTAATAATATAGGTATAGAATACAATCTCAGTTTTCTTAAGAATCTTTTACGATAATTTGATGTTTAACTTATTTTTGAAATCAAGTTTTTACCGAAATGATTAAACCGCTTTGTCATCGGTTAGGATAGTTGTATAAATGGAAACACAGTTTTCAAAAACAAAATTTTATTTAGAATTTACAAAAAATGCTTATTGATTCTAACGCATGTAAATATTGTTTTACCGTATTTAATTGTTATTGCAATTTTTTATTCCACGAGCTGAAACTTCATTCAGATCCGCAGACCAGTTACATTGATGTGACCACCTGTCAAAAGCCAAAATAAGCATCTTTCGCAAAGCGGACTACTGTGAGAGGTACAGAGATTCGATTGCGTTCCTGAAAGTTTTCTCTTGGATGTTCAGCAACATCGACTCAAGTGCCTTGGCCAGCTGCACTAAATTACACGGGCTAGGTTTCATGCCGTGATAAATCGATCGCAATGGTCCTTTAGATTCTCATTTGGGTTTAAGTCAGGTGAGTTTGCTGGTGTTCTCGAGTCACACAGATACATTGCCAGCAGTATGCCATCACTCTGAGGAAAAACAATGCGCGTATAGGGTTGGACATAGTCCGCAAGAACAGGTGCGTACTTGCATTGATCCATCGTGCCTTCCATAGGATGAGTGAACCCAGATAATAACAGGAACAATCTCCAGACAATAAGGCTCCACCATGGACCGTTCCGGCAATGGTTGGTTGTAAGGTGTTTGCTTTCAGTGGTTTAACGTTGTATACGCCAATGTCCATCTGTCACTTGGAGCTTAAAAGGCGATTCGTCGGAAAATGTCTCTTGTCGGCGAAGAGTTGCATTCAACATAGGTACATGAATTTGGCGACCCAACGCATCAACTTTTGTTGAACACTAATTTGGGAGACACTTTTCATAGCCCTTCGCTTCATCTGGGCTGTCAGTTGCTCAACCGTAGAAAGTCATCTAAGGTCCGTGGTGCACCACATTGCTAATTTCGGATAGTTCTATTTTACCATGCACAGTGTACTCTGACCATACCCACACAACACAAGTACGTCCATTGGACGTCCACTGGATGTTATTTGGATGATCCACCGTGATCCAGTAGACATCCACTGGACGTCCATAAATGATCCAGTGCACCATCCACTGACCGTCCAGAAGACATCCAGTAGACGTCTAATGGATGTCCACAGATAACCACTGGTGGACGTGTTTTGGATATGACGTCACATAGCATTGGTAGTGACGTCATTAATCTGACACGGCAGAATGCGCATGATCTTCCAATCATATACTATTATTTTTTATGAATGGCCGTTTCTTATGTTGTGAAATATTTTGTTGTCACTTTTAAATTTCTTATTCAACTGAATTGCGTAAATATTAAATAAATAATAATTTTTAATTTGCTTAGTTTTATTTTATAAAATATTAAAATTAACTTAATTTCACAATAATAAATTTTACTAAGTATTCATATAAAAGATAATTCATTTATTTCTTACTACAGGAAATTTTTCAGATTAATTTTAAATTTCGACTTACCTTAAAAAAGTTGTAATAATTCCAACATAAAATGCTTTAAGTATTACATGCAAATCACAAATATTAATTATTTGCTTTTAATTAAAGGTATTTGAGCATGAAAATATTGATTTACAATAAAAAAATCTATATTGTAGAAAACATCAAATGCAATAAATTTGGTTCAATTACACAGCTATAGAATAAATATATATCTAATGTAAAATATCAATTTTAATTCTTAGTATCACTTTATTTAAAACATTTTGCTTTAGAAATTTGACATCGATTCAATTGAGCGTTATCAAACCAGAAAGATAAAAAATGAACTTAAAGCAAGAAAATGCACATGTATATTGAATAAATTTGGATTTTTCTTTGAGTATTAAGTTTCAAAACAGAGTTTTAAGAGATTAAAGGTAACCTTATATTTACCAAATCTATTCAGTCACTTTTAATTTATTATTTAAAAAAATATTACGTTCTAATTACACATTATGATTAAAAAAGTTTGGCAGATGGGATATCCCATTTGATTTTTTAAAAATAAATGATATATTTCTGTTTTGTGATGTTTAACATCACAAAAAATGCTCAACAGAATATTTTGATATAATATGAAGAGAAAATGCGAAAACGCAGTAAGGACTTTTGCGAAACAAGCAAAATAAAAAATAGACCATTTACAGTGAGAAATTAATGTTTGAAAAACTTTTACAGTAATAAGTAAATGCAGCATTATACTAATAGAACATGTATTTTAAAATGAATTCAAAACATCATATAAATAAAACATTTTATTATTCTACAATTTTTTTCAATTCATTCAAATATCTAGTTTTTGCATGCCGTAACCAATTTTTCACACAGGATATAAGTATTGCATCAGTAACATTGCACAAAGCTGCATTTTTTCTTACAGCATCTAGAAGAAAAAAAACATTTAGAGATTTGAAAATAATTATTATGACATTGTAAAAGTTGTGCTGATAAGCGAATGTATTCTTTATTAATAGAGTTCAAAATCACATAATGAAAAAATAAAAATTCAGGAGTTTAAAGTGTTGTATCATTTTGTGTAGAACATGTATTTCAATTAAACTTAATTATAATGAACTTATTTAATATTCATATTTTTTCAGTTCTATATTTAAGTATTTTGTTAAAAAAATTCACAATTATTTTTTTATAATTTTGAAGAATCTATTTTTATTTTTAAAAGTTCTTTTACAATTTCTAATTTGTACAAATTAAAATTATAATTATGAGCTATTTTCTTCTTGTATGGAATTATTATTTTTTTTTCAATAAATTGTGGACACAAAGTAAATGAAAATCACTATGTTACTTTTAAAAGGTGGCTCAATCACAGGAGTTACTACTACCGGTACCAAATGCCCCAAACATGTAGATTATCGTACCAGAATGGATTTGTTAGCAATCTATGACTATTCCAAAATCTGTTTTTTTTTCCATATCATAAATACAATACAATAAGGGATTAATTGAAAATTTCTTGTGGGTCCACTTGTTGATTGTAGTCTTCAAATACCGAATCCTGATTTAATTAAACTAAACACTTTCTCATGAATTTATATCAGTTCCTGAATCCATTAATTTGTGCATTTGTCTACTAATATAAATTAGTAAAGCAGAAAATTTAGTTTACACTAAAACAAACATGAAATCTTACCAAAAGCTAGTTGACAAATTTTTAGACTATCAAATGATTTAATAGCTAGTAACTTACCCAAAATGTAAAGAAGCAGAATTTTAAAAAAATAGAAACATTTTCCGATACTTGCATAAACACGAATTATAATATGAAATGAACGTGTACCTTATAATTACTATAATTGAAAATTAGTATAGTAAATTACTTCACCTCAAATGATTACATAAAAATTAATTTACATCAGATAAATATTTGTTGCAAATTAAATCCAATTTTAAACAATTTTTACAAATAATATTTTTAGAATATTTTTCCTTGCTTAATTTTACAAGTTACGATAACATTCATAGAGCTAGGAGTAGTGGCATATCCTATCAAATGCATTAGGTCTAATTGAAGCCATCTTGGTTGGAGCATGAAATGCTAGTAGGGATGAACGCCTTGAGTGATTCATAAACTACGCATGCTCAGTAATAGTACAATTTGCACATGCACCAATATTTTGATAAGTATAGCAAAGAATAACTTCAAATCAATTAAAATACATATTTTTTCATAAAGAAAACAATTTGTCCAGAATATATTTTTTGTGTGAAATAAAATGTAATATTTTATAAGCTGAGAAGAAAGTTATAAAAATTATTTAATTACATAAATTTCTTTCAAGATTAGAAATTTTATTTTTGTCATACATGTCACTCACCTATATAATTTAGTGCATTTAACGAAAAAAATGACTATTATAGTAGAGGAAGGTTTTAAATGTAATAAATCACTAAATGTAATTCTTTTACACACCTTTTCACAAAATGGTAATAATTTAAATAAATTTCTTTTATAGAGTGAAATTAAAAATAAACACAATATGCTTCAATATTATTTTATTGAATACAAAACATTTCTAGATTATTTATAAAAGGAGGGTAACATATTATTGACCTTTAAAAAGAATTGCTTTTGTATATAATTATAGAGTTCACATTATTTAAAGTATTTTTAAAATAATGCTTAACACTGACAACAAAATAATACTTAATTACAGCTTTAATTAGTTAGATGTCATGATTATCCAGAGGATCATGATGAAATTTATGAAGTTTCAATTGAGGAAAAAAATATTTTTTTAATATTTAAAGCAGATAAAACATCCAATTCACATTGAATGTTTATTTTTCTGACATTTTTCACAAGCTAGGAAATAAGTTATAAAAATAATTTAATAACATAAAAATAATTTAAGTTTTAATAATTTTTGTTATTTTTCAAGGTTAGAAATTTTATTGTTGTCATATACATGTCACTCATCTATATAATTTAGTACTTGATTGTTAGTAAAAAATTTGATTGTTAGTAGAGGAAGGTTTTGAATGAAATAAACCTCCAAATGCTATTTTATTGCACACTCTTTTCACTAAATATTAATAATTTTTAATTAAATTTCTTTTATGGAGTGAAATTAAAAATAATCATAGTATGTTTAAATATTATTTTATTAAATACAAAAAAATCTCTTGATTATTTATACAAAGAAGCTAATATATTACTGACCTTTAAAAATAATTGCTTTTGTATATAATTGTCCTATAGAGTTCAAATTGTTTAAAGTGTTTTCACAATAATGCTTAATACAGATAACAAAATAATGCTTAATTACAGCTTTAATTAGTTGGAAGACATGATTATCCAGAGGATCATTATCAAATTGATGTAGTTTCATTTGAGAAAATATATTTTCAATATTTAACACAGATAAAGCATCCAATTCACATTGAATGTTTATTTTTCAGACATTTTTAAATTTTGAAAATGAGTGTAACATTACATTTCTTCTAAATACAGATTCACATACTTTACAAATCTTGTAAACATCATCTCATGGGTATATCAATTTACTCTGTGATTTGAAGGAAATCAAGTACAAATCATAGGGAGTAACTGCTTGTAAAGCATTTAAGCATATTTCACATTTAATAAGTTGGTTTAATTTTTTACTACAAATCCAGCAATATAATAAATTATATCACAAGAAAATTCATTAAGCAAATCTAGTTTAAAAAATACATCTTGCTCTTCTATCATCAAATCAGGACTTCTATTTAAGATTGTTATGACAAATGTACAATATTATTTTGAGAGGTTGACATATTAATAACATTAATAGGTGAATTGTGATTAGGTACACTTAAAATAACGATTTCAGTTAAAGGAATACAATTACCAGAAGATGCAGGTTTCAATTCTGAATTCACAAGCAATTTTTTTTATAAGCTACTTTGAATTGGCAAGCTGTTGGCTTGTTGTTGCTGCCATTAGAAATCTTATTGATGAAAAGAAAAGTTCTAAATGATCTTGGCTGACCTTGTAAAATGGAAAGTAAAATAATGGAGGATTTGCAGGACAAATTAATGATTCTGCTAAATGCAATACATTCTGAATGCATAATTTAAATCCTAAAAATCCAATTTTCCTGTTGGAATTTAAAATTTTTGGACCTACAACACTTACCCTGAAATTGGAAATATAACCATCTGCTTGCTTTAGAAATAATTTAATATTTTGCATATCAGATTGACTTAGAGCTTTTTAAAAACCATGTTGTTTATTAGATCTAGAATTTAAAATACCAAACAAAGTGTTAAAAATTCTTAAAATATAATAAAAATTATTGAATGTTATGCATTGTTTAAAACAAAAAGTTTCAAAAACATTTTTAAAAATATCAACAAATTATGAAAATTCTGATTTAACAAGAAAATTCTTTAGAATTAAATATAAAGATATATTCTACCTTTTAAAATGATTAAAAGATATTTTTTATTTCTCATTAGTAAAAGTTATGAGTTTTGAAAATATTTTTATAACAATCTTACCTTCTGCAAATAGGATAAGCATCATCTCTTAATCTGACACAAGAAAGAGATATCCGATCTATCATTTCTTCGGGAAATGTGCTGAACACAGGTTACTATGTTTGGAGGGAAGCCAATTTTGCCGAAGTACAACTTTGATCCAAATTTCTCTTCGCTGCTCATCTTTTGGAAAACTATTAAAAGAAATAAGAATACTAAAAAATGACATCTTTCATTAAAAGTTACAGAATATAGTAAGAATGGAACTAAGTTCCTTGTGTATTACTATTTCAGCTAAATACTCAATGACAGAAAGATAAAATTGATTTAACTTGATATCTGCCCAAGTTAAGCTTTCTATCCTATATACCAAAACCATATTCATATAAGCATGCAAATGATAAATTGCCATTTTGTATGAAATATTTCTAATGCTTAATTCCAGAATAAAGAAATATTAAATTTAACCAACACATTTATTACTAAATATTTTAGTGACAAACATAATTGTGTTTTTGGGACAAAATATTATTTTAATATAAGCAATCTTTAACAGATAATAAGAAAACATACATGAAATAAATATAACATATAGAATATAAAATCATAACAATTTGCTTATTCTTCACTAGAATTAACATTACCCACACAACCACAAATATCTATGTGATAACCAGGTCAATTCCAATTCATATCCAGATATCTATTAGATCATCACATCCTTGAGATACTCAAATGTCCATTGATATTCAAAACTTGGATGTCCACTAGATATCATAAAATATCATCTAGACATTAACTTTTGGATACTGGAGAGAGATCTTATAGATATTTAAAACTATTGCAAACTGAATATCCATATTTTGTAAGAGCTAGACATCTGACAGAAATCTAGATATCTACATTTTGGATATTTGTAATATCAAGCACTACATGTCTACTCAACATTGATAAAAAAAAACTATACTTTCAAAAAATTCTGAAATAAATTTTTTTAATCTTTTATATCTATAATTCTGATATATATATATATATATATATATATATATATATATATATATTGATATTAAAAATATATAGCTTATAATAAACTAAAAACTGTTTTCATCACCAAGAATGATTAAATTTGTTTGCTAAAGAAAGTATAATTATAAATTTATCATATTTTCTTGTCTTGTCTATATATATTTTCTTGATAAAGACTTGTTATCAAAATTATTACTATTAATATTCTCAAATTTTCTTTTATTATAGTTAAAGTATTTAAAATAATTATAAAATTTTAAGTATAACTATAATTTTTTTTAAGTACAACATACAATACTAAATAAAACCTCTTATTTCGTTTGCAAAATCCTGGTACCTTAATTTATTCAATTACAATGTATCCATTGATGTACTATTCAATGAGCTTTTGAAGACAACTTTTCAACACGTTAAAAATTATTTAATATATTTCATAACAGTGAGGTAGAATCAAAATATGAACAATTTACTAAGCTTTTCATACAATATATACATCAATCAAAATCTCACATTTAACTATTTTTCATCAGTTCTAAATTATAAAACAGCAAATTAGGTGACACATCATTACTTTTGATGGCAAGAGAGAAATGAATATTTTATATACTAAACATAAAAAATCTGATTTGACAAATAGATATTTAAACATTTGATTTATCTCAGAAAATTAAAGAACAATTTGACACAACCGTTAAATATTACTTAATGTTCTAAACTTCTTTAACAATGTATACAGATGGACATAAAGGCTTTTACTTTTATCTAAATTTATCAAAACTAATACTTGAATATTAAATTTGATCAACACATTTATTACTAAATATTTTAGTGATAAACATAATTATAGTTTTTGAACAAAAATGTTACTTTAATATGAACTAACTTTAATATATAATGAAATTACTTACATGGAATAACTATAACATATAGAATGTAAAAACAAAACATTTTGCTTATTCTTCACTTGGATTAAAATCACTTATGGAAGACACATTATACAATATAAAAGATGTTTATATATACAAATATATGCTTAATTGTCATAAAAAAACAAATTATTCTTAACTTTTTCTAAAAAAGAAACATTCTATAAAAACTATAACAATTAAAATATATATTTTAAGCTATTTTTATAACCCTTTGCAAACTCAGGTTTGAGGAAGAGTAGATGAACATGCAAAAGTACTGTATATTAGTTCATGATAAAAAAAATATTCCGCATTGTAAATGAATTTTAAAATTTTTTGAATATTTTTAAGGTAACCAAGAACAATTAACTGAGTTATAAAAGGATTAGTAGAATTACTGTCCTTAATCAAAACACATTATATTCGTTAACATTAACTGATATAAGACGCTTAATAATAATTAGAAAGAAAATTTATACATAAATTATATATTTTTTATTTCCATGTACTAAAATATCGATGTACCATACATAAGCCTTAGAAAGCATGCATAGAGTTAATCATTGCTTTATGGTTCCATACATAGAACATGAATTTCAATATTGTTTTAAACTAGAAATTACTTTAAAAATAATATAATTTAACAACTATTAAACTATCTTTAATGTAATGTAATTTTTTGCAATTATAAATACATTAAATAATAAAACGATAGCTAAGCAAACTGCGAATAAGCAATACTTAAGCAGAGCACAAAATTTTTCTTACCTGTGAAATGTTATTCCTTCCAATTTCTTGCTCTTTCTATTAGTGCATTCGAATGCTACACAAAATCCCATTTCTTCTTTTAAATTCAAATTAAGAAAATAATATAGCTTAATTATCAAAAATTAAGAAATAAATTTGTCACAGTTATGGTAAAGGAATACGAAATAAGCGCTTTTCTTGTCTAACCAAGATGGCCGGTTGGTTACAGTTGATACTTCATCGAAGTCCAGATTACATCCACAACGAATGTCCAGTAGACGTCTATTTTTAATCCACACATATCCATGATTAATGTCCATAAATTGACGTCTAATAGACGTCTATTAGACATCCATAGTGGTCGATCAGCAAACATCCACTGAATAGCCTTTCATGGACGTCCAATAGATGTCTATTTATCATCCATGACGTCCACTGGATATGGTGGACCTCTCGTGGACGTCCATTAGACGTTCTTGGTTGTGTGGGTAGTGGCAAGCGAACAATTCACAAACTAAGCCTTTTCGGAAATTCTTCTATCCGTAACCCGAATGATCATGCCCTTTCGGACGTTGGATAAATCGTTCGGTTTCTATATTGCGCTAATGATTGCTAAGATTTTCGAAGCCACCCGCAACCTTTATATACCTTCAACTGCACTGTGCTGCTTTCTGGAATTGGTTATTTAACGACTGTGCTTTTCCAATGAATAATTTCAACTAACAAATCAATTCTTTTCTATATTTCTGAGATCAATAAATTAAAACATGATTTTCTTATCTCATAACTGAATTTATTTACTTGAATTAATTTAACATATTTTTATATTGCTCAGTTTTACGGGCATGAGAACAGAATTCATAGTTTTGAATTTCGTCAAGATTAAATCTTCGTCATTCACATGTGTACAGTATTTCTTGCCACCGAAATTAATTGAAAAATAATTACGTGTATATAGTCGATTTTTCAGTCATAAGCTTCATAAAAAATAATATTCAATATGCATATATTTTATCAAATTATTTTCATTTCCGATTGTTAGTGGTAATAAAGTGATATTTGTTAAAAAATTAAGCTTGTAATATTTTTTAAATTCGCATGTATACTAATTCCCTAAAATTTGATTATTTATTAGTCATTTGAAATGTTATATGAGGCAATATCACAAAAATAATTATCTTTTCCCTTAATCTGTTTTAAATAAAATTCTCATCTATAATTCTAAATTCTGCAATTTTATTTAAAAATCATGCAAATTCATTTCTCTTAACCATCCACGTATACAGCTGTTTTTACTTTCCCATCCCGAAATACTCTCTCTAGGCGATTTTATATTTATCCATACACGTTACAATTCTCACCTTTATCCGATTTCAGCGAGCATGGTTTTACAAGTTCAAGGATTGACAAAAAATATACTATCGTAATCAAGATATTGTTATCCATCCACATAACGCTGCTGGCATTAGGCAAATTGTCAATACATCTTTATCGCAAGGGGAAAAAAAAACACTCGAACGGGAAAAAGAATTAAGAAAGAGAAAATAAATTTCTGAATACTCTAGACATTTAGCAGCGAAAATAAGAATCAAATAACGGTAATTTATTTATATATATAGTACAACCTACATAGTCTAGTGCCGAGCTGGCAGCCGAATGGTTAGCGCTCTTGCCTTCGGTTCAACAGTTCGGGGGTTCGAATCCCACCTTGGGCATGGATGTTTGTAGTGGTTCGGAATCCACTTTAAACCGTAAGTCCCGGTCTAATTAGCCTTCATGTGCAAAAAATGACCGTTGAGCGACAAAGAAACCAAACCAAACTACATAGTCTAGTACCGGGATCCGCCGCATCGAATTTGGGGAAAATTTATTTCACGTGATATGAAGTCTGGTAATCAGCTCAAATCGCAGAAGCAATACTTGGATTAAAATAAAGATGCTTTAGCTCCTAAAACGTTTTACGTGCTATGCTAAAACATATTATAAATTATCATAATGTAAGCAATATCGCAATACCTTTGTAATGTGCCATGTTTGTGAAATAAATGAGACAAACCGTTGTACAGATTACACAATACTTTTTAATGCTGAAAGTTACCCCCAGTACAGTACAAAAATCAGCTAACATCACATAAGTATTCTTAGCACAATAAAATGAGAAGCGAAGAGAGATCCCCAAGTGAAGTGAAGGCCTCGAAATATGTGCAGTCGGCTAGCCTGGCAAGACTAGGGAAAACACCTGACACACACAGCATTAAGTCGCGAGAGGAAGGAATGTTTACTCCCCACTATCACAAATAGGGAAAATGTTTTTCTCAGTTGCTTTCCAAGAGCTCATAGAGGGAAGAATTATTTAAATATACACACATGGGAGTCTCTCTTCACTTCTCTTCATTGTAATATAACATTCTTAGATGCATGCTTCCAAGTTGCGAGAACCTGAGGCGCCCTCTTTTGTACCCTGGTGGTTGCTAAGTGCACAAATCACAGGGACGATCAGATCATGAGTATACTGATTTGCAACCTTTTTTGCAACATATTTTGTGTGTTGTCAAGAGAAACATTACATACTTTTTCCCATTTCTACAAGTATCTTACACTTTGAAATACAAACCAGCAAAAAAGTTAATGGTATACACACGTATGTTGACTTTGTATCAACAGTGGTTTCTTGGTCATTATATTGTAATTTCATTAAAGCAGGAATATATCTTATTTGAAAGGAACAATGTGTTTGCACAGGTGGTAACATTAAAAATCACTGTCATATACATTATCTGAGCAAAAATTACAAGGCCAGCCTTATATATATATCAATTAAATACATATAAAACCGTTGCACTATCTTTAAAACTGTTTCTCTAATCACAAGTCATACTTCCAGTGGAATGACGACTTTGAACAATCATTATCTTCCTATCTCACCAAACTAAATGCTCAATGGGGAGGGGGAATCGCCACGATAGTTACTAAGTGGCAGTGCATTCTGTATTAGCTCTTGCAATGAGCACTTAGTTTGGGAGAAGGTTAACATAGGCAGACCACTTATGAGAACCATGCTCTGTAAATAACATCTCTAAAACTAGTACTACACGACACTTATTATTTTTAATTATAAAGGAACGATTTCATCTAATAATGCTCAAAACAATTTCAGATCACATATTATTAGATATAACCCCTGAGCAACAGAAAACAACCACATTCATTTACAATTACTACTGCATACAATGTTTACATAACATCAATACACAAATTTACCTGTACAATCAAGCGCATTATAATTCAGGAACAATATGCACATGCATTGTGAATAAAAGCAACTGAATGGGATCAAAATACTGCCATAGATTGCATTTTTTTTTTACACCAGAACACAAAATATTGGTCAAGCTTCAAAAAGTGTGGCACTATCATACATTTACGTAAATCAGTTTCATCAGATAAGTGTTAATTGACAACTTCATTTGCCGATGAACAGATGGTAAAGGGCGCAAATATATTTTGGACCAGTTTTACATTTGACGTTCCCCGTGGCTCTGTATTCTGTACAGCAAATCAAAATTAAAACATTTATAACTTCAATTTTAGAAATATAATGAGTTTAGCAGAACCACAAGGAAAATTATCGTACTAGCTCAATCTCAAAGCGGGTTCGTTGTGTTTGAGAAATTTCTTTAAGTTAGAAAGGCACATTTTTTTGTTGTTTTATTTCGAACCCACAAAAAAACCAATGACATACTGAAAAATCCCAACTGGAGCAATTCTTAATGATGCTTCTGGTGCCTTTAATTTTTTTGACTAGGCTGGCAAATGCATTAAGAGTGCTATTATCACATTAAGAACATCAACTCAAAAGTGAACTAATCACGATAAGTATTCTCCAGCTGAGATGCACATATTTTTAAGTAATAGCATAGAATTTTGAAAAACAGCAAGATTAACATGCAACAATATTGTTTTTGTAGACAATTATTAGTTTGGCACAATGTTATATAATCTTCAATGAGCAGTACATATTGGTATAAATACACATATAAAGTAATTGCACTAGATATATTTATGAATTACAAAACAAAATTAATACTAAAATACAATGCCAAAAAAATTTTCATGCAATGATATGATTTAATAAGTATAAAACAATGAAATGAATTTGGTATTTCTTTGGAAATGTTAGACACAGATTAACAATAATTTATCAGTAAAATAATTTACACAGCAAACAAACAAGTATAAATAAAATGCCAGATAAAAAAAGACTTTGAGATTATGAACACAGTCACCTTGTAAGTATTTAATACATTATTTCAGCGTTTCTCAAACTATTATCACCTGCGGACCCCTTTTTTATTTTTAAAGATTCTCAAATAAAAGTACAATGAAAACCACAACTAAACTGAAACATATAAAATTATAAAAAAATTAAGGAATGCAGAAAACAACCCTATTAATGCCAGATTCATTAACATAAAAGTTGAGAAAAGGAACACATTTGGTTTGATATATATAAAATATATATGCAACAATCTTTATACACCTTTCATATACAAATATTTAAACATCTTCCAGTAATGAATTGTCATGATTAATAATTAATATCAGGTACAATTTGTACATAAAGAGAAGCTTAAGGTTCTTTTAAGAAAGGATCTTTATTCCTTGAAAGTGGAATAGCTTTTCTTATTATTTATTTCTAAAATTTAAATACATTAAAAAGTGAAAAACATGTAATTTTTTGCACACTAAATAGCTACATTCTTTTAGAAGTTATAAGGGATACTGCAAATTATGTTTCTCAGTTTCTCTAACAAAAATATCATATACAAATAAAATTTTTGGCCATTTCATTTTAATTGACAGATACCTATGGACAAAGAAACATTTTTACAATATTGAAAAAGTAGATTTTTTGATAAAAATATCAATTTAAAATTATTATAAAACAGCATTTCTTTGACTAAATAAAAATTCAAATTTATATATCTTAAATATTTTTCCTACATTCAATTTAAATCTATAAATTCTTACACCACAGCACCAATTAGAGTCTACATAAAATTATTTTGCACTTAATGATACGATACAATGAGTAAATTTTGGATTCAATTGATAAAATGCTTAAAAATATCTGCAATAAATAAAATTAAAAAAGGAACAAGTACAGGTATATACACACTATTTAATTAAACAGAAATTGAGAAATTCATAGAGGTTTTGGCAATTTAAAATGGCATCACATGAGTAATTTAACTCTAAAAGGTGTCCGCAAAACCCAATTTGGGAAACGCTGCATATAACTAAGTGAAAGCCAGTTTTTTTTTGTATTTTTTACTATATATATATATGCATGAGAAATACTACAATAGATAAATTTTGAGCAGCCTATCGGAACATTGACCTTTTGATTAGGAAAAAAAAGGGTCTCAAACTCATAGGAATAAGTCCATCCTATATTAGGACTTTCATTAAAATACTTACGAGATTAAATATGCACATATAATTTACTTATATATACATTCAGCTTTAAAAGCCTGAAAAGGAAAAAATACAATAAATTCTATCACAAAAACTCACCAGCCAAAAATTTTATCTATCTATCACATCAAGGCAGAAAGGTGAAAAGCAGGACAAGAGGGGACCTTCAGAGACTGGACAAAAATACTGTTATTATAATTTTCAAACTTTTTACCCCCTATTCACAGCAGCACGGAAATAAGATAAGGCTTCACAATTTTAATGATAAGCATTTGGCACTATTCCCAAATGGAGAGGAGATAAGAGATCACTGGGAGGATAAGAAAAATTTAATAGAATTTATCTGCAGCAGTTCATTTTATTATGGAATTCAAAGTCAGAATTATTTTCAAAGAAGATTTTAAATGAGTTTACTTTGGAAATTCAATAAGATAATATTCTTCAAATTCTGAGCAGAGTAGTAAAATTCCACACTGAAATTTTAGCCATATATTAAAGGTTCCTCTGGCAATACGAACATTTCGCATAGAAAAATATGAGAAACAGTGTTAAGTCATAATTCTGTGACTAGTTGATCAAATTTACAAAAACATAGTTAAAACAATTATAGCATTACTGATAAAATAAAATTTTTGTTCAGACAAATGTAAATCTTTAATTTCATTAAGCTCAAGACGAGTTTGAGACCCATACTTCTCTTTGAGTTTCGCAATTTTCTGTAAAAACCACCTGATTTTTCAATTAAAAAGTTTACAGAGGGAGAAGGGTCTTATTCGTTATTGCCAGCGAGTGAATGGAATGGTCACTGGTAATTCACTCACCAGAATAGATGTGCGTTAAGCTCTAGTATAATCTGCTATAAAGAAAAGTCTTCAATTTTTGAAATATAATTTTGAGCCCACAATTGACTTGGTACCAACACATACATTGTAATTTTACGCAGAAAACAGGTTTGATAATGTATTAATAAAATTTTAAACACAACAGATGCCTTCCATACTGCTGCCTCTAATTTATTTCAGAGTACTTATTTGCAATTCGATTATTTTTCAATTCTCAAAATAACAATTATTTCTGGAGATAAAATGCAAACAGTTGATATTCTTTATCCTTTTAAAAACAATAGTATATACATTTAAGATAGAATGTAGTATAAACAATCAAATATAATAATTATATTAAGGCAAAATGTAGCTGCAATTTTACATATATAGAGTATATTATTCAAAATATTGTATTGGTACACCTCAAACTTAAGAATGTGCAGCTAAACAATAAAATTACAATGTACGTGTTTTACCACAAAAAAGTTTCCACTTAAATTGAATAAGTCCCATATCTATTTGTCTTAAATATTATTTACAACAAAGCATACAGCTGCCAAAAATAAAAAAATAGCTAGAAATAAATACATATGTGGCACAGAAAATAATTGACATCAGCTATCCAGTAGTATAGAAGATTTAAACTATGACAAACACAGGCTTTTGATGTTCGAGCAATTTTAAGGCAATAAAAAAATGAGCATCAATAAAATATTACATGAACAACACATTAATTTGGATAAATTCTCAATAAAAACATAATTGGTGCTTACATACCACCTGCACTATCAGAAAATAAAAACTTTGATTATCACATTCTTGAAACTTTTGACTTCCCCTCTAAGGAATCTTACAGAATAATTAAGACATACAGGACGATGTACACCCATTCTTGGAAATTACTGAATTGATTATGGCAGTTGAAGATCCATGAGTATTTGAGATTAAGAAATGCATTTCCTGGGCTCAAAAAATAAATAAAACATTGAAATTCATTTATAGTTGAGTACTTCACATTAAGAAATTCATTACTAGGAAAATTTTGAAAACCTACTGAAAAGATTCCAAATGAAACATAAATGATACAAAAATTTTGTCTCGAAAACTTATAATTATACAACTATGGCATAAAAATGAGATGAAAAGATTATTGAAATAGCTACAATAATATCAGAAGCAAAAAAGTATAAAAGAGAATTTATTGAACAACAAATTATTTAATTTAAAAATTCTTATGTCAAGGGTAATTAGTTGCAGACATTTGCTGAATTTGGTCCGTAAATTACTCTGCCCTGATAAAAATTTTCCAATTCAATGGAGCAGAATAGTAATCCATTGCAATCTTCCAACATAAAGCTTTAATAATACAAATTTTAGAAAGAAAATGGAATTTTTTTTTTTGATACAAAATACAGGCACCAGATAAAAAAAGTTTATAATGCACACTTTCATTTAAACATTGTTTATAGAGAAATTGCAATCAGTAGAAAAAGTGAGGCTTATAAATTGACATGCTTCATATTTCATTAAAAAAAATACTATGCAAAAAGCCCATTTCAAAATTTCTTCTTTTTTAGAGTGCTGTCCAGCTCTTTGGTAATCACGTTTTCTTAATGCACAAGAGATAAGAGATTTCACAGATGAACTTTTTCAAGAGGGAGGAACGTCAGAACGGAATGCTGGTCGTGACCTAGCACCACAACATGACGACGGATGACCGGAAAAATCAAAAAGAAAACCTTTTCCAGAGATATGGTGAAGCGTGGACGGTAGAACTTGCCTACGAATCACTGTTCTCCTCCACTGAAGAACAGCACGACAGAACACATATCCCAACATTTACATATATACAGATTAGATTTTTTCTATTTTTTTTCTTTTTTTGTTTCATAGCTGTTGGGAAGCAAAGCAAATATCTGCTGCTGTAAGGCAATGATGTAAGTTAAATTTTGCTCGCAGTAAAACTTGCAAGACTAACACAAAGGATGGATGAGTATGACTCGAATGGGGGCCAACTAGAGGCCATAGTTTGCTTTAGCCCGTTTTCATTTGTGCATGGAAAGCAAACGTTTCTTTTGATTAAATAAGGTAATATATATATGTTTGTATATAATATATATTGCTGATATACAGCATCACTTAAAATGGCACAGGATGATAATCTTTGGGCCTACAGAACCATCGCAGGCTTGCTTCAATACCCGCTTGGTCCAGAACTTGAAGCTTCAGAGGCACGAGGGAAAAGTTGTGGCAACCTCTTGCCCTTTTGCCAAACTGCACAAATGACTATTTTTTTAAGTACACAAAAAGAATTTGTTCCAAAACAATGCTCAAAGATGATTCAAATGACAGGGAGAAGAGGAGTTAAAAATGAGTACAAGTCTAAAAATATGATGGCTAGGGCACTGTCAAGGCTATGTCTCAAATGGAGGTGGGAAGATATATTAAGAAATAAAACATTTACTTTACAAACATGCTGATATGTTTTCTTACAAAAGCTAGTCATTATTGTCAAATTCCAGACAAAAAAAGGAGAACTGAGCATATCTAGTAGTGAACTAAAAAACCTTGAACAAGAGATGGCCATTGTGTTTGGGATAGAATGCAAAACACTAAAGTCACACAAACACACACACAAAAAAAAATAACACAGCACAAGAAATTGCTATCATTTAAAAAGAATATCACTTGACTATTCACCGGGGTAACATACCTTCATCTATTAAATAAGAACCAATTTCAGAATAATTTATGCCAGTTCAATGAAACGAGTGGTTCCCAAAATGTATTAGGTATGCATGCCCATTGCACAATTTAGTTGACCATTTAAATACTTAATTTGAAATTTGATCCCTGCCTCCATACACTAATTTAACTTGGAATGTGACAGAAGTCAGCTTGATCGATAAGATCCTAGTATTTGCATGCGATTCCGCAGGAGGGTAAGCGTACCCGTTTTGAGAACCACCAGCTTGAATAACAGATTCCAACGAATTTCAAGCCATGGAAGTTTTTTTTTTTTCTCTAAAATATTTATATACACCTTTCATGGGGGAGAGAATAAAATAATCTGCAGCAAGCTCTCTGATTTGATCATTGAAAGGTGAACTTTGGCAAACTATAAAGTGCTGATGGGGCAGTAAAGGACAGATTGCATGGGGGAGTGCCAAGGATTTTTCCGTGAAGGCCATGGTTTGGAGGGCACTCCCCGAGCATACTGTCATTTACAAGCATTAGCACCAAGTATAAACTAACATCATATGCACTTTACATTAATTTTTTTAAATATCACTGATCACATTTTCACTTGACTCAGTGGGAAAAGAAATTTTTCCCAAAAACTATTTATTTGATATTTATACTTACTTTGTTATTTTCAGTAAAACAGATACATGTACTATTAATTATCACACAATTTTCAAGTGGATTCTCTCACTAAGAAATATATACATATATAATTGATTTCTCAAAAAAAAAGGGAAAAAATTAGATGAAAGGGCACCTCCAACTCTCAGTGCATTTAGTGGAACATTAAGAATTTCAAAGCACATTCATTTTTGATTAACTGGAGGTGATTTCAAAAATGGGGGAGGGGGAAACATTTGGCTCATGAGTTGGACAACAATGCCCTTTCAAATTAAAAAGGAAACCTGGATGCTAAAATCAACAAATATGTTCTTAAAAGACAAGTATAAAATGCACTTAATTTTTCCAAAAAGACCAAACACAATACATAAGAGCAACACCAAACTTAACTCATTTTTACACATTTTTCAATATCAATATAATATTTTATAATAGTATAGACCTTCATTCTGCTATATAAAGAAATCAGGTTCTCCACACAATAAAATAGCACAAATTAACATTAAAATACAGCAACAAATTGACAAGGTACATAAATCTCAAATAAACCTTTTAGTGGAAACAAAGAAAAAATAAAAAACATGATCCAGTCCCATTTTTAAAGATGGAAATCGACCCTAGGGACTAACCGTTGGGAAAATGTCATCACTTGATGGCCAAGTTTGAGCTAAGAGTTCATGGCTCAAACGATTTTCAATAATCCACCAAAACCAATTGATATGGCAGAAATTTCTTTAAGGCTTTTTCTCCTGTGGCACTTGAAATACTGGAGACAGTTTCAATACTTTATTATTATTTGATTTGCTCTCTTCAGTATTATTCTATGATTGTATGTGAAGCAAAATTGCTCATATCAGGCAGTCAAATGGTCAGAAGGAATAAAAAAAAGTAATACAGTGTTGCATAAGCCAAGGAAGAAAATATCACACTCTAGCATATGCAATCTTAAGTTTATATTGACAATTACACATACTGGAAGAAGTTAACATGGCTTGTGCAACACTTAAGTGTTCATATCACATTAAACACAAAACTGCAGGTTTTGAGAGCCCACAGAAGACCAGTTTAATTCACATAACAGAAGCCAAATTAAATGCCTTCAAATTGTCTCATAAAGAATGTTTTTAACTTTTTTAAGCATGAATAAGCATTTATGCTCACATGGGCTCACCACCAAGCAGGTCATTCGGCAGATAGGAGTTAATAGGATTTGTACTTGCATCATGATCGTTGCTTGACTGTGTTGAGCCCCACAAGCTAGAGTTGGAAAATGACCAGAGTTGAGAAGTTGGGGCATTAGAGTTCCAATTGGTGCTTCCACTATTACTTACATTGCTAGAATTGCCATAAAATGTAGAAGAGCCACCACTTTGGTAACCAGATGTACCATTACTGCTTTGTTGGGATGATGGCCATGAATTGTTCCCACCACTTTGACCAGAAGCCACTTGTAGGTACTGCTGAATTTCAGATTCATTTGGAATATCTGCAAGCATAGTAGTGTTACCAAGTACACAATTATTGAGCGCAGACTGTGCTTTTGTTGCTTCTTCACGGGTTGAATAGCGGACAAGAGCTACTCCCCGATTTAAAAATAAGTGAAACATCTGAAGAGGACCATGCTGCATGCAAAGAGTCTTCAAAGTAGATCCATCAATCTAGATGGAAAAGTTTTATATTGTAATTAAAAATAATTCTGATGAAACAAATTTTAGAAAATACTTACAAACTAAAATACATAATACAAAATGAGATTATCAAATTTATGCTAACCAAAAAATAAACAAAAATTCTTTTCGCTTGTAAAGTCGTAAAAATAGACATCTTTAAATATAAGGAAAGTCTAAAACTTTGAAAAATAACTATGTACACACAAAAATGCATTTTATTTTTAGACAATAACTTCCCAAAAGGATAATAGGGCTAAGTCATGAGAGTAGTATTGATTGGAGCAATTTGTAGTACAATTTAACCAATTATAGCAGCTGCTAGTGAGTTGTCACATTATCATGATGAAAAAGCAATTTTCTTGGGCAAGACAGCATTTCATTCAATTTTTCATTAAAACATTCCAATAAATCAGCATAATGTGGAGCAGTGATCATTCCCTTTTCCAGATAGTTAATGAGAACTATGCCCCGACTCCAGGCCTAGAAATTTGTGGGTGTAATTTTTCCAGACGATAAAACTATTCCCGGCTTTTCCAGAACGAGTTCATTAGAAGCCCCACATGTTTAGAAAGTTCTTTCCTTGTGTGTAATATGTATCTATGTTCCATCAATTGTAACATAACGTGAAAAATTCGTTTAAATTACAATACAACTTTTCTTTTTTTCCCTTAACTTTTTATACTATAACTGCTTCAGGCACAAATGTTTGGGTAAAATACTAGATATGAGTTTATCAAGTAATGGCATCACATTCATACACAATGATGCGTCATTTCCTTGCTCTTGTACCAAAAAGAGTCATTTCTACTCCTTCAGTTGATTTACTCACGATTTCCTTATCTTTGTAAAGGTCTACTTTAGAGCTTTTGCCAACATGAGAAGTACTTTAAGTCTATAGAAATAAAAAGATCCAAGCGTTGCCCGAGTTACTGGGTAAGGTAAATATACTCCAGCTATATGCTAGGCATACTAGACGTTAGGACAATATAGCTGCAATGCCATTTACTTTAGGCTATTCTTTCATAGAATGATGTTATGCAAAATGCTGTCTGTAAATTGTATGAATGCTACTGCATATAAAATGGATACACAATAAGAATTCAATCAGAGTGACACCTTTTCTAAATAATGGATTTGTCAATCTGCCTTCATAGTCAAACACTAAGTAATTGCATTACCAAAATAATAAGGAAAAAAGATTTAAACAAATATAGAAAGAATAGATAAATTCACTTTTATAAAAAAATTAGTTATGAAAATATTAATTAAAATTTACCACAACAGGAAAGAAATTACTTCCTGTTACTTATATTAAACTAATATTTATTATACCTACGCTTGATGCTTTTTAATGATATAATTAAATTTTATTTAGCTCTCCCACTCAGAATTTATAAAGCTAAATAATTTAACGAGGTTTTTTTTTCATTTGCCATTATATAATAATATTTTGCTCATACTAAAAGATAATTACAACAGAAATGAAAAATAAAATTAACAGCTATTACATTCTACTTAAAAAAATGTTTAAGAACTTATTCTTTATTTTAAATGAATTTAATTATTTTAATGATTCTTACCTGTGGTGTTAAATTTCTTAAAAGCAAATATGTTGAATTATATTGTCGTTCCCAACCTGTAAAGAAATTAGAATTAGTGAACTGAGTTAACACTTTTCAACAGAGAAGATCTTAGAATTCAGTTATTCAAGATCGAGAGATTTAGTTCTGAACAATGAAATACTATGAATTTTTAATTTCATACCTAAAAATTAAAGATATTTCTAGGCAAGTAACTATATTATTGTATTATTGAAACACAAATTAACCTGGTATTAAAGTCATACATTTAATACTTTAATTGATATATATATTCATGGTTTCAAATTAAAATTAAGAAGTATACCACCAGTAACTATAATTTTTAAAAATTTGCTTTATAATTGTTTTAATTATAACTAGTTACTTTTTGTTAAATTGACTATAAAATGAAATTTTAAAGGAAATTAAGGAATCATTAAATATACAGGAAAGTAAATTAAATGTAGGAATTTAAAAGTGATTCTTATAAAATATTAGTTATATTAACATTAGTAATATTAGCTATATTAACGTCGTCCATCTTTGCCCAACAATAAAATAATTCATTTTCATTAACTAAATGCTTTTATTTTATGCATTATAAAATGAACTCCCCCCCCCTTTTTAAATTTCAAACACATCTTTAAAAACTAATGAATGACACAAAAATAGGCCAAGGAAACTATTCTTTTTGTAATATTTGTTTGCAGAAAAAAAAATATTTTAAGAATAAGAAAATTAAAAAACAAGATTAGGTATTAATAATTTAACTGACCTAAATATAATCTCTAATGAAAATTTAATACAATAAATTCCAGATTATTGGATGAATAAAAAATCTTCAATTTATAAAAAAGTGTTGGAACACAAAAAATTAGAACTTAGAGCTGATTTTCTGAAAAAGTAAGCAAATTTGTAAATAGTGAATAATCTTATTCTTCACGTAATGAGAGCGTAAATAATTAAGAATGTCTTAAATGAAAATTTGCATCGATTTGTTAATATATTCATCATTTTGGGGGATTATCTGGTATAGGCCTACTAATCTATTCCAATTATTAGGATAATTAATAGTTTATATAATGTACTTACTCACTATTATAATAATCTTTAAGAAACTTTCAGAGAATTCAAATGTCAACATCTTTTACCAACATAACTGATATATACTGTTTAGAGGATTAGAGTTTTTCCGAGCTCTCAATGTATAAAACAGTTACAATAAAAATTTCAGAGAAGGAAGTTTCTATTGTATTATCAGTAATTAATGAAGCATAACAAATGGAAAATAAAAAAGTTTATGTAAATATAAACCAGTTTTCATGCCTCGTAAAAAACAAATTCAATTTAGCCAGTAAAAAGTTAAAGAACACTGTTGTAGGTTGTTTAGAGGAATTAGTTAAAACAATTTTTCATGAAAAAAAAGCCTGACTAATTTATTTTTTAAGGAACAACTCATTTTATGTGTTTTAAAGGATCATAAAGAAATTTATATACGGATTCCCAACCTATAGGTCGATCCAACCCATAACTACATTCAAGGTGAAACCTAAAATGTTGCAATGACAGTTTTAGTAATTTTGCAAAAAATAAACTGCTTTCTTTATCATTCAAAAATTATACACATACAACTGCTCTCACAAAATGTGCTGATTAAAAACATTTGTAACAAAATAGGTTTAGGTTCATTTGTCGCTAAACGGTCATTTTTTGCACACGAGGGCTAATTAGACTGGGACCTGCAGTTTTTAAAGTGGATTTCAAACAACTACAAACAGCCATGCCCAAGGTGGGATTCGAACCCACAAACTGTTGAATCGAAGGCAAGAGTGCTAACCATTCGGCTGCCAGCTCGGTTTTGTAATAGAATAAAAAGTTAAAAAAGAAATATACATCATTAATCGAAAGTTAGCTTTTACGGACACCTTATTCAAATAAATATTTCCATAATAGAAATAGTAAAGAATAATGGAAAAAATATTAAACTAGAAATTCAGTTCAGCCATTCAAATTTATTATTTTTTTAAATAAAAATAAATCAGCACAACATACAGCAAACAAAGCTATCATTGACTATATGCAACCTTGACATATCAGGTCTTTCTACTTACATATTTTACTTCATAGAAGACAATGTGCTCATTTAAGTTTAATATCGCATATTTATGAAATAAAATCTGACTTTATTAGACTACTTAGTGAAACTCAAAATTCTCAGAAAACAGCTAAGAGTTTCTTGTTTTTTTCAGAAGTATATAAATTCTCAAATAACATTAATAACTTTCCCTTCTACAATATATTAGAGCCTAACTTCTTGAATAATTATGATTTTATTGTAACTGTATCTGTGTCCTGGAACCAGGGGGTATGCGTACCCCTCTGGGGCTTGAGCTAGCCACCAGGCGCGTAGGCAGGTGGTGGATAGCCGAAAGTCCTGTAGGAATAACAGGATAGCCTCGAATATTGAATAAGAGGCCACGAACCAGCTCCCGTAAACCCTGGTGTTATGCGTTCCGTGCCTAGGGCTAATTGGCACCGCGGTATTGGTGTCTTTACGGAGCCTCTAGTTGCCTGGCGAACTTCTAGAGTAATTTGCCTTGCCCAGTAACTCAGGCAATGCTGGGTGGACTTATATTACCTGAGCTTTTTATTTGTTATCTTGTGGCTGAAAAGACACAAGTAATAACAAACCTTTCTGCATTTGCAGGTGAAGCCTCTGAAGTAGACCTTCCTGAAAAAGACAAGGGAACTCAGAGGCAATCTTGTAAAGGGGCAGTTATAAATCCTTCGCTTGAGGTAGAAATGACCTCTAAACCATCTTCTGGTGAAAGTCAGGAAGCTATCTCTAGCATGTCTGACTTTCTGACCAGATGGGACTGTTTCAGCAAGACCTTATCTGCTGGAAATGTCATGCGCAAGGGGAAACGGCAGAGCATATCATTTATGAATGTGAGGCTCTTGGCCTCCCTAGATTAACTTCTTTAGGCGTCATCCATACTAGAGAGTTACACCTAGTCTCTATCAAAGGGTTATCGGACTTTATTAATAAAGTGGGTGACCCGAGCAAATGGAACTAGGAAGCATTGGGTTTGGAGTTAATGGTACAAAATGCTGATAAAAGCAGAGGTGCCCAATGACATACAAACCCAATTCTAAGAAGAAGAAGAAGAAGATCTGTGTGAATTTGTATTTTTTAAATAATTTTTTCCCTATATTTAAGCCCGGTGGCTTAGTGGCAGCGTTTCACGCTCCCATGACACAGGTCTGATCCTCGGGCTGGGCAAGGTTGACTCAGCCTTTCATCCCTTCAGTGGGTCGATTAACTGAGTACCAAGCATGCTTGGGAACCAAACACTGGGGGTCTTACGTTAGGCTGACCACCTAACTGGGACATATGCTATGCACCCCAGGGCCCTCGGTCATGAAAACAGTTATGGGCACTGTAGGCCTTGGCCCACATGGGCTGTCGTGCCATGGAGTTTAGTTTAGTTTCCCTATATTTACATTGATTCCAAGTCACTTTTAAACATTTATAATAATCAAATGAATTCGAACCTGGATTAGAGAGTCCTGGAGGACCAGTATTACGAGGATTTTTGTTGGACATGGATCCCCACAAATCGGTTGCTGTTCCAAACTCAGAATTCCAATTAGCTTTGCCATTTGCAGGCTTTAAACTTGCACTTGTGCTGGAAAAAATTTATAGTTGCATTTTTATTTTGTAATACACATTATTGTACAAAATGTTGGATTTCTGAAAATTAGATTTAAATTTACCTATTAAAATCGATCAGAAGTTATGAAATTATGCTATTAAATTTGAGTTCTATGAATCAAAAAGTTTAGTAATTATTTTCACAATATTTATTAATTTACAATGAAATCAAAATTTAGAAAAGTTATCTAAATACAGCTCTTTTCTTAGAGTACAGCAATTTACTAATTTCAAGCTTTTCTACAAAATAAAATTATAAATAATATTGTTATCTCAACAAAACTTACCTATTTGAAGTTCCAACTGGAGGCGAGCTGTATATCCAAGTGTTTGAAGGTAAATTACCCACACCATCATTACTACTATTGGCAGGACTAGATTTAGAAGGCCAAAACAAATTGGATTCTTTAATGTTATTTACAGACAAAGGTGATCTTGCAATACTTCCAGGAGTAATATGGGGATCATCTTCAACATTCTTCATCTGGGTTCCTTTCCAAGGTTTCCCAGGCTCAAATTCTGGAACCAGGTCTGTAAGATTGTATGTGGAAGAGTTAGTGGCTGAAGTAGAGCCAGAGGTTGAATGAGTACCATCTTTATTTTCAGGAGTTTGCCCACTGCCCAAAGTTGATAAAAGATTTGAGCCATTAGAGTTTTCAGCAGTAGAAGCAGCATCAGGCCAACTGGACTCACCACGACCTCCCAGTCCAGACCAAGTATTATCAGTTTGATCCAGAAGTGGATGCATTGATGAGCCAGAATTAGACGCTTGCTTAGAATTGATTGGTCCAGGAGCACGGCTAAAATCTCCAGAATTTCCAATGGATATAGCATTTACATCAGTCATCTGATTTTCCTCTTTTTCCAAGGAGGAAAGTTTCCATTGGTTGAGTCTTGACTGATGACTTTGGTGTGACATGTCTTTGAGTGATATGTCCCTGAACTCTGCTTGTAATCCAGCCATGGGATCCACATTTGGTTTGAATATGTCCATTGAGGATTGAGTGCCGTGGTGAGGTGTGAGGTTTGGCTGATGTTGAGCAAGCTACAAGAAGAGATCAATGGTACTTATGAGTGCTATGGGATATAAGATAAAAGTTTAAAATTGCACACAAACATATTGATAAATTAGTACTATGAACTTTTATCTGAGTTTTACCTATTAGTTTACATATATAGCTTATATAATTAGAAAAGTATTTTTAAACATTCAAAAATTTAAAATCAAAAATTGATTTAGTAAAAAAGAATATAATCAGGACTCCTATCATGCATCATTGATTTAATATATAAATCATTAAATTCAAAAGGTGAACATAAAATTATAGTGATTAACTTATATTGGTGAAATGTTTTCTTGCACATGAATATAGGAAGCAAAAATTATTTATAATTTATTTCAAATGAGAGAGAATTCTATTGACACAAGAGCTCATTATGGACAAGGACCTTCCTCAGAAGTTTCATTCTTTTTCTCCTTTTCATCAGGAACTCAAGTTGGTAACTCCTAAGATCATAAAGTCTTCCTTAATATCTGGCCATCTTAATCTGTATGATCCCCTAACTCTGGCTTCTATTGGCCTGTACATGAAAACCCTGGAGGTCATGGAGGAGGGATTCATATGGTGAATGTGGCCAACAAATTTTATGATTAATTTTAATACATATAATTATTACAGGCCCCCTGTGCACCCTGTACAACTCATTGTTGTATCTGTGTCACCACACACTATCAAGCATATACTACAACAATAATCTTCAACACCTTTCTTTCAAAGATAGCAAGCTGATTATCCTGTGATTTTGTCAATGCCCCCAAAATTTACTTTCTTAGATTGTATAACAAAAATATTACAGAATAGGATTGTCAGCCCTACGTCAAACCTGGAGAGCCAGTCCTCTGATATAATTCCCAGAATTACAGTACAGTTATAATCATTGATAGTGTTCTTTCAAATCTGATCACCACATGGGTTAGAGAAAATTAGTAAGGATAAATACATTCACATTTGCACTAGTTCATTAACTGATTTTTACAATATAAAAAAGTTATTTTATTTTGAATAGGAGATATTTAGCTAAATTTGACTGGTGCTATTAATTTTAATCACAGATTATGTTGAACACTAACATGAATTTATAATCAACGAAAAGCTAGAAGATAACAGATACAGGCAAATTTTAGCTAAATTCACAAAGAATTCACACTTAGAAGATTTCAGGAATTTTTTTTAAAAAAATTCAACAAAAATGTTTTTTACAATAAATATTTAAGACAACTTTATATAAGCAACTTACCTGTTGCTTCATGAACTGAGCTTGATGAACACAAATTTGATTTTGGAGTGCTGCTATTCTGGTTTTGGTTTGAGCAATATGAACATTTATTTGTAGAACAGTTGCACTGTTATTTCCCAATCCTTGCTTTGATCCATGTGTAGTAGCTTGCACCAATTGATTTTGTAACCCAGCAAGAGCTTTTATTTGTTGTAATAATTGATAAAGGAGTTGCAATGTTTGGGGTGATAAAGGCTGGTTTAATATCTGAAGGAAAATAAAATTTACATAAAATCATTTAACTTAAAATATAAAAACAAGCATTTAGTTGCATTAGTAGTGAATAAGAAAGTTAGCAGTAACAGAAAGTAATTACAGACATTTAAAACAAGAAATTATTAGAAATAATGGTAAAATATTCTTCTAATCTACTTGTTAAATATATTAATGTTTATAATTAATACATTTTTCCTAAACTATCAAAGAAAATTATTTTTGTCAGTATGATCATTTTTGCATTATTTTTCTTTTGAATCTATTCTTATAAATATTTGTAAGCATATTTCCCTAAAATGACTATTAACTAAATTAAATGCTTATAACCCAAATTATTTTAGCAACATTCTAAATAGAATCATCTACATTAGGGGATATCATATTGAGTAAATTCTCATATGAGAAATTACTGTATCAAATAAAATTCACTTTCTTCTGACATGTTTACTAGGTTTTAATGAATTTTAATAAAAAATCACTTTAATCACTTACTATTTTAACTTATCTTAGATTCCTAAAATATCATTGTCAACATGAAGGACTTCACAAACTTTAAATATTTTATTTATTTAGTAAATTAAACTATATCTAAATTTAAATGTATAGTTGCAAGAGACTAAAATTTAGTGAAAAAAGAAAAAGAAAGATAGACAGGAAGAGAAACGTACTTCAATTACCTGAGCATTCAAATGACCAGCAGAAACAGCCATCTGAATCTGCTGGCATAAGTGGCGAAGTTGAGAGTTATTGTTGAGTTTGGAGTTGCCAAATGCTTGTGGATTGTTCTACAAGAAAATATTTTATTTCTTAAAAATTTTTATAAATTATAATCAAGTTTGCAACTTTGTAAATGATTCACTATATTGTATTTAGATATGTTTAAGAGTTCTTGTTACACTTAAAAAGTAAGTAATAGTTTGTCATACAAATCTAAAAATAAATTTAACAAAATCATTCACTCAATTCTACAATTCTCAAGATATTTCACACAAGAAACCTTATTTAAACAACATACCAAATTAAGCATCTGAAGTGATTGTTGCTGTTGCTGCTGAAGGAATTTTTGAATTATTGCTGGTGACAGGTTACCAGAAGGCAACTGTTGTCCATTAAGTGCAGAATTAACTAAATTATTGTTAGGACCCTGTAAAATCACAAGACAAAATATTTAATGTGATTTTAAAACAGTTTTAATTGTAACAGAAAGGCTAATCATTTTGTTAAATAACAATCTGCTATTCTTATTTTCAAAAGGCTTTAACAAAATATAAACAAAAAAATAAGAATTTAACTAAGAGAAAAAAAAAGATTCTTTAAGTTAACTTTGTTTACAGAAAATCTGTCAAGAACATTCAAAATAAATTAAGCAAATGATTTGTTTTTATAATGCATGATTGTACAAATAAAAATTGCAACAGTATAAAAAAAAGAGCATTTTTAATTTGGCAAAACTAGTTTTAATATTTTTTTGTTGCAAAATAAAATTCATTAAAAATCTATTTATAAAATTTAAAAACCTAAAATGAAACAAAAATTTATGAAATTGTAGGTACCAAATGCCAGACTTTTTTTTGTGTGTCTCAGCAGTTTTTTTTAGTGGAATTATAAAAGAAAAAAGATAAAATTAAAGCATTTGGCTATAATATGTCTTTTCTAATTAACAACTAACATTTTTTCCAAATATTTACATTGCGAGAAGATCTTGAATGCAGTAAGTTAAAAGAAATAAATTCATTTAAAAAGTAATTATTTTAAATTCAACAGAATGACCACTTTTCAAATATTATCTTTTCATAGATAATGGGTTGTGTTAATATACTGAAAAGGGAAAAAAATCCCCTTACATTTTGAGAAAGATAGGCATTTAATAAACAGAAGTGCTACATCCATTTCCCTTGCTTAATTATGGTTGTAGGATCAAACCACATCTTTTACTATGAGTGCTACTAGAACAGTTTTCAATCCACAGTATGCTGTTTTGCTACATGAATTTTTTAAAGAAAACACGTCTTGACCAAAGGGTAAAATTTTAAACATTCGTTAGGTTAGATTTGGCAGAAAAGAACAGAGAATATTTTGAATGTAGTCTGGGCTGAAGAGGGTAATCTTACTATTAAGCTATGCTGTACATACACACTTAAGTGTCTTATTGTCTGGCAAATTTAAATGCTCTGATTAGATAACAAATAGAATACAGTGCAGGAAAAACTTAACTATGAACACTTAGCATTAATGCATCCGTAATTACATATTACTTCAGTTAAATTTCACAAATACAGATGCTATTCAACAACATAAGTGATAACACAAAGTATATGGACGAAGAAAATAAAATTTCCTCACATATCACTAGCCAATTTTCAGAATTCGTCTAATTAGTTTTATACAATTTAGAAACTCGTAGTATCAAGAAAATTAAATAAAATCTAATTTTTCGTATCAAAACATACAAATTTCAATTCAACTATCAACAAAATTATCTTATAAAAATGTTTTCCTTAAAAAATTACTTTAGGAGCTTGTTTGAAATTGTGTCCTACTCCAGGAAAGTTAAGTACATTTGGAAAGTTATTAGATCCATGAATGCTGTCTGGATTAAAAGAATCAATGTTGTGATCCGACATAGGCACATCATCATATATATTATTTCCTCTCAGTTTTCGTCCAGCAGAAATATTGTCCATGTCTACAGCTGCAACACCCATAGATTGGAGTTCATCTAAGATTGTTAAATTTAAAAAAAAAATTTATAAACAGATTAAGCATACAAAAATCATTAAAAAATTTCAAGAAATACTAAATATAAATCCTTACTTAAAGCCAGATTAAAATCCATATTATTGTTTCTTAATGCATTTTCAACATCTTCCTTCTAAAATACAACAAAGTTTAAAATTATGAATATAGATATTGAAGTAATTAGGAGAAAAAAAAAAGTGGAGGAACAATAATGAATTATTTTTTCAGTTATAAAAGAGACAGATTCAAATAACTTACTCTAAAACCATATTCACAAAGAATTCTGAAATTTTTACTGGCATGCACAATATCCTTGCACAGAGGTTTACCACCCTAAAATAAAATAAAATAATTGTAAAATACAAAAACCAAAAAACACAGCCTTAATTTAAAAGCAATTATGCAATAAATCCAAATTACATTTTACTAAAGTATATAATTATAAAGTCACCATAAATTCATAGAATAGCAGAAGTTTCTGTGGACCAGATTATTTAACTATCAATATATATGAGGGAAAAAAAAACTGGATGAAGATAGAGTAAGTTAAGATCATTCAACTAGTATGTACTAGGACCTCCAGATAAACATACAAATTATGTGAAAGAAGCAAAATCATACACAAATCTGCGTCTAAAGCCAGACCCTGCTGTCATAGATAGAAAGCAAAGCAGGGTAAAAGTATTTTACCTTCAGCTTGCGACCAAGATGGCCACTGAGTGGTTGCGTTTTAGCATCAGGACAATATCCAATAACATCCTTCTTAGAATCATTTTTCCCACTACAAGACATATCTTCTGAAACTGCTAACCACATGTTTTCCATCCTCTGAATAAATGAATGAATGTTATTAAAAAACTAACCAGGATTGGCTGTCGTACCTTTCACAACAGCTTTTTCTTACACATATTAAGATAAACATCTCTCATAATAAGAAAAATACTCAAGTCTTACCAAAAGAACTGTTACCACTAAGATTGAATATTTAAAATGAATGTCACTTTGGAAGACTCCACGAAAATTTAAACCAACCTAATGAAATTTAAAACTTACAAAGAATGAAAATTTAAGGAATACTACCAGCACAAAAGATAATTAAAATGATTTGACAAGACAAACTGAAGTAAAAATTACTATTTTAAAACTTCTAGGAATAATTTGAACAAAAAAAAAGCTACTCAAAAAAATTATCAAAGATGATAATTTAAGAGATTCTTTAGATAGAAGATCTGTTACATATATTTATAACAACCAGAATTCTAAAAATCTTTCTTATTAAAAACTTCTTTAAAAAAAATTTTAGTTTTCATGATAGGAAATGTGATTAATCTGTTTTTGAGAATTTATTAAATTTTGCATACAGAACATTTTGCATATTACATTTATTTTCATTTTTCCTTACACATTATATAATTTTTTACCAAATTTCAGAAATTAATATAAATGATTTTTAAAACATTCATAAAAAGTAAAAATATGTTACATTGCAAAAGAACTGAAATTATTTGCTAAATTTCAGATGCAGAAAAATGTATAAGATAAATCTTAAAAAGAATAATGGCAAAATTCATTATCAAATTTTAGGTATAACAGTGAATGCAGCACAAGTGAGATGCAAGAATACATATCATAAATTTGTCTTTAGATACATAACAATGATTAATCTTTGAATTTCAAAGTTGAATGTAAGGGTTGTTTATGGAACATTATAAGGAATTGACAATAAATATAAATTGCAAAATTTTGAAAAGTCAAAAACAAATCTGCTATTGATTTCAGTGCAAGTTTTCTATATAAAAATTTAAATATGCAGAATGAGAAAATAAAATTACCTGCTTTGCCGGACCAAGCCAGGAGCTGGTGTCAACTTGACCATCAGCCCAATTTGAAGAGTTGGACTTTGGTTTGGCACCCCATCCCATATTGTTAGACTGTTCATTCCATCCACCACCATATGATCCACCATGAGTATTACCATAATTTTTCATCTGATTACCATCATCATTCCAATTACATATAGTTGGAGAATCTCTGTGTGGTGGCATATCTTGCCAGTTAGAATTTCTACCTGTTGGTGGCTGTTTCCAAGTAGAAGTACCATCATTTTTGTTACTACCAGGTATTCTAATCATTCCAGGACCAGACGGTGGCATATTACCCATGCTGGGTAACATACCATTAGGACCTACAATTGAACTTCCAGAATTGATGATTGGTTTAGCAGAAGGCATATCTTTCCAATGCGAGACTTTACCTTGCCTTTGTGGATTACCCCAAACTGCAGTTCCATCATCATAATTGCTTCCTACAGCTCGGCGATTGGGAGGAGGAGATGGTACTGGGGGTTCCCAACCAGATGGTGGAATTTCTTTCTTTGGTGTAGCCATAGGTGACCAATTTGCTAATGGACGACCTCTACCATTCCAAGAAGGTGCATCAGATCCACAAGTTCCATCTGTAAAAATTAAATTCAGATATGGGGTAATTAAAAAAATTTCGACACATACACACATCTATATACATTATTAGTGAATTTCACCATATTTTGAGAATATTTCTGGAAGCATATGCAAGAAAATATTAAAAAAATTAAATCATAAAAAGAAATTCACTTAGCAGATCAATGTTATGGACCATACTACATAATAGAACCACAAGTAGAGTAGCAGCAAAAATAGTAAGTTTTAAAATTTGAAATGATGATAAAATTACTTACCATCAGGAATAATTACTAAGACAAAAAGTATTTTATAAGTATTGCTATAAATATTTAAACAATGGCTTCAAGTTGGCAATTAATGTTAAATATATGAAGAAAAGAATGCATTAAAAGACAATAAAAATTAATAAAATTAATTTTGAGTAACTAACCTCCCCAAGTTTGATTACCACTCCAGTGTTGCTTGTCAATAGGAGTAGGATTACTCCACATGCTGCTATTTCCATTTCCTCCACCGCTATTGGGGTCAGACCAGTTTGCAGAATTTGGATTAGAATTAGGAGGACCATTCCAAGTACTTGAAGAAGTATCATCATCTCCCCAATGACCTCCAATGTTTGTAGCAGGAGTGTGTCCCCATGGAGGAACATTAGTTGTTGGAGTTGGAGGAGCAGCTGCTCCACTTCCTTTGTTAACACGCAAGTTATTCTCCCAGACATCAGTACCATTGTTGACAGGAGCACGCCATACAGTTGATGGTGGTGGAGGGTTATCTTTTCCAGTTTCTGATCCAGGGATATCTGGAATATCCCATGGTGTGTCTTGATTTATTGGCTGAAATAAATTCATTTTTTCAGTTATATATTAAAATTAAAAAAAGAAACAGACAATTAAAATCATTTAAACTAACATTTATTCCCCATCCTTCACTAATAGCTGCTTTTTTCCGCAGTTCTTTTGCTTCTTTCTCAGCAAGATCTCTAGCAGTAGGAGGCATTTCAAGCTGCATAGTGGATGCATCAGAAGTCATTGGAGTAACTCCTCCAACTCCACTTACACTGCAAGGAGGAGTCAACCCTTTTCCAGCTGCTTGCGCCCAAGAACCCTGAGGCTTGGTAGGTGTGCCTGTAAAGAATAAAATCGGCGTCAAATGCTACACGAATTTAAATGTATATGTTGAAAATTAGATTAGTTTACAATTTTAAATTATTTAATTTACCTGCATTAGATCCGCCACTTATATCATTACTATTCTGTCTGCCTCCTCCCCAAGCAGTGCTAGCAGGTCCTTGACTATTATTCCAATTAGATGATGTCATAGAGCTTTCGCCTCCTCCTAAAAGACCAAGACGAGGCATTTGCATTGATCGCTGGGAATTAGCAGAAAAATTACCACTTCCATTGGTAGATTTTTCTTCTAAATAGGTGTCAGTTCCACCTGTTGCACCTATTAGACCAGAAAAATTTGATGTATCATTTTCTATTGGCATATTTTCTTCCTTTGCAGTATTATCTCGTCCACCATGAATACTTCTCCCTATCACTGGTTTTGCATCATTCCAATTGTTAGAAGAATTATTAGAGGTATTCATATTCTGCCATGAATAAGGAGATTCTGAACTATTGTCATTTTCACAACCATAACTTGGACACTTAGACTTATCAGCAGAAGAATTAAACTGAGCACCGTAAGAAGGATTCTGATTCAGAACTCTGGCTGATTCGTTGTGCGGTCCATTACTGCGATAAACTCCAGTTCCCCCAGTGAAATTGTTCCCACCACTATGACTAGATGCAGCATCATTATTATATCTTGATGCAGTTTCCATTGTATGTACAGCAGTTTGCATGTTAGGTTGATTGATCCAAAATAGTTTTTGTTGCAAAAGTTTATGTATAGTTGATTAGGATCCTACACCTTTGATTAGATAAATACTCCCTGATGTCAATTGCAGCCGCCAACGAAAGACAATGATTGTGCACTTTTTGACTATTGCTGCCTGCTTTAGAGTTACTTTGGACAAAGAAACTTCTAACACATGGCATGGAAGAACCGTAAGGGCGACTCGTTGCTTGGATGTATGGCGACTTTTAAGCAGTGGACACACTAATTTGAGGAAGGAATGGCAACGACAGGATAAGTTGTAGCACCCAATATACCAAAGAAGATTTGAGCTAAATATCACAGACAGAAGTTAGAGGTTTAGGGTACTAGCAACACCTGCCTTTGCTCAGTATTCACATCACTCTGAACATAACGTGGACTGGTATGTTCTGTGCAAAGGCATTCCATTTAACATTAGCCTGCATCAACTGGAAAGAAAAAGTACCACTTAATTTTTAAAAGAATGATTGTTTTAGTAACAAAAGATACAGGACAAAAACTTACATACGTAAAGTATAATAACAATTCCAATATTAGTAAAACCAGTTAATCAAATTATAAGAAAAATTTTATGACTAATGAATAAAACCAAAGAGATATTTAAATACAGCAATAAAAAAATTCAAAAACAAAGAGAGCTGTATAAAACAAAAAATGGTTAAGCAAAAATGACAAAGTGTGAGATTCCCAAAAATATTTAATTTTATTTTGGCATGTTAAGAAACTTGTAAACATGAAACTACTCTTTAGACTGAATTGATTTACTTCAACACAATTTCAATATTTAAATCATTTATACTAAGTTTCCTTAAAATAGCTGAGGCCATTAATACAGCAATTAGAAATTAATAAAAGGAATAATTTTTAAAAAATGTAAACACTGTCTCCTATTTTCTATCTTCATTAAATTTTAGAAAAGCTCCTTACTTAAATTATAAAACAAATATTTACAGTTACAGGACTAATCGTAGGAAATTTTTATAGAACAAGATTTCCAAGAAGTATTGAGATATTTTCAATGCCCAAACAATATTACTTTTTTTTATTAGTTAATACCTGCATCACATATTCAAGACTAATTTAAAAAACATGAACAAGAATAATCGCTCTCTTAATTAAAAAAAATTAATACATAACTGATAATCTCATTAGAAAGAAAAATAGTATTAAAAAGAATACTGAAATCATGATTAAATACACTTATAAAAATGTATTACAGACCAATTTCATAAATATATTATATAGTTTTTATTCATATTAACATTTTAAAGCCATTAATATTTAACTAAAACTTTTATTCTAGCTGGGATTGTAGTAGATAACATTTATTTCTGATTGCTAAATATAGAATTTTTTTATTTTATCATTGTTTTATTTTATCATTGTCATATTTTCATTTTATTTTATCATTGTCATATTATCATTGCATATTTTATCACTGCATTAACAGCAATAATCTGCAAAATTAAAATCACTATGAGGTATTCTTACTTACAACAATTATTTTCTTTGATGCATTAATTTTCTAGAATAATCTAAGAAAAACAGTGATTATCAAACAATTTCCACCCTCTGAAATTCATTAATCATTTCTAATAGACGCGATTTTTTCTTCAAAAAGAAACATCGTCTTAATTAGGTATACCGCACTTTGTTAATAAGTGATGCATATTTAGGAAAAAAGTTTTTAAGCCCAATGCATGCTTTTCTTGATAAATGGAATGGGAAATATATAGCTTATATGGTCATTTAGAAGCTGCATCCGATTGACAGCAAAATTTTATTTCTCAAGGCATATTTCAAAACTTGAAACTTTTTCAATATTCTGTTAAAGTGTATTTCAGTCATTCATTAAATGAAAACCATGTAACAATTCATCAATTAAAATAATACACTTTGTTAAATTTTTATGCAGTAACATAAAAGCAAGTGCATATTGAACAGTATTTGATACTAGTGTGCACAAGACACATTTACAGGAAAATTTACACTTCAAAATGAAACTTTGTTACATTTTATTACTAATATGTAAGCTACAATAAATAAACTAATACAAATAGATTAGTCTTTAATTACTAAGTAAATAGGATATTTTACTTCAGCCAAATGAGAATATAAATGATAACAAGAATTAACATGAATAATTATGAGCAAATTACTTATATTTTATAATGTTAAGAAAATTATGACTTAGTGGTACAAATAAAAGAAATTAAGTACAGGAAAAATAATTCTTGTGTTGGTTAAAGAAACTAAAGCACACTTTTTAAACAATGCAAAAGAATTTTTTCATAAAGTATTTACAAGTGGGAGAGAGAGAAGTTGAATATTTCTCCATTTAATCATTAATCAGTAGCTACTTAAAAATTTCTTTCTGGTTAATGATTAAAAAAAATTTTTTTTTTACTTATTTCCTTAATTAAAATACATTAACAATCATAATTTTTTTATGTTTACAAACTATAAATTGCTTTAACTTGTAAAATAATTTTAATTTAGAATTAGGTATATATTTGTGGTAAAATCTAACTTTCTCTTATTCTTATTACAATTATGCATTAATTTAAACTTCTTTTATGATCATTCAATATGACAAATTAAGTTTAAAATCTTTTTTAACAAGTAACATTTCCAACAAAACTTAAGGAATAGAAGCACAACTAAAGCAGTGCATTTTCAATATTAATAAATATTTTCACAAATACTTTTAAAAGACACAAAAATTATACGATGTAATTAATGAACAATCACTTAAATTAAAACAAATTTAAAATCAATAGCTTGGTAGGTAAAGACATAATCAAGTTAAATTAAAAGCAGATGGAAGTAAATTTTAAAAATCAAGAATCAGCTTTTTATGGGTTTTGTTTTACATATTAATGTGTTATTTCTTATTAACTAGGGTGAAATGTGGTCATAACCATACAATGTAAATCCACACCACACAAATTAGCCTTAAATCTTCCAAATTACTAGAATTTTAAAGTCATGTGATCAAAGTAAAAATGTCTAAATAATCAATATCTATGACTTTAAGGGATCATTTGCTTCGAGATTTTACAATATCAAAAACTATAGTATTGTTTATGGAAAAACAGTTGAAAGAATATACTTTTTAAAAAATCTGATGTCAGATTCATTTTTAAAAGAAAACATTTCAAAAGTAGTTTTTAAAAAAAAATTCAGAAGCAAATGAAAAAATAAAAAATTAAAGGAAATTTACATGGCCAGCACTTCTTGTACACATATATCTAGAAATATTCAATATTTTACTTTATTGTATAACCTAACATATATTCATATAATTCTACTAGAAATATTTCTTTGCTTTATTGGTATTATTAGTGATTTTTTAAATTTTTACAGTTTTATCCACAGGTAAATAAAATTAAATGATTGTTACAAATAATAATAATAAAAACAGAAAAATCATGTAATTTTGAATTCTAGGTTAACAAGATACAAGGAAAAATTTTTTAAAGTATATCAAACTTGGAGCTAAATTTTATTTTACACATGCAATGAATATTAATCAATTATGCAGAACAAACAGAAGCATTACTTACTAATATTAAATCAATTTCAAATTTGACTGAAGCTGACTCTTACTAGTTTAATGAAACAATGAAATTGCACTTTTCCCTCCTTAAATATCTGTAAAGAGATAACATTTATCAATTATAATATTCAAAGTAAAAAATAAAATAAAAATCAGGCTTATAGAGAACATTAATTTCCCAAAAAAAAATCTAATTCTAACATACATTTAAATTCAAAAGTGTATAACGTTTGATAAAATAAAATATTGTAGCTCAGTGCGGCACGCATCATTACAGGGCTCCGTAGGAACACACCAACAAAAATTGTTCTTTATGAGGCAGACTTACAGCCGTTGCAGGAGAGATGTATCCCAAATTTAGTGAAGTACTTCAGTAAACTTTATAGCTACCGTGACCAAATCAAACCGCTAACTTCCTGTGTGGCTGGAAGAATGACCAGAGGCTGAAAAAGCATAGTCCCCTTGGACATTAAGAGAAGTTGGATGTTTTAAAATCTGTTTCCACTAACTATCTAATTCCTATCGCCTCCCCTCGACTCTTTGTCAGGAGTGTTCTTCCATATTGAATTACTGATACACACTAATAAATCTTCTCAACATCCTGAATTCTTAAAACAAGCTACCCTAGAGGTCATCAATAACATCCCCTCTGAAGCTGTAAAAATTTATACTGATGGTAGTAGGGATGAAGATGGCCACACTGGAAGCAAAGTGTTTAAAACTGAAGCTAAAACTTTTTTTCTAAAACAATGCAATGCTGATCTCAGTTCTACTTTCTGTGCAGAACTTACAGCCATTGATATGGCTCTGGACTTTTCCTTGAACAAGCAGTTCAACGGCGAGATTTGGATTCTAGTTGACAGTCGCAGCATTATTCAGTACCTTGAAAACTGGAGGAATATTGTGGACCAAAGGGAAATTTGTGTTTTCAAAAAGCTTAAAGCATTATCCGAGTCCTCCATTATTTATTTTCAATGGATTCCATCACGTCGATCTTAAATATAACGATATCGCCGATGGCCTTGCTGCGGATGCATCATCGCTGCCTCTTGGTTCTGCTGATCCGCTGACTTTCCAGGAAATCTTCTCTAGGAGTAGGGCTCTTGCCAACTCGTCTTGGAAAATTCCGCTGTCTCATCCTTGGTACTTTGACTCTGATCCTGGGAGATCTTTGAGTTTCGAGGATGAAAGAAATGATCAGACTGTCTTGTCCAGACTCAGATCCAGCCACCTTCGGACTATATGGTTCTCCCAGGGCAAACAAATTTTTCCCACCTGCACTTCGTGCAATACTAACGAAGCCAGTCCAGAACACCTACTGAACTGCATTGGCTTTTCAAAGTGTGAACTTTTATACAGCCCTGGAGCTGTCCTCGATTCTTTGAAGGCCAAGGATGTCATGGACCTTGTCTGATTCAGACCAGGGGATAAGAAAGGAGATAAAATGTGGTAATAAAAAATTAAGTTTAAAATTCACATTCACACATTTCAAGTATTTGTTTTTTTAGCTTCTACAACAAACCAATTTAAGAGTATCATTATAGTGAACCTAGACTTCTGAAGAATAAGCTTTTATATAACATTATAGTTATATATAACATTAAGCTTATATATAATAACAGAAATCAGACATTTAAAAAACAAAATCACAAAAATACAAGAAATCTGCTAAATTTTATTTACTGTTGCTTAATACTTTGTAATTCATTTCTGAACAATTTGAACAGCGAAAAACAGACTTGTATAGTCAAGCTGATTGTTTCTCCAAATCAGAAATACAGCCTGGTGGAGTAGTGGGATCATTTCACACTCCCAACGCTCAGATAAAGTTCTAACCTCACGCTGGGCAAGGTTGAATCAGACTTTCATCCCTTCAGTGGGTCAATAAATTTGAGTATCAAGCATGCTTGGGAACTAAATATTGGGGTTTTCGTATTATGCTGATCACCTAACTGTGACACATGTATCGCACTCAAGTCCTCAGTCAGGAAAACAGATATGATTACTGAGGTCCTTGGGTCACATTAGGCAGTCCCACCACGTTTAATTTTAGTTTCAATTTAAATTAGAAATACAGGCAAAAAGCTTTCATATTATAAAACTTTTAGTATGGCATCAAAAGTCTTATCATTCTCACCAGATTCATATTATCAATTTTGCAAAATTCAATTCTTAGATATCATATTTAAAATGCTTTTCCAACAACTTTTTTCATGTCACACCTCAATATACTTTTGTTTAAATAAATTCACTTCATGGCCATTTACACATTTTCCATTATGTAATAAATCTTTCCAGGAAAAGCAAAGTGGTATCACTCTTCTCAGTAATTAAAAATGGTCAAGACTTCCTAAATTTAAAAAATATTTTATCAGATGGTTCAGCTAATAGAAAATGTTAAATGGTTGGTCATCCTTTGGCCGTATATACTTTTTAAATTTTGTTTATTGGCAAGGGAAATGGTTGTAGAAATCACATGTAAACAAACTATATTTTTTATAAGTTCTAATTTTTTCCAGATAAATGTAGTTTAAAAATAATTAGATATGAACAATTTATTAATATTTTTAAATCAACAATGTACATTTTTAAAGTTATCTATAGAAACTTTCATACAACTAATGAACATTTTCCATCAAGCTTAAAGGTGAAGGCATTGGCTTTCTGCCTGGAAGGGCTGGTTTGATACCCAATGCCACCAAAGACCCACCGAGTACATGCAATATACGAGTGCTATTCAGAAAGTAGGGAACGTTTCCATCTGATGCTGCTAGGCACGCGGGGATCACTTATGTTTTGGTGTGCGCATGCTCAGAGCTTCAGTCGGCATCCAGCCGTCATAACGAGAACATCTCCGTTTCCCCAATATTCCAATTTAAAATGTGTGCTGCAATTTCAAATCCCGCCAGTTGTGAAGTGCGGTCCGTAATACGGTTTTTGTTAGCAAAAAACGTAAAACCAATAGAAATTCAATGGCAACTGTGCAAAGTGTATGGCAACCACGTAATGAATGAAAGTTCAGTGCGAAAATGGTTTATCCGGTTTAAAAATGGCCGAACCAACGTGCATGATGAAGAGAGGAGTGGACGTACGAGCATTGTGACAGCTCATCTGGTCGCCAAAGTTGATGAGAAGATTCGTAAAAACAGTTGCTTCACACTAACGGAGCTTTCGCTATGTTTCCCACAAGTTTCACGGACTTTGTTGTTTGAAATTGTGACTCACAAGCTTGGCTACCATAAGTTTAGTGTAAGATGGGTGCCAAAAATGCTTACAGACGACCATAAAGGTCAGCGAATGGGAGCAGCCTTAACATTTCTTGACGCCTACCACACACATGGTGATTCTTTACTGGATCGAATCGTAACGGGTGACGAGACGTGGGTGAAGCAAGTCAATTGCGAGAAAAAATTGCAGTCCACGGAGTGGGGGCACACAAGCTCCCCAAAAAACAAAAAAATTTTGCAAACCTTGTCAGCGAGGAAGATTATGGCTACTGTTTTTTGTTATAGGCAAGGTGTGCTTCTTATTGACTTTCTTGAGCATGGTGCAACAATAAACTCTGATCGGTACTGCCAAACTTAGAAGAGCAGTGCAAAACAAGCGCCGAGGAAAGTTATCATCAAAAATTTCATTTTTTCACAACAATGCCCGACCTCACACAGCAAATCGAACTGTAGAACTTCTTGACATTCAAATGGGAGATTTAACCACATCCACCCTACAGACCTGACCTAGCACCGAGTGATTTTCACTTGTTCCCGAGGATGAAAAACTGGCTAGCAACACAGCGTTTTGATGACGACGAGTTCCGGGCGTGCGTCACTGAGTGGCTGAGATCGCAGACGGCAGATTTCTATGACTAAGGAATTTCGAAGCTTGTTCACCGCTACGATATGTGCCTTAATTTGCTTGGTGACTATGTAGAAAAGTAGCATTTTAGTCACTCTTTCAGATGTATATAATAAAAAAATTTTCCAGTACCTAGTTTTAGTTTCGTTACAAAACGTTTCTCACTTTCTGAATAACCCTCGTACGTGCTCATTAAATCAGTGGAATCGAAAGTCCTGCAGTTGGTTGTTAAGCAGTTACCATGGGTGTAATGGTCTGGAGAAAATTTTCTCCCCCCTTCAGGTTGATGTAAAAATTAAAGGAGTGGATCTTTTGGTCGTGCCACCTAGCAGTGGAGTTTAAAGTAAAGTCTTATTTTCACCTTCGTGATGCTCTCATTAAACAAAAGATGCACCATACTGACTTAATTTGCATAGCGAGCTTGGCTTGTTCAAGTGTTTATCTCTACAACACATTTTCTATCATATTTGAAAACTTATAGAAGTTAGAACATTTTGTATATTTAAAAATATGTACAATAATCTAGATCAGTGAAAAGTACGTATTATGTATAGGTTTCACTTATATTATTTACATTTAATAGTTAACAGTTACAATATAAGTATGGGATTTCAAAATGCAGTTTTGCTTGATTTACCCTTGGCATTAAATGACAAGTTTATTGCCAAGTTAGAACTATTTGTATAGTTTAACTTCATCTCTGTGAATGCTTATAATACAGTATCAAAAAGCCTTTGCCACAAAATGTTTGCTACATGCATTCAATAAAAATAAATTCTACATGCTGAACAATACTTTGTATACTCCATTTTGTTTAAAATTTTTCATGTTATGCCAACATATACTTTCGTTAAGACAGCTATATTTAAAGACATTCAATTGCAAAGCAATATACTTTTCCTCTGGAAAAAGCTTTCTTACTACACAATAATTAATAATGTAACTTTTTTATAGTGATTAAATTTAAGAAAAGGAATAGTATGATATTGCCAATTTATCAAATTCAGTTAATAAAAGTTGCAAATGAAAGTTTTTGCTCATGATTGCTATTCATTTATTGTTGTCATTCCTCATCTTTGTGTTTCAGGATTGTCACCCCCTCACATATAATTTGCTATATTCTCTAAAACATATATTCAGATGACAATTTGAGTTTAAGATATTGCTATATTATTTAAAATTAGAATTTTACAACTATAAAATTATTTTAATGGGTTAAAATTTAGAAGGCTGAATGTTTTAAAAATATTTTAAAACAGTTTATTGCAAAAGTTATTAAAAAGCTAAACAAAAACCAATTTAAGATTATATTTTTACTAAAATCAATTTAAGATTTTACATATGATTTAAAAAAATAGTCATATAATTAGTTATGCTTTTGTTCATTCAAATACATTCATATTCATTAATCAGAAAATCTTACAAAAGTGATATATTTATTGAAATTAATAAAGCATTATTTTTAAAATCTTTACTTATTGTTTTAAACTTGAGAATTAATATATTTAAATATTTCCAAATATGTAACCTTTAAATTTAATAATAATATAAAAGTAAATTTAGAAAATTATTTTACTAATATTGTTTTTATAGATATTTTTCAACATAAAAATAAATTATTTAACTATGTTAGCATTCATTAGCACAAAAATAAAATTCTATTGTACAGAAAATCCTCCCTATTATAAGAGTTAATAAATACTTAAATACACATTATTTGGAGAAGCTGTCTAATTAGAAATTTATAAACTTAAATAATTCAAACTTATACAATATTATATTATTAAAAATTTAAAGATTCATTTTTAAATGAAAAAATATCAAGAAATATTGAGAACAGATTAATAAATTTCATAATGTAATTTTTTAACCCATAATCTACAAAAAAGAAAATCATTTAGAAAAATAAAACTTTTTTCTCTTTACCAAATAGTCATAAAAAATAACCTTCAATTTTAAGAAGCATTAAATATAATTTTTCATTCAGAAAACACTATTTTCATTAATAAGGTTTCTTTTTAAGATGTCTTCTATTTAAAACCACAGTAAATTTGTTTATAACAAAAAAATAAATAAACTTTTCCAGAAATCCATGAAAATTTATATCAGTACCATTACAATTTAAAAACAAACTAGGTTTGGTTCAATCAATAAGAAATTCTCATACAAAATTCAAAACTATCAGAGAAAACATTGTTTACATAGGATATATTTAAAATATTTTGCAATGAATATTTAATCAGTTTGCTTACTTTTTTTATCATCATTTAGAAGTTATTTTTTTATTTCATAGTACACTAAACGTATTAAAAATTAATAATTGTTAACATACATTTCTTACATCAATTTAATGAACTGTTACATTCTGAATTGCAAAATTTTAAAAACATGAATCCTCACTATAGCCTAATTGTAAGATAGCAATTTTTTATAGTAGAATGTACTGGGTTCGAAACCAATCAATGTTAAAATGTGATCAGAAATATTTTTACATGGTAGATATCCTTGCACCCATCTCAATACATGGGTTTAATGCAATTTACTCACTCTACTCCAATGCATTCAATTAATATTGGCCAATACATAGAGTTCTCAAGATACTGTACACAGTAAATGTCAAATTAATTAAACTTGTAGCTTTTACATAACTGTCAACAATTTAAATTTTTCAAGTAATTTGTATGTTCAATAAAATTCTTTCAGGAAAAAAACATAACTGTGACCGATGACTGAGCATGATCAACATGAAATTTATCAATAAAAGAAATTTCCTCCCAAACATGATAAAAATATACTATTTCTTTATTAGTTTAAAAAGAGAATCAGAATACAACAAAATATACACCTTTTATTTATATACTTTCCAATTATACTTATAAGAATTTAACAAATATTTTAAATGACATTGTATTTTTGAGATCAGAGATCTATTACGCATTCTTCTAGAAATAATTCAACAAATTTTACAATTATAAGCATTTCTATACAGTACGTTTTTCTAAGTTTCTCACTGCAGACAGTATAATAAAAAAAATAATTTTAACAGATGTTATTTTATAAATATGCAAATCAAAAAATTTCATTATAATGTAGATGTCCTGAAAATAATTTTTCTAACAAATATAAAGCATAGATAATATTTTTAAAAATAACCACTATTTGTTAAGTTTCATTATAAGGAAATATTTATTACACTTCGGTAGGTTGTAAAACTTGTTGACAAATAACGCTTGCAAAACATAAAAAATTAAATATATATACACCAATTGCAACACTATTCTATTAAATCTCGGGCAATATTAAAAGTACACATTTAATACATTTTCCCTTACTTTCTTAGTATTTGTATCACAATAAAACCAAATATTCAGATTCATTTGAAAGCTGAGTCTATGTCAATCTTTGTGAATTTTTAAAAAGGTTATTCCTTAGTAGAATAAATTTTTGAACTTATTTAAAAAAAATCAGAGAATTATTTCAAAGTTTTAGTAAAAGATTTATAATATTTTTTCATTATATTTTATATAAATTTTTGAAAAATTAGAAAAGAAAATATGATATTAATCAAATCGAACTATAATTTGCATTCATTCTTATAAAATGAAACTATTTCAATAGAAATAAGATTTTAATAAATGTGCAGGTAAACAAAATACAAAAATAAACATCGATGGACAATGTAGTGTATTTTTCCCACTGAATGAGTTCAGGTCGACTTAAGTCGCATACAAGAAAAAAAAATAATAACGCTACCAATTCTTAGCCATAGAGCATTGCGACACAAGCAGAGAAAAGGCAAGGGGTTTACTAGGTTACACATTACCTTTCAGGCAGCCAAGCAAAGCTCACATGAAATCATATTCCTGCTACCCCTCCAGTCTAGGAGAAATGGACTCACCTTATCAATATCTTCTTCCAAAACGTTGGCGGAACTTTCACGAAAACTTTGTATTTACAATTTTTTAATGCTTCAAAAAATAGTAAGGATCTTATCACAGTAAGCTCTTTGCGAATATAGAAGTATCAGACCGTTTAGAATGTCATATAAAAGTACAGTAGTACTCAAGAATAATATTCGGATGCAAAACCAACATACTACCTCCGATTTTCAGTCTACGCTCAATAAATGCCGTAGTCTCTCCTTCAACTCTGCTGCGATGGGTTGCCGGAAAATACTCAGACTCGCCACGTAGGGTATGAAAAGCGTCGCCAATCCCGGTTGGATTGACAAATTTGAAGCAAGATTCAAAACTTCTTTTCCTAGCGATTTACATATCTCTTTTGTGATAAATTTAAAACTTTATTTATAAGTAAACAAAACAATTTTTATTGTAAATAAACATACTAAAGAATAAACAAAAATTGAAAAACTGTGAATTATTTTATTAATTTAAACTATAGAATTAGTAACTCAATTTTGAAAACTTTTTAACTTTTCTACAATATGAATATCATTTGAAAAAAGTATTGTCAATTAATGTCGAAATTTTCAAGCCTCAAATGTTGGGTGCTTTATACTAAAATTTAAAATATGAAAAAGTTAATACATCATTTTTTTATTCCGCTTCAAACTTCTTTGCATCCACTGCAGACAATATCAACTAGCTTTTCAACTTCAGCTGGTTACGGAATTGATAGCTCACTGCGCACATAATTTATAACTTAAAATTTAGATTTCGAACTCCTTTCAAAATGTCATTCACAGGATGGAATGTGGTTCAGCAGTTACAGGGGATGAAATATTAAAGTTTTCAATGACTGTCTACATAAATTTAAAATATTTCTTCAATGGACGCGCAAATATGAATTCGCCTAGGGATATTTTTTTGCAAAATTCTCAATAATCCAAAAAAAAGAACAATACGACGTTTTAATTATTTTTGAAAATTAAAGAGATTGAAAATGCTTTTATGAACTTTCAATCTTACGTAAGCTTTTCACATGAAGAGTATTAATCCTTCATAGACATTTTTCCTTGGGTTGCATAATTTCGTAGAGTTAAAAATACTCAAATTTTTAACATTACATTCACATTCTCCGAGGATACGGTCAATATAAAACTGGTCTTCTAAACTGATTTTCTATTATATTACGTGCATATTTTAAAAAAAGAGAATAATTTTCATTGTCTCACCCATAACGGAAATTTGGCTTATTAAAATTAAATATTAATGAGAAAAAGAACTAAACGAATGATGTTTTAATAACTGGCCGCACTAATCAAACAAACTTAGCTGTTTTTAGAAAACTTAATGAGGATTTAAAAATAAAAAAATAGTCTCTTCCAGAGCGTGAGTGGATGTTTATCTCATTCATGCTCTGATGCTTCATTTGAAAAGCCAAGTGCAACGACAGCTACACACCCAAGAAGTACGACATGCCTCACAGACGCGCCATTTCATTCCGTGCATCGAAAAAAAAATCAGATTTTTTATAACTTTGTAGCATTGAAATATGCAACGTTTAAAATATGAAACTTAATTGTAATGAGGTAATAAAATAAATGTAATATTTAAAGGCTTAAAATGTTGTTTTATCTAAATATTTATGTTTAATTATTTTGAGATGTAAAATTAGGAGGTTGTAAAAACAATTTTGCTTAGCATCCAACACTTTACCTGATTTCTAATTGGCTGTGTATTTCTTTTAAAGATTTCTTGTGCTGAAAGTCATCAAGGTCTTAATCTATTTTAATATATTAGATTTTTATCTTGATAACACATTGTTTATTCCATAGAAATCGATAAAATTATTAAAGCACATCTTTATCATTTCAATATAATTAAAGAATTTTGTAAATTAGTTTATGGTAGGAATAATAGTATAGTGTAAATTAGTTTATAATAGGAATAGTATAGTGTAAATTAGTTATTAGTATAGTCAATCAGAAATCGCCACTTTAATTAAATATACCATCTGAATGACCTTCAATAATAAAATGTTACAGTTTACTAGTTAAGATAATGGAAATTGAATATTTTAGAATCTGAAGATGATGATATGCAATAAGAAATTTAAAAGTTCAAAATTATCTTATTTTTATTGCTTAAGTAAATTACAATCAAATCAATAATTTGTCTAAACAGAAAAAAATAAATATTACTGCCATTACATATTTGAAATAAATTGTTCAATTATTTAAATCGAATTGATCAAAATTATTTTTCGACAACTTTTCGTCCTTTAACATAATGAATATAAATACATGAAAATATTTCATCAATAACGATAAAAAAAACGATGCATATTCTAATCTAATTCACAACTTCCGGATTTCTAGATAAGGTGAGAACGAGATGGGGACTTAAAATACAAAAATAAAAATCTATTGACAAAACAATCCGCAAGATAGTACAACACTTTGGCAACTTTATCGCATGATTTGGCGATCATTTATTTATATTATTTCTCAGATAACATGGGTGTAAAGTATAATTGAGTGATAACACACATTAAAATGTGTGTGCTTGATAATATACAAAATAAACCTTGCACTGATGCAAATTCATTTGCAATATAATTAAAAAACTAGGAATTAAGAGATAAAATAATACAATTACAATAATTTTAAATGAATTTTTGGAAAATTAGGTGTACAAAAATTGATATTTTAAAAATAGTTTACAGCAGTCAATATTATTTAACCTTTTAATAAAACTAATTAACATTTAAAAAAGTAACTTATTTTGAAATTCAAAAATTTTATATTTAATATATTTTTCGTTTTATCTGCATAAAATTATTTAATAGTAAGCTTCCAGCTGGATTATTAAATTATTTATAAAATTCTATACATTTAAATAATTTCTGTTGAAATGCTTATTAGAAAATGAATATTCAAATAAAATTCTAATGGGAAAAAAGGAATTTCTACAGTGTAATGAGGGGAAGAATTCATCTTATAAAAAAATTTAGAATTCTTTGTTCTTGTCAATGTCTTAACGCATTAAATATGAGAGAATTGGGAAAATAAATTGGAATCAGTAGCAAATTACACGTCAGAAGTTCAGATTGCCGCAAAACAGTTTCGAGTCTTATTAGCTGACAGGCGATTATGGAGCCAAAATGGCGGAATCCATCTTGTCGAGTTTATGGAGGTGCCCAGGCAGTTGTTGATCGGGTAGATGCTCCGATCAGCATTGCGCATTGACGTTAAACGTCATGTGACGTGGAGGTACCCAGCGAAAGCGCTCAGGAAGACGACCGAACCGACCTTCTTTGCTCGTTCGTTCTCCGCCATAGCCTGGGAGGATGTATTCTATGGTAAATCGACTTTCCCAGAGATGGTTCAATACATTCCCCCTCCCTTTACACCCCTAATTGGTAGGGCATAGACAGGGGGGGAGATATCGACACTTTTTCATCGGCGCGCATCCCAACCTGTCAACAATGTGGATCAGAACGGCAGGCCGAAAGAGCACTGCCAAATAATTTGTCATCTCATTTCTAAAATATGGCAAATATTAAAAGCCTTTAACATAGATTTTGAAATTTATACAAGAAAGCATTTTCATTTTTCCCTTTATGGCCTTAATACGTTTCAAATTCTTTATACAAAGTATTTGCGTAGAAAAAAGACTATGTATATTAAAATTTAATAAAAATAAAAGAACTGAAATCAAATTTAAATATTTTTTTACGATTAATTTACTGTTAAAATTAGCTGCTTATTAATTTTTATCGCATGAATACATGAATTAGATATATTCTAAAATGGATGCGATTTCCAAGAATAAATATGTTGTAAATATGCACATCAAAATTTACAGAACATATCACTTCCTCAGTTTTCTTCAAATATTCTATAATTATATTTCCTTTTTGATCAGAAGTTTCTGAACTCATACAACCATTATAGGCTTTGGGTTTGAAAAAAAAATGTGTTTATATCATTAAGGACAGTAAAGACTTAGGAATATGATAAAACTTTAAATGTAATACAAGCCCGTGAAAGTAAATAAAATGGTTTGTGATAGTGAAAATTATTATTAATAGTTTAAAAAAAGCTATAATTTGAACCATTAATTTTTTTTTTTTTTACATTGAATAAATGTATTTTATAGATTTGAAAAGTCATGTTTTACACATGAGGTTTAACTAATCAAAGCTTAATGTTTAAAATGGATCTCAAACTGCCAAATATCCACATCGAAGAAACTTTATAATTAAATGCATTAATTACAGAAGTTCCATTAAAGTATCTTATCAAAATTTCAAAGGAAAGAAAATCTTTTTAAAAACTTTTTAAGCATGCATGAATAATAATGTTTAATGAGTAAAATTGTTAAATTTCACAACTATTAATGTTGAAAGAAAAAAATTGAGATTCACCCACTTCATTGCATTTTATTGAAGAAAGTTTCAAGTTTATCTAAATAAGCATTTCTTACAATATATTAACCTAATCAGAAAGCAAAAAATGCTCTACTGAAGCCATTAAATAGCTTTGTTTATATTTTCACGATCCTTCCCATCAAATAAAATTTGCTATAAAATGATACTTTCTAAATACAGACATGCTTAGTACAGAAATAAATGTCCATGAAAAAAACTTATTTGTCAAATGGAACAAAATGTAAAAACTCTTCTTTAAACAATAAACATCAACTGGTATTTATTTGGATTTTCTATACACAATGATACAGTCTAAATATCATCTATCCTGATACAAGTTTTATCATGTGAAATCTTTTAAATCAAATTTTATTATGAAGAATCAAAAGCACTAAATTTTCCATGTCACTTTAGAAATGCATAAATGAAGTTATGAAATAAATGTAATATTATTGAAATGAGCTTTGCAACAATGTTACATTTGAGTAAAATGTGAACAAGTCATAACACTATTCCAGCAACATAGATTATTAAAATTAGAAATTTCATCATTGTCAACCAACATGATTTAGAATTATAAAATAAAGAATAAGATAAATAATATGTGTAACAAATGGCTCTAGATGATGTTTTTTTCCAAGCGTTCCGATTAATTTCAATATGGATTTTGGTAATAAAGAACACATTGCAGATCTATTTTTGATCAAAAAGAAATTAGCCTTTGATATCAGTTGATAGTTCTATACTATATGTATCAAGACAAGCTATAACACTTAACCTTCCAAATTCTAACCATATTTTAAACACTTCAACAAATATTTTAAGTAATGTATGGATTAACTGATGTTAAAGTTTTAAATCTCATCTAGACAGAAACAAAATATTCATGTGTGCTTTTAAGCAACATAAAAAATGTACAAATAACTGTTTCATTTATATACTACTTTTCTTTTTATTTCTTAACTGAATCATTCAGAATAACATTTCCATAATTTAACAATAAATTAATTTGAGTGAGAAATAAATAACAAGATTTGTTTTATTTTTACACAAAGATATGAAAATAGAAATGATAAGTGCAGAAAACTTTAATTAATAATTACATAGACAAAGAGAATTGATGTGGTTTAATGTTTATACACACTATCAATGAAACAATTTTACTGATCATATCATTACAGGAATATAAACAAGAGATAATAGAAGTTATTTAAGATGTTCATTTACCTCTCATTTTTTAGATGATATATAAACAAAAAGTGAGAATCATTTATAACTGGCAAAGTTTTTAAAACAAGTGTAAATCAATTAAAATATGGATGTAAAATCTATATTTTAAACATATTGGTAAGAGATCATACTGTTAATAACGTGGCAATGAGTCCTACTTTCCTTTTCAAAGATAATGATACCCAGTCTTATCTAACAAATAACTATGATTTGTACTTCTGGAGTGAGACTATTTTCCAAATACGAGAGATCAGTATATATTTTCTCACTTTAACTTCATCGGATGTTTTCAAATTGATCTGAGAAACTTCTCTATAAAATGTAACTCAGTAAAAGTAAGATATTACTATTTAATCAGTAAATTTTAACTCAGAATTAATATTATATTATTTATATATGCCATATTTATTTCAACCAATTTGACCAAGGGGTATCAAATAAATAAAACACCTTTTAATCCTATTGATGCCACCTTTTAATCCCATCTCCTATGCTGATCTTTACAGAGACAAGACAGAAATTATTACACAATTGGACTCCACAAAAGGAATGGACTGTCATTTTTCCTCATTTGCATATCAACCCATTTAAAATGGAATGCTTAAAATTAAATTATATATTATTTTAGCAAGACAATTTTTATTTAAAAAATGTAAAAAATGTCTTATTTTGAAAAAAATAGTAGAAATTCTGCTTAAAACATTTTAGAATATATTTATACAATTATTAACAGTAGACACTCATTTTTACAAACTAACAGGGACCAATAAAACAGTTCTTAAAATAGAAAATTGAGTTAAGACTTAAAAACTAATTATTTATTTATTTTATTTTATTTTATTTATTTTTTGTAATCCAACTACTTACTTTATAGTGTACAATTAGGGAAAATTACAAGGTGTCTTTTAATTAATCTACAACTTCTCAGCAATTCACTAGATGATACTAATTAATGCAATGAGGAGCGTATGAAAGGAAACTGTTCCATGTTGGTTTCATGTCATTATGAAAAGGTTTTCCAAAGTAAGAGATTTAACTGAAGATGATATATATAATGTTAAAATATTTTATTTTTATGGTGAAAATGAAACACTTTTGCTGCAGAAGTGAGCTGCAACGTACAAAAATCAACCCAAGCTTTTTAGAACAATAATAAGTGATCTTTTAAGAAAATTGTGCTAAAATTAAAAGATGCTGAGGCAGTAATTTTTTAATCCAGATTCGTCCTTTGGGTGAATATTTATTTATGCAAGATGGTGGCCCTCTGCATCAAACAGGCAGAAAATTTGGCACCATTTACAGTGTGTTTAGAACCTAGGTTATTGATTATCAATACTCAACAACCAGCCTGGTGCACTGCACTGGACACCTTATTCACAAGATATGAATCAATGCAATTTCTATCTTTGGGTTCACATGACAGAATTGTTGTACAAGAAGCTGAAAAACCTCAATAGTTTCAAGAAATTCATTATAGACTTATTTGCAAGCAATAAAAGAAAAACACTCAAACAAATATCTGATAACTTTGTCAGTAGGCTGTGTGCGCTATAGCATCATCTTGGATGGTGCTCATTTTGAAAGTTTTGTGCATTTATTACCTTTTAAACATTCTTTTCAATAAAAAAATTGCTAATCTATGTGCAATAATTCTTGTGTTATTTCATTTTAAAGTTGTGAATTAATTAAAAGATACTTTTTTTGGACTATAAAAGAAATACATATATACAATATGAAATTCATATTTAAAACAATTCCTACTTTCAATGTTTTGATGAAAAATAAGACAAATGCCTTTTTTTTGTTTGTTTTTAAACTACATCTTTGAAGGAACGTTTTTTTATTTATTTTTTTGATATATGAAAGTATTTTTATGTTCTTCTCAAGAAGATAGCTCAATTTTGTTAACCATACATTTGCTTGTTTAGCAGAATGTTGCAGCAATACACGATTCTTTTAATGTCCAAGAATTCATTCTCATTCTAAATAATTTAAACATCATATATTTCTTATAAAATACATCTGACATCACATTTAGAGTCCTAAAATGTAGTTTCAAGGAGCAATGCGTTTTTTCTTTTTTGGTAAAAAAAAAAATATATATATATATATATATATATATATATATATATATATATATTCTTATTTGGTAAAAAAAAAATATATATATATATTTTCTTTTTTGGTTAAAAAAAATATATATATATATATATATATATATATATTTTTTTAACCAAAAAAGAAAATATATATATATATATTTTTTTTTACCAAAAAGAATATATATATATATATATATATTTTTTTTACCAAAAAAGAATATATATATATATATATATATATTTTTTTTTACCAAAAAAGAATATATATATATATATATATATATATATATATATATATATATATATATATATATATATATTACTATTTAAGGAAATATTATGAAATAGTACTTAAGGATTTTCGTTTTGTCAAAAAAGTAGAAGGACACTTGCAGAGTGGCTTAGCGAGCAAAATTGGCGCTCGAGTACGATACCAATTTTGGCATCCCATCTCAAAAAATAGTAATATAATATATAGGATAAGTATGTAATAAAAGCATAATGGAAATAACAACTCAAAGTATCTACTTTAAAATAATCTTAAATATAGATAATTTTAAAGGCTCAGGTTTTACTTTTAAATTTGAGATAAAAAATCTAATAGAAAAATCTTAATTAGAATAGGATTCGGAAATGCATCAGTAGAAATCAAACTTACTTAAATTTAGAATTAGTCAAAGATTGTGTTAGAAAATCATTTTTCTGAGATTCAATGATATTAACCATGTGCTTGCGAGACAGAGTACAAATTTGATAAGTCCAAATGTAAAAAATCCGGCAAACTGTTATTCTAAGTGTTATAGCAGTCTAATGCATGTAAATAAGTAAATTTAAAGCAAATATAAATAAATAATTTTTTTAAAAATATGGTTTTAATTTGTTTTGACATGAAAGTGTTTTTATAAATTCTATTAATCTAAATTGTTCTCTTTTTCCAGATCTTTTAATTAACAAAATATAGAAGGTATCTATAAAAACTAGTTAATATTCAATTTAAAGTTCTGTATTGTTTAAATAAAAATTAATTATTTACTGAAATAACAATCTAGACTTTAATTTACTTTAAGTATAATTTTGTATATATTTTAGAATACCTTTTACGTCAGATATATAACTTATACTATTATCTAATATATCGGTCTTATAATATCTACTAAAATGAACGTACAAAAAAAAAAAAAACAATTATTTAAATTCTTAAACTGAGAGATAATTGTATGTTTTATTCTAAGTCATCATGATGTTCTTCAAACTTATCTGGCTGAATTATTTAATACAGCTTAAAAATACTAATTCTTTGAAATTAAAATATCATTTTTCTACAACGTAATCGGAATTTATGACATTTCCCGTCACGAATTGGGGAATATATATATATTTTAACAATTTATCCCATTTACAGAGTTTAGTTGGGATTATATATAATCATTGGTTATTATACATAATTGCTAATTAGTAACTTTTACCATAACACTATCTTATGATTTTACTCAGAGAACATTTCTCACTGAAAAATTTCAACTTATTTTTCTTATGTTTAATAAGACTTTCTTATGATTTTAATATAGGGAGCAAGTCTGGGTGGACCGCAGGGTGGTGGTTGCCGGTCTGCGTGTGAGGCCCAGACCGTAACATGGTGTCATGGACCTTTTGGACTACGCCGATGTGGTTGCAGTCTAGGATCGGAAGCCGGTGCACCGGCTACCGATCGGCCGTGAGCCGAGTGCTCTCCTGGCGGATTGCTGTCCGCGACTAGTCATGTTCGCTGCCGAATACCTTCGGGTGGGATGGCCTTTAACATCTAGTGTTATGATTTTAATATATATTTCTTAATTAAAATAAGAGCTAATTCATATTAAAAAAAGAACTGATTTTTATTCTGAATCATTTTATACCATTCAAAACTATTACGAATCTGTAGCTTTTTACAAAGCATAATAATTTTGCCTTATTTCATTACATTCCGGAAAAATGATTTCTAAGCTAAACATGGTTTCATTATATAAACTGAAATGTAAAGTTATTTAAAGATTAACTATCCAGAAACATTTTATGTGTACAAATAAAAAATATTTAATACATTTGAGATTTTAACTTTGCATAAAAAAATTTTTTTCAACATAATGTATTAATATAAAGGTGACAAATTACAAGTAAAATAAAAATTATATTCGAAAATCTTTAAAAAATATTTTGATTTCAAATAAATAGTTTTAAATTTTGAAACTATACAAATAAATATTCGTAATGTCTAAAAAATCTGCTAAATAATCAAAATGTAAAGAATAAATTGTAGACAGAAAATAGATAAAATTTACTCAAAAGTCAAGATTTGCAACAAAGTTTTTAACAAAATAACACTAAAAACAAAAATTTGTGAGTGCGAAATGATAATATTCCAACCAGGTAAATAGTTAAAATAAAAAGAAATAATGAATTTTCCTAGCATTTTTAGAGATAATTACTTTTTATTTCTAGCGTTGTATCATATTTCAAATCCAGGAGCATAATTCTAATTAGAAAATATTGCAGTGCTATTTTGAAAAAAGAATTTTCTTCAGTTGGGGGTCAATCTGTTGCTGAACACAAACATTTTCGGACAAAGAGGACCGCTAATGAGAAATACTTTTCATCGAGAATTTTTTCAAGAGTTTAACGCAACAGTAGGCTAAGAGGTTACAACAAAGCTTGAGGTAAAAACAGAGCTTTTCTTTTCTCTGGGGCAATGTACAAGAATTTCACTCAGAAGTTTTAAGTCTCAATAACATCCTTCAGTTATGTTTAATATTCGTTATTTTTCTGATACGATTAATGATTTTTAGTAAATGAAATGGATATAAAAATTAATATTTTTAAGTAATTTGATTCTTTTAACATTTTTAGTTTTTTCAAGTCGAGTCCCTTCTTTGTTTGGTAAGGACGAGCTCAAGTGAAGTTAATTTAATCAGCCAGTGAAAAATTTTAAAATCAAAATCATTAGAATTTTTTATGCAATATTTATTATTTACAATGAGTATTATTCTTTAAAATGAAGTTTTCTACAGATTCACTATATCATCCAGATTTAGCTTCACTGAAGCCCTAAGCAATCCCACCTTGCGTATGAATGTTTGCAGTGGTTTGGAATCCACTTTAAACCGTAGGTCCAGGTCTAATTAGCCCTCGTGTGCAAAAAATGACTGTTGAGCGACAAACAAACCATCAGATAACTTTTCTTGGCTTTCTACAAATAAGATGATTTGTTTCTTTGTTAAAGCCTCAATGTCAAAATGGTCCAAATATTGTTTCTTTGGCAATATCATTCAAAGTACAGATTTACAAGTACATTGTACCAACAATATCACTATGTGATTCCAAGCTATGATCACACCTTCCAACATTATCTTATAATATTTACATTTGGAGTAATTGATTATGCTTTGATGCATGGCTTGTAAGATGGAAGTTATATTGAGTGGAAGAAATTGGTTTTTTAATATTATTAGCGTTATTAGTTATCCACTTCAGAGGACTTACAATTCTCTAATAAAAACATTGATTCAAGTTGCTGAGCCATAAAATAAATTAAAAAAAACTGCATACTTCTTTTTCTACAATAACTTTATTTGAAAGTAATATATTTTATAAAATGAACTACTTAGTTACATTTCAGGAGGAGAGTTAAAAAATACTTCTGTTTTATTTTTCCTTTACTAATTCACCAATCCCTGTAAGTCTCTCATTTTACAGTAAATTTTGCAGATTTTTCACTTATTTTATACTTAAACCACTAATTTTTTTATTGAGTCTTTAAAATTATCTTAATCTGTTAAGATTATTTTAATTATCTATGTGTACTATTATTATTCAATGTAATTATTTACATTCAATTATTAATTTATGCTTAAAATAGTATTTAATAACTTTTATAGCATATTACCAAATTTAACTATTCTAATTTCTACCACATTAGTTTTTGAATCCTGATTTTAAATAAACGTGAGTTAAAAAAAAGATTTCATCCTTTAATCATGTAAATTCATTATTTCATAGAAATACAATTAAAACTAAAGAAATTCATATTTTACCATGCAATCAGAGTTTATTAAGCTACTATTATGCAACATATTACTTACTGGCTTTTTAGAAAGTTAAGAATTTCAACCATAGGATTGTTGAGCAGTTTTTAAAATTTTGCTCATATAATGTTAGCCAAAATTATTTTCCTTCTAAGAAACAACAATAACTGTAATGTTAATTTGTCAGATTGTCACAATTCTATTAGTAATATTAATTGTCACTATCTATAAAGAATGGCACAATTTATAAATGGAGAAAATATTTAAGAGTTATTTTTTAATGGGAAAAGAAATCTTTATCATGCTAAAAGAATGCAATAAAAAATTACTTCATACAAAGTTTAAAATATAAAAACAATATTTGAAATTAAATAATATTTTATAAAATTTTTTTAAAGAAAACTAGAAAGTCATTCTTTGAATAGAGTTTTATAGATTTTCAAGCCAGTATATCTCTACAGAATGCCAAGCCATCTCTACAGTATATCAAGCCAGTATATCTCTACAGATATCTAGCCAGTATATCTCTACAGAATGATACCAAAAAATTTATGCGAAATGTTATCTCAAAAAAGAACAATGAAGTACTCTTTATGCAAATTATTAGCTTATAGCATTTGCACTAATTATTCAAAATGAGGAGATTTAAAATACAGCAAGACCATTATTGAATTAAAAATGAACTATCAAATATATTTAAAAATTCTGAGATTTCAACATCAGCAGTGCAGATCAATGTTTCAAAGAATTCTGATTCTCAAATAAAAACTTTAATCCAAATTTCTCAATCAAAATAAAAAAGAAAAATCCAATTTTAAATATTAATTATAAATAGAAGATATGTGAAAATAATTTCGCAAAGGAGATAGTAAAATTTTTGTTTGTAAATGAGAATTAAATTCACCACTGCGTCTGTGGGAGCACATTAGGAATGAGCCGATAATTTATTAAATCAGAAATGTTTATAAATTAGGAATTCATAAAAAATGAGTGCCCGTTGTACTTTGATGAATTAATGCTAGGCAAGATTTTTATAAGATTGTAATATATGCAGGAAAAATAATTGTACTAACACATTAATACTTTAAAAATTCCCACTTACTTGAATGAAAATTTAAGAAAAATTGACAACATACAACACGTAACATATATTTTGAAATATTGATCCTTGTACTTATAGGGCAAAACTTCAATAGGTATTATTGGGTTTACATTAAAGAAATTTATCATTCAAATGATATTGATAAAGTATTAACTTGTAAAATACATCCAGTGTAAAAAATTGGAAGTTAAGAATATTTAAAAGAAATTATCTAAAGTCCTCAATTTTTTTTTATTTGAGAAATAAAATAATAATAATAATAAAAATTTTCTAAAAGATTTAAGATTCATTATTTTTAAAAAATATACTTTAATTACATATTTTTATAAATAAGATAAATTAAAGTAAAAAATTATTGCAATTTAAAGTAGAAAACGTTGTCTAAATACTATTAGTAGGTACTGGTACAAAATGCAGTAAACCTGAAGATTACTACACTAGAATTGATTTGTTAGGGGATTTTAAAACATATTTCAGTGTGTGTGATCAGAGCCTGAAAAAGCAGAGGCATATTACAGGGCAATTGCTTTGGGTCTCCACATCAGAGAGACCCCAAATTAAATAAATTATTTTACTTTGTCACTTGAATAGAATCATTTAAAAAATTGTATAAAAAGTTTGTTGTTGTGAAGTGAAGGGGACCCCCAAAGAAGTTTTTGTTTTAGGCCCAATTTAGGTAAGTTGGATCCTGAGAGTGATTCACTTAGAGGTTCAGTAACCCCTGAAGCTTATGCTGTTTTTATTTTTAAATGATTGTGAGGGAAATTGGTTATTTTCTTACAATTTTAAAGTTAATTACATGTTATTTGGATGTTATAATTTTGTAAAATTGTTTAATTCATAATTTATATTTTTGAAGTTTATTTTTAAAATTGTGAGTTTCTTAATTTGGAGTATCACAAAAGTTGATGATTAGCTGAGTACTTTTATTTTGTGTCATTATATCCAAGTTGCTATTTTATTCATTAAATTATGTACATTACATATAATGTAAAAATATTTGAGAAATATAGTCTCAGTGAATTTTATTCCTCAATTAATTAAAACTAGAATAATGTGTGAGGTAATGCCTGATTAATGGGAAAACAAGTTTTCATAAAAATGGATGCTATTTATTGATTTTGTTTTACTGCTTGATTGTTCTCCAATACAAGAATTAGATTGCAACAGATGTTTTTTTAAAGGTGGACACACCATTGCCCAGTTAATAAATAACCAGAGTTTCCATAAAAACGTTGTGTTACTTACATTATTGATTTATCTTTATATCTTAATTGCTCTCCCGTGTTAAACTGTGTTATAGCAGAGTTGATTAATTAGTAAACTGAATTTTTCTAAAAATGTATGTTATTTATTTAAGTGATTTAAATTTGTAGCAGAGTTGTTAATACCAGCCTGCTACATATTTTTACCTACACTGTATTTTTAAAGTGTTTCTATTTTTTGATAAATAAAAAAATTGATACTTTTTGACTAAGCATGAATAAGTCTTGATTTTTAAAGTAATTTTATATTTGTTTTGTAATATATTATCTTTGACAATGTGTGACATTAAGTTTTATAATGTTTTTGTGAACGTGAGTAAATATATTGAAATATTCCAAATTTCAATATTTGAACTCTTAGTGTACGATTGCAATATTCACAAATTAAGACTGAGCATGATAAAAATTTTAAAAACTGAATATTGCAAAAAGTGATGCAGTTTAGGTTTCTGAGATAAATGCAGTACTTGGTGCAAAACTCTGAAATTGTGCCAACCTGTACTGGCTTTATAAGGATTTTATCAAAAAGGTTATCAAAACTGCCAATAAAATTAAATTTTAGGAATACACTTTTACAAGTTTAGGAAGAACTGTTATTGTGGAATATTACATTACAGAATATTAAAGTCACAGAACACTTAGAATCAAAAATATTTTAAAAGAAACAACATTTGTAATATTTTCTATATGTGAAATAATATACGTGATTTATAAATTAAAAAAATTATTAATAAGATAAAAAATTATTAAATGTATAAATATAATAAAAATCACGGAAAATGAATAATTTTCAACAGAATTTTTAATAATTTATTGATATTATAGTATCAAATTAAAATTAATTACGAGGTAAAATCTTTTAACTAGTTGAGTTATAGATGGAATTATTGTTGCGAGAAATATATTTCGAATATGGAAATTAAAAATACATAACATATAGAAATTAAAGATCATAAAAAGAAAAAATAACATGTATCATTCGGAAGATTCAATTGTTCTCCAAAAATTACAAATGAAAATTCAAAATAAAACTGAAATAATGCATTCAAAAATATTCCATGATGATATGAACACCAGACGTAGAAAATATAGCCTTTGACAATAAAGTTCAGTGAACCGTCCTGTATAACATTAATGTAAATGAAATTTTATCAAAAGTTACTTTATTGTACTACAAAATAGTAACCTCCCACATATCTATGCATCACTGAGATCTCCTATACATATCCTGGTAACTTTGTAAAAAGTCTTCTTTTGGTATTGAGTTCAAAAGCCTTGTCACATTTTGCTGGGTGTCGGGAGTATCATCAAACCTATTTCCTTTCAAAGCGAGTTTCAGTTGCGGGAATAGGACTGAGTCAGATATGGCAAGTATGCAGTATATATTTAATTTGTACCATCCCATTTCTTACTAGAAACTGTTTGATGATATCAGATGTGTAAGAGCAAGCATTGTCATGAATAAAAAATCATGAAGCTTGTTGAGCATACTGGAATAGAAACTGGTGCTACCATTTCATGAAATGGATCAAAATTTCAATCTACTTTGAAATAGTCATTAACTTTCCCTCATGTAGAAATTCCTTGTGGATAATGCCTTGACAATCCAAAAAAGTGATGTGAGCAATGTTTTAATATGCGATTTCTCTGCCCTGACCATTTTTTGACGAAGTGATAGGAGAACACCATTCCATGCTTTCCTGTTTCGTTTCAAAGTCATAGCTGAGACTCATCCCCAGTGACAATACAGTTCAAAAATTTTAGTGTTGCATACGCCATTGCGACAAAATCTTGTCAATGTAAATGTACCTGCTTTTAATTGTCAGTCAAGTGATCTGGCACAAGATGGCAACACGTTTTTCTCATCCCTAAGCTGTCGTATGGAATCCCAGTTAATCTACAGTTTATCATTTATCATGTGCACAGACAACGACTATCTTCCACTACAGGGGCTTTCAAAACTATTTTCCCAGCCTTCTTGGAAATGGGCATACCACTGGTATACACACTTCATAGACAGTGCTTGATCTTCATTTACACATACCAGCATCAACTGTGTTTCTTACAGTATTGTTGCCAAGCTTAAAACAGAATTTTAAATTGATCTTTTATTCGTTCTTTTCAGTGTTCTTAGTTAGGAACCAACACACTAAACAAATCTTTCATGGAGCATAAAAGACGCTCAACTGAACCATGACGAGAGCAAATAGTAAGCATCTGCTGCTATGCATGAACAGCCTTTTGCTTCACTAGTGTTGGCAGATCAGATGTTACAACTTCAGTCACTAAATTTTATTGTCAGAGGTTGTAGGATACATTATAAATTCTCCAAAAGTCACCAATACTTTATGGCAATTCGAAGTTTAATTTGCCAAATTGCATTTTTTAAGTAATGAATTTATCAAACACTTCTAAAAATTCAAAATTATTTTAGGAGGCCTATATTTTAAGTTGCCCTATAATTTCTCGTCAATTTATTGCCTTTCTATAAGCGATGTTAGTTTATTTCTGACAATGTGTTTTTAGCGTCATCTTGTTTCTTCAAACATAAACGGAAATACAATTGGTGAAAAATAAATTGCCAAATGAAATATATTTTCCAAAAATTAATGTTTTTTATAAAAAGTTAAGCTATTTTCAAGATACTATGTAATCCCAAATAACCAAATTAGAATAAGATTACCTCATCAATGCCAACTATTTATATTTGAATATTAGCTCAAAATTTAAGTTTGCTGTGATATCTAGAAAAACAATGCTTAAAAGAGATGTTGGAATGATTACACACTTATATATGCTAAAAAAAATGAAGTACTGATATTAAATTGCAATCATAATTTCTAATAATAATAAAATGAAATACTCATGATTAAAAATGTATTAAATACACAAATTTATTATCATCCAAATACAAATTTATTTGCTATATGTAATATTACGATTCCACAGAGCAGTCATCAATGAACTATTCTTTAATTTATACTTGCAAATATTGTTTAATTTGATACAATAAGGACTCTTACTACATATAAAAAAATATACAAAATTAAAGTTTCCTTTATTCATTTTAGACATAAATGAAATAAAGATAGACTTTAGTTAAATTTATTTTTAAAATGAATAACTTACTAATAATTGATTTTTTTTTTCATTTCAACAGAATTGTATGCACAAGATTAAACACTTTTTCTACTAATTCTCCTTGAATAGTCTGATACAACATAAAACAATATTACTTGCAGAGTTAATTAGAATTTCCTTTTATTTTACTTCAAATTACAAGATTCAAATGTTTATTTTGAGGGGAAAAAACACGAATTCTTAAAATTTATATTATTCAGACTTTAGATACATGTAATAACCAATTTTCAGAGATTTCTCAAATAACAGCTTTTCACACTTAATTTGCAATTAAAAGATTACAAACAAAAATTAAATTCAAGGACACTTTCATAAAATATTATGCATTGATATTCAAAACAGTTGGTAAAATAAATGTAATCTAAGGTGTTTTAAACTAAACGTCTTACAAGTTATTTAAAAATATGAAATTAATAAATTTATTGAAATTATAAACCTCTTCATAAAATTAAAAAGTTAATCGATTTGATATCAAAAATTATTTCTACCAAAATTTAAAAATGAAATATCAGTGAAAAGTTTAAAATTTCAATAATGTACATCATATAACACTGGTATTATCATTTAACATTAAAAAAGATTAATAAAAATTTACAATCTACTTTGAAAATACAAGGTCCGCAAATATTTGGATTATAATGAGATAACTATCACATTAATAAAAGATATTTAGTAAATACTTATTGGAACATTTACTTTAAAATTTACGTTTGCTCCAATACCTAGAAAAGATTTTATAATAAATAAAAAAAAGATGTAGAAATGATTGCGTACTTATATATATTAAAAAAAATTAAAGTCTAACTTTTTAATAAATTGTAATCATAACTTCGAATAATAATAAGAATTTTTAAAAAATTAGACTAAAAAATGAACTAAATGCATTATTTTATTATCTTCCGAATTAAGTAATATTTGTTATATATAATGTTGAAATATTATAGAGCCATCATCAAAATATTCCTTTACTTATGATCGCTAACATTGATTAATTTAATAAAACAGAAAGGACTTTCTTATTATATACCAAACAAATATACATAACTAAGTATAAGCATATTTTCATGTCCCAGTTGATAGAAGAAATCGATAGTGAATAAACCATAATGGCTGCTCTGCTGAAGTTGTGGAGAATTAGTATTTAATTTAATATACTGATTTTTCCTTTTTATAAGCGAATTTGATAAAGATAAATCGTTTAATAATACTTACAACTTAAATGTGATCTGGAGTATTCAGCAGTTTTCTTAATTTAAAATACATTTAAGTTTAAAAAAATAAGCACCACGCTCAACATAGCACAGGTACCACGCAAGCACAATCCCACAATTCTAGCGTTTTTACTGCCGTTTGTTCTGTTTTCTGATTGATCTATATTCATATCCCTTCCGTTTATTTTGATTTATTTATTTCGAGTATTTTCTTTTTCTAGTACAGATTTCAAATGCAATTTAAGACAATGAAAATTTAACTGTGACAAATAATCAATTAATTAAAAAATTTAAATAAAATATTTGCTAGTGTATTCTGTGGAGAAATCATAAAAGCATCTGAAAGCAAAACTTGAACTGTTATAGCCATTTTGAAAAAAGATCAAGTTTTTTTATAAATCTGTTGTGAAACGTTATTATTTTTATTAAAAATATGAATATAATTAGTTAAATACTTCATGTGAATGCAATTTGCTTATCTTTTGATAACTTTTCTTCAAAGCCTCTAATCCACAACACAATTAGTCTTAAGCAACAAAAGTAACAACTCTTGCATTTCTGTGACTATGAAAATAGTTAAATAAATTTACTTAAAACATTTATCTGAAATAAGTATGATTTTTGACACAGAACAATAAAAAAAGCTTAAAAATCCTATTTAAAATTAAATAAATTTAAATTCTGGCTCTGATCAAGGCGAGCAAATAATACATTCAGTCATAACGTCTGTATATATCTCATTAATAATGTTTGTAAGAAAGAATTCCAGTCTATCATCAGAAATCTCATGAATAACATAACATAAAGGGAACATATAAATGAAGATTAGCAGTCAAAGCAGCTTAAGGCTTAGCTTTTATTCACGAGAGTAAGAAATAGAACACCTATACAGAGTGGCAAGTTCAAAAGATTTGGGAGCCAAATAATTACAAATCGTAATCAACTTCTAATTTAAAAAATAAAAGAAGAAATTACCGTAAAATGGAGGAAAAGATTATAAAAATATGCTTTAGAAGAGACTGAAAACTTAGTAAAATCCTCAATGTGGTTTTTAAAATAAATTTATAATAAGCAGAGGAAATGCATGATAAAGAAGCATTTTTATCTTAAGTAGAGTTTAAAATTGCTAATAAAATCTTAAGATGATCATCATATCAAAAATGAAATTTACTAACATCTATTTTAACAAATGCGCAAGCTAGTGATCCATAAATTTTGTTTGGTGTGTCTTCTTATTCTATAATTCACATAGTTCTTTACTTTCTAATTTATAAATACGCCAATAGTCATATAAAATGAAGTGATTTTTTAATCAATTTATTATGTGTTATTGTCATAATAATATAGATGAAAAATTGTGCCACCAGCAAAATAATCTTTGAGAGTTCCACTCACATACATTACGAGAAACTTTCTATTTTCTAACAAAAATTTACTTAATCTTGTAAATGTTTTTTTATAAGTTAAGAAAGTTATATTTAAAATTAGTGTAAAATTTGACAAGAGGAAATTATTATAAAATTTTGTTATCTTAAGTATTTTGAAAGAAATTTATAATAAAAAGAGAGAAATAATATTATTATATTTATCTGCAAATGTAATTAAAGTTATATATATGTAGCCAAAATATTTGACAACGTCCAACAAAAAATTATTTTAATTTTCTCCGTGATAAAGTGCATGATGTTTGAAAAATTCACTTGCGATAAGCAAAATTTTTCAACCAGTGTATAAAAAAAGGCTTATAAAATTATAATTATTTTGAATTTTATAAGCTTTTTTTATACATTGGTTGAAAACGTTTTCTTATCAAAGCGATTTTTCAAACATCATGCACTTAATCACAAAGAAAATAAAAATGAATATTTTTTTGGACGAGAATTTCGTGAGATATTTTAGATTCGTATTTTATGAGTGAAGATGAAGATTCTTAAAAAAGATATTATTTTATATACGGACTTCGCTTCATTAATATTAATAATTTTAGAACACATATAACAGGGATGGGCAGGCTCCATGATACTGCGAGCCATTCTTTAAAACATTAAATTTTTCATGAGCCGCAATTAAATGCATATTTTAAAGATATGCAAAAAAGACATTAAAGGAATTTTTACATAAATTATAACTATTAAAAACATATAAATAAATGTACAATATATTTATATTGAATTTAAATATTAAAGATTAAATATTTATTTTACTTCTCTTGATAATTTTTTAAAATTTGGTGAATAATTGATGACAGCACTTCACTAATTCTTTGAGATGCTGGGTTGTTAATACTGATCGGTGTTTGGATTTCACGAATTTTAAAGTTTAATACAATGATTCACATGAGTACGTTGTTCCGAACATTGAAAAAATTCAACAAGCTGCCTTTTTTAATTGATGATACTTCGATTCTGGTACAAATTTCCAAAATTCAGTGATCGGCATCGACTTATGGAACTTGATCTTCTTGCATCTTCATTAATTCCAATTCTCCAGATGCTTTTTGGGACATAATTATATTGGAAAGGGAAAACGTACTTTGAATTATATTAATTTCAAATGGATTCAGAAAAAAAAATCAAGAGACGATTTAAAAAAATTCAAGTCTTGAAATTTATTATGGAATTCCGTCAATATTCCTTCTAGCTTTTTAATGTACACGTTGAGTTTTTCTTGCTTAATATTGGAACAAATATGTTTAATTAGAGGAAAAATAACTAAATATTTTATTTTTAATGTTTTTTTTTCGAAAAATTGTAATTTAATTTGAAAAGAAAATATATGTGAGAGGTCAGACATTATTTTATCTTTCCCTCGCAATTTTAAATTCAGTGTTTGCGAATGTTCCATGACATCAGTCAAAAACATAAAGTCTTGTAACCACTCGTTATCGTCTAATTCTGAATAAGTCATTTCCTTTTCTTTTAGAAATGCAGTTATTGAATCCAATAAATCTACAAATCGATTTAATACGTTATACCTAGATAATCATCTAACAATGCAAAAGAAATTAATGTTATTAGGAAGTTTTTCATCTTTTAATTCTTCAAGGAAATTTTTGAATTGTTGATGATTTTTTGCATTAATGCGAATGTAATTTTTAAAGTGGAACACTGTTTCCATAACATCAAGATATTTTAAATACATTGTAACGAGGTGTTCTCGGTGAACTATGCAGTGAAGCCGTATGAATTGGGGAATTTGAATATCTTCTCTTAAAAACCCAATAAGAACTTTTTTTTATTTTTTTACCTAGCATTGTCGAAATCGCCTGAGTTGCAATGCTTACAAGTTTATTAAGAGGCACATCAAAAGTTTTCATCATAGAATCTAATGCATTTTTATTATCAACACCACGGGTTGACTATTGAAGTGCTACTATAAATCTAATAATTCTTCTCTCTTTAACAACGAAGTCAGGTGAAATAAAATATATGGAAACTGCCGATTGACGATGATCTGTGATATCTATCGATTCATCAAGGACTAATCTGAATGCTTTACAGTTTTTCTAATCATTTTTAAAATTATATTCAAGAGATGTATTAATTGCGTTCTCGAGATGGGAATTTGCGAGTTAACTTTGTGCAATGCTGCATTATTTGGATCTTTAAGTACATCTCTCTTCCAAATTTTTATTAATAAACTCTCCCTATATACAGGTGTTTTGAACGAGCAATATTCCAGGCAATAACAAAACTGACCATATTATTAGCTTGATTGTTAAGGTCATCAAAATTGACAGTTGTTTATTTAAATTTGATTTTAAAGTAGTAAGTTTAACTGATCTTAATATGAAATTTGGTTTAATTTGTGATTAGAAAACTGATGATGATTGGCTTCATAATTTCGACATAAATTGCTAGCTTTCTCATTTTTGACCGTAGAATTACAAACACATAATGCTTTTCCGTTATTGTCAATAAAAAAGAAATTTTCCCACTCATGATTGAACCGCACGTGACATATAATATACTGTATGAAAAAATTTAACTGTGCTTTAAGTAGTCAATAAACAGTAAATTTTTCTAATTGAATGGATTGATTCGATTAATTTTTCTGTGATATATTTTAAGTAAAAACGAACAGAATTCAACCAAAAAATTAACTAATATTTATATAAACATAAATCATAATATCAGTTTTGTAAGTTTCTCTTATTCTTTTTAATTTTCACTATAGTTTTTATAATTTATTCAGTTTATATTTCAGTTGTTATTTGTCATTTGAATTTTTATATTATTGTTTTAAAAATGTGTAACTAAAATGCATTCGGATATTTATACCAAGATTTATTCAAAATATTTGATTATGCGAATTAAATTACAATCGATTAAAACTGGCTTCCAATCAAAAATTTTTTATTAAAAATTAAAATTTCATTTTCATTATCAGACGCTAAATTTTACGGTTCTCCTCATAAAATAATAATAAATTCCTTTTTAATCATTTTAAAAATTAATATTGCATATTTTAATGTAGGTATTTATTATATTCTGAAAATATCAACTGTTAATAGTTATTATGATAAATCATATTTTAATGAATAAAGTATTTAAAATACTGATAACTAAAGTTCTATTTTATGCCATTAATATGTAAGCTGCTATGTTTTATGTAATATGTTCTATTGAAAAACTATAAAAATGTGGAAACAGTTATACACTGCGTGATAAAAGCAGGACACTTAGATTTTTTTTCAAATAAGAGAAGATCTTTAAATTTTTACAAAATAATTTTATTACAACACTTATAAATCTCATTTACAATAAGATAATTATATCTGTAACATGAAATAAAAAACTTCTTGCTCATTACAATTAAATATTGGTTTCAACTACATCATACCGTGTGAAAAAAGCAGAAGGATAGCTCTAAATAATGAAAATAAAAATCTTATTTGTAAGAAGAAAGCTTCTTCCATTTGCTTTAATAACTTCAAAGATTCTATTTGGCGTTGAATCATATAAGTATTAATTTCGGTTTGAGAATGTTTTTTCCAAAACACAATTAAAGCTTCTCGAAGTTCGATTGAAGATTCACATTGCTTGCCCCCGGTGTGAACATGCCGAACAATTAGTCCATATATTTTCAGTAGTATTGAGGTTTGAATTTTTAGCTGGCCATGGCAAAACACGAAAATTATGTAGTGCAAATTAATTTTCGATGAACATTGGCCTTGTGAACCGATCTTGCTGAAACATCCAATTTTTCCCGCCTATCTCAGCACCATAGGGAAGAAGCTCTGAATTTAAAATTTGGATGTAATCTTTATGTTTCTGTCTTCCATCCAGAAATACTAAATTGGCTTTTCCAACGTATCCAATAGCTAATCCAAACCATTAAACTACCTCCTCACATTTGCCTCTGGTAAAATAAGTTTTTCCTTGTGTACCCAAACAATGCTAATAATTTTGATAACCATCTGGTCCATCTAAATTGAAGTTTTTTTCTTCAGAAAAAATAATTGAAGTCCATTCGGATCTCCAAGACATGTGTTCTTTGGCCCACTGTGGCCGGTGCTCAATGTGACTTTCGTTCCATTTAGTATAGTGCTTTCTTTTCTTGAATATAAATCAAGAAATCAATTCCGATCTTTTTACATAGCTGTAAAGCGTTTTTATGCTTACATGTGCGATTCTAGTTTGGTCTTGTGCTTTTTTAATGCTTGTTTTTTAAGTTCTTAAAGGATTTTTCTTTGATCACGTGGTGTCAGTTTTCAAGGTCTGCTAGACTTAGCTTTCCTCTGACTCTTTGGATTTTTCAAGAAGTTGGAAACAGAGTTTAGACTGATGTGTAGGTGCCTTGCAATTTGTCTTACATCTTTATGTGCTACAATTTGGCCTTTTTGAAATTCCCTTATAGGTTTTCCTTTGGGCATTTAAACTACACTAAAATTAAGGATTTATTCAACAAAATATATCGTTTGTAAGAAAAGCAATTTAAAAATACGTTTTCATGTTAAACTGCTGCAGATTCCAAAATGAGAATATTTTTGCAGGTGCTGGGGCGTAGTGAAGGGGAGGGGCAAGGGGTCTATCGTGTCCCGGGAGCTGCTTTGAGAGGGGTGCCAAATAGTAGTTATGAAAATTTTTTTCAGAAAAATTTTATTTCTCTTTAATTGAAATATCAATTTTATTCGAAGAAATATATTTTAAATATGATAATTATTTTCTCCTGTTGAAGAGCTTGCCATAAATGAAAATGTTCCTATTTTTATATTTCCGTATTAATAAGTTACTATTGTTTAGTTCGTATTAAAAGTGTGTTCTTTATAATGGATTTTTCCATTATCTTTTCTTCCAGTTTTTTATAATTTACTCAAGATTTGTGGTGCGTTATCATTATTTTGTATAGAAAATCTTGTACGTGTAATGATGGAAATATGATAAATTTTTTATGATAAAAATTCTGAAATATGAGAATTATATTGATTAGTTTCCTTTTTATGCATTTCAGCTGTTTTTAATTTCAACTTATTTACCAAATTATATCTGTTGATGTTACACCCCTTGATTCACGAATCAATAATTTAGGGAGATTCCAAAAAGGTAAGCTCATGATCTAATCTGTAACTGATTTGACTTAGTGAATCCAGCAAGATTCACCATGTTCTTTAGAATTAAATTTTTTTACAAGATTCTAAATCAAGTTGCATATCTGAGAAAAATTGTAATATTGATTAAGCAAATAAATCTTTTCTACTCAAAAAAAAAAGATATCTAATGAATCGACTGACAAATACATCATTAGGAACTCGCATGATGTTATTTATCATTTAGGAATTCAAAAAAAAAAAAAATTATAGAAATTTTGATCTTCTAAAATATTATTTGACTTGATATTCATTTTTATAGTTATTATAAAACATTTTATTTAATAAACAATATTTTCTCTTATAAATAAAAAAAATGTGAAGTTTTAATCTCATTTTGACTAAAATAAAATTTTAAAAAATCACTCTCTATAAATTTTATAAAACTGAAATATTGTTAATAAAAACTTGTCAAACTATAATTAAAACACAAGTGAAAATTTTTCTTTAAAGGTTCTTAAAATTTGCATTTTTTAATAATCAATGAGAATGGTATATAACCTACTAAAAATTTCATTTCAAATAAAATGAATGGATGTTTGTTAAGTATTTCATTTCTCAATTCTTAATAATTTACTTTTATAATAACAATTATTATTATTATAAATATATAAAGTTATGCCATATTCTAATAACTGAAATTTCGAATAGACAACAAGTATATGATAATGGCCGGATTTTTTACATTTGGACTTATCAAATTTGCACTCTGTCTCGCAAGCACATGGTTAATATCATTGAATCTCAGAAAAATGATTTTCTAACACAATCTTTGACTAATTCTAAATTTAAGTAAGTTTGATTGTAAGTTTGATAAGTGTTTCTCATAAGAAAACAGATTTGAAAATATACCGAAATAATAATGAAAATATTTAGAGTTTTACATACTGTCCTAAATGAAGTTAAATGAATGTTTATATAGAAATAAAAAATATAACAATTATTAAGGAAATTTTTTTTAAAAAAAACTTTATTTAAAAAATTTACTGTCCAGATTAATTGAACAATTAAATTTGTATATTTCATACTACAATAATCTTTTATAAATGTTATATTTAAACATATGAATAATATTCGAATCCAAATTATTTTAATATAATGAAACAAAAATACATGATATTTTCTTTTTTATTATCAATCGTATTATACTTAAGATTTTGGTAAAAATGTAGTAAATATATAAATGGCATAAATGTTTTTATGATTATTTCTTTCGATTTTTTTATTAGCACTTTTTTCATTTTTATTGCATTCAGTTGTAGAAGAATATTCTTTAAATTTTATTAATCGGTTATTGTTCCATATCAACTGACTCACAATTTTTAATAAAAAATAACAATAAATATTTCTGTTCTACTTTATATATACACACTTTTTTGTTTTAGCGGATGTTTCCTGTTTCGGTCGATACACTTTAGTTCTTATTTACAAAATAAAGAACTATTCGCGTGCATACGAAACCAGAATATCGCGGGTGATAATAACGTTTTTTATAATAAACATTAGTTAGAATTGAATTGCGTCCTGTTTGGTGTTTGCTTGGCTCATTTACAGAAGAAATCACAATGTTATCCCTTGCTCTTTCAAATTAAATTAATGTTTTAACAACAACATAATTATGTTTCTTCTAAATAAGAACATAATCATGTTATGGTTAACGAACACTTTTATTTAAAAAATAAATTGAAACATAAATACTGGATAATTAGCGATGAATTGGATTATATTTTTACATTCAACAATATGAAAATAAAATTTTAAATATACCAATTAAAAAATAAATTTTTATTTTCTTCTATTTAGTATATATATATATATATATATATATATATATATATATATATATATATATATATATATATATATATATATATCAACAACAAATAAATTTAAATGATTTCTTAAATTTAAAAATTTTCTTACAAATAAAGAAATTCCAAAAACACAAATTGTTTGATTAAATTAGTCCTTTATTTCGAATTTGTGGTGTTCTTATAATACCATATTATAGTGAATTGAAACAAAACGTTTTTATTTAACTGCCAATGAAATGTTGTCATAAAGTTTTTAAAATTATTTAAATTTATTTATTTGTCATAAAATTAAAATTCCTTTCTTAAAAAACCATTTTTCTAATTTCGCGCAAACGAAAATGTGTTGTTAAATAATAATTGTTTTCGAAATAAGTGCAAATGTATTATTATATAAAAATCATCTTGACTTGAAATAATTGAAATAGGTTTTATCATAAAAGCAAAGAGAAAAAGAAACAAAGTATAGCAACGAATAAAACATCTTCATTGTCTCTGCAGTCTGCTGCATAATCTTCCTAACAGCTCTCATTCTCCTGTTGGAAGACGTCGGCCATTATCTTCGGTCTGCCTACATTTTGGCCTATTGAAGGCTTCTGAGGCACTCGGTTGTCAGGTGGCCTCTCAATGTCTCTAAGCTATGAAAGTCTGTGTGCTTTGAGGCATCTTCTTACTATGTTTTTATGATGGATAAGAGCTTCTCATTCATCTCTAGTTCTAACTGTCCAACAATTAACTGTAATGGACCGAAAATATTTTAAGTATTTCCATTAAAAGATTAGAAAGTTATTAGTGCCATTGTTTTCGACAATGATGTATATGAATTACAATATATCAAACATATAAAGTTATAATTTAAGAAAATACAAAATTTGAGCTATAGAGAAAAAATACTTTGAGGAAATGAAGGATGTAAATCAATTTGCAAATGATGTTAAGTAGGGAATTCATTGCAAACTTATATATAAGCAACCTGTTGCTTAGACTGACAAGACTTGGAAAGTTTTTAAATAAGAATTTATAGTTTTGGTAATAGTAATAAGAATAATAAAATTGAAAGTAAATTCATTTACTGGAACGCTAGGCTTGAAGCGTGAGGAACCGAGTCTTGGCGGTGAGAGCCAATCAGCAGAGAGCTGAGGGGCGGACCAATGAGTTGAAAATTTTTATTCTACTTGAAAATAGAGGAAATAATAAAATTGAAATAAAATTGTTATATACAGTGAAAATAGAAAAAATAAAAAATAATCCTGAATAAATGAAGAGATTAAATAAGGCTATATATACTATATACAAAAATTATATTGAATATATTCCTCTAAATAATGCCTGGCGATTAGCCTGTATTTACAGTCTTCTATAAGATACTCATAGCGAAAAACTTGATTAAATGCACCATCTGTGCAGTTAATTCCCTTATCATAGAATTTTTTATTTAGGTTAGCAATATGCTCCAGAATATCATTAATTTTCTGATCTTTTGAAATGTTTTTATTGTGAATAGAGTAGGGCGCCTTCGTAATTTTTCTAAGTATTTTATGTTGAAACACTCTAAGTTTGTGTTTGTCTCTTAGCGTAATAGTATTCCACACAGGTGAAGCATAGGTGATGATGCGTCTTAACATTGTAAGGTAGAGCAGTCTCTTGCGTTTTAAAGTTAAATTTGAGTTTTTTCCAATTAAGTTAAATAGGCATCCATAAGCTTGAGTGGCTTTTTTAATAACGTTATTGATATGTGGAGATCACGAAAGTTGAGTTGTAAATGTTAATCCAAGATATTTAGTGGTTTTCACATCCGGAATGATTTTATCGGATAGAGTTTATTATAATGAAGTAATTTAATTTTATTTCTCTTTTTTCTGTTAAATACTATAAGTTGGGATTTATCAGCATTTATATTTATTTTCCATTTACACCAGTTTTCGATGTTAATTAACGCATTTTGAAATTTATGAACAGCATTATTCGGCCTCATAGAATCAGCTATAATAGCAGTATCATCTGCGTAGAAAGCAATTTGAATTGAGTTATTGTCCAAACCGGGGAAGTCATGGGTGAAAAATAGGTACAATATTGGGCTCAGGATGCTACCTTGGGGTACTCCAGCTTTGATGTTACTCCCTCGGTCCGTGGAACGGTGGTATTTATAGCTTACTTGGCGTTAAAGTCTATGTCTTTCTCCAAGGTTCTGGAAGCTTCCAGGCCATCTAGCTCAATAATGGCCCTAGAACTTGGGTGGTGGAAGTTCCCAGAACTATCTATTTGTCCCCAAATCTCGGCAAATCGCCAATTATCTCGCCAAGTAATCACCAATTATTTTGCCAAGTGGTCTCCAGGAATCTTGCTAAGTAAACCATAAATACCACCGTTACAAAGTTTCTAAAAATATATATATACAACTTTGTAACAATATAGCTAAGACTGGAATTAAACAAACGAACAATTTATTGTTCGTTGTTTAATTGAAAATTAAATTAATAATTGAATTTAATTATTAAATAATTAAATTTAATTATTAATTTAAAAATTAAAGTGAAAATTAAAATTAATTAAATGAACAATATAATGTTGCTTAAAAGGCCCTAATTAGTTTGCTTGTCCTTCAAATTTCACCTTTTTGCACCAATGAAAGTTTGAATTGAAAAATTAAATTCTGATGATTCAATCAAAAGTTAAGCAGAAAAAGTCTCGGGGAAAAATTTGAGATCTTGATTACATTGTAGATCTGTAAGTTGCAATTTATAAAACAGGATAGATATTTCATCATACAAATGCGTTTAAAGTATATTAACGCGTGTTTTAAGATAAAAACAATTTTGGCATCATATTATTGAAAACATTAAGTATTAAATCAAAAATCAATTTTTCGCCCCGATATTCATCATTCAATTAACTTATTACAAATAATACATTATTCCCACAAATTATTTCCCACGTTTTACTAAAATTGATGGGATGTCGAAAAAAAAATTGAGGTTAATAAATAGGTAAAGAAATAGCTCTATAAATTTTTATAAAGAAAGAGAGAATCTTGTTGCCAATTCTTATTAAATTATTAAATACGAATAAAACATTATATTTATTTTAGAATATAAGTTAACATGCTCGTTTCCAACAATTGACATGCTTGCGACTATTAAAATGTATAGTTTTTGACTTATTTTACATAATTTAAATTTGGAAATGTATTAATACAAATGAAATTATCATGTATAGTAGACTCCAATTATCTGAATCGCTTTCAAAAATTTAGAAAAATAAATTAGACTTAAGAAGAGAAAGAAAATGAGAAAAAGCTCAAGAAAAAAAAGATAAGAGAAGGGAGAAGGTTAGAATGAGAGAGAGAAGAGCCCCTTGAGGAATTCAAAAACATTCTTTTGAAAATTCCTGGATGTTCAGAAGTTAGTTCTTAAGATGTTGGAGGGTGGATGATGAGTGAGACCCACGATTTCCAATTGAGAATGATGGTCAACTTATTTAAAAGTGTTGATTAAGAAGATGTCCAAGTGAAGCATCCTTTGAAACTGCTCTGAAGAGCACCCATCTGCAAATTCTCCCTGTCCAGAGGATGGCCGGTGACTGATGAGGGCAGTGAAACAGCTCACTCTGCCCCAAATGCTCATCTAGCAATGGCATTCATCGACAGCACTGTACATAGATGCTGAATTAATGTACAGCACTTGTAAGTACTGTATATTAAGTAACTTGCAAGTACTGTACATAAGCACTTGTAAGTAATGTACACCTTAACACGTAAAAAATGTTGCCTTTTCATTGAATAGATTAAAAGTTATTTTTCTTTAGAAGATGAGTAGTTTTTCATCCTATTTTCAACATACAATAATTAATTAAAATATACACTTTTTTCGAAAAATCCAGTTATTCGAATATTTGATATTCTGAATGGGGTGTCCGGTCCCAATGGATTCGGATAACTGGAGCTCTACTGTTGTTGTTGCACCAGCTGGCTTCCATATACTTACCCTGAGTTGAGCTCTACCAGATAGAAGTAGCCGGGTGCTGCCTTCATGATTTTGAAGCCCCCAATACTTGTCCTGCCACAGATATCATTTCACTTGGAGGACATTGCGGCCATGCCCAGTTTTAACGTGCCCCGAACGCCTGTAGCGAAGGCCGGTCTTCGGCTAAGCCGGGATTCGAACTCCAATAATAAGCAGGACGTCCTCACCAACCAGGCCACCGCGGATTCAACTCTACTATCATTTGATAAATTATGCTCCCAGACAAATAGCCTTAAGAAATCTCTTACTAAATTTGAGACATTTTAAAACGTCTACAACCATAATGCTAAAAAGCTCGCAAGTTTAGAAAAAAGTCTCACAATATTAAAACTTATTTATTGAAGAATTAAACATTGAACATTTTTGTTTCATTAAAACAAATAAAATAAAATAGTAATGAGATAAAGTTTTCAATTATTAAAAGAATGTCTCTAAAATTTCGAGAAATTAATTTCTTTACTTTTAAGTTATTCTTTTCATTGAATAAGTATTTTAACTGTGTATGTTAAGTGCATTGCTAAAAATGTTTTAGTTTTTATATCTGAATTTTTTTTTAATGTCAGAAAAAAATCAAGAAATTTGAATTAATTTTACAAAAAAATGTATGGGTAAATGGAATCTGGGTGATATCTGTATCAGAAATCAATTATTTCACAGTTTAATTAAGGATGATCCGTTAAAGTAGCGAAAATTATTTCATTTCCCAAGTTACCTCAGGATAACTTAGAAATTATTTAAATTATCTGCATATGATGACAGCCTGGACACTCTGAAACAGTGAAAAAGCTGGAGCAACGTTTCCATGTGCTTAAATAAATATAATGCCAGTTACTTATTTTTTGATATTTAAAGAATTAAATTGATGAAACAGTTTCTATCTATCTATACTTAACTTTTCCTATACCTAACTGACCTATCTTCTTCCTATACCTAGCTAACTTCCTATACCTATCTATACCTAACTGAGGAAAACTTTTATTTCCGCATATTAGTATAGCAAATCAAATATATCTGACTTAGCTACTTAATGTGTGTCTGAATGATTTTCGAATCACAGTGGTAACATTTACATTCTGAAAAAGTGAGCAATTACCATAAAACACTTAATATATAATGAGTTTTTATAAATTTTAATGTTTCATTAAGAACCAGAAGGAGTAAAATTTTAAAATATGAATTCGATGATTAAGAATAAAAAATGTTTATTTCAGTGAAGCTGTAAGCCGCTATTGTAAATACTAATGCTACAAAAAATGAGTTTCTAACGTCGCTCTATGCTACAATCGGTCATGATTTAACATTTACCTGCAAAATCACGACTGATCTGCGGTTAAAAATTGAGTGAAGTTTGTTTTCTAACAATGCCTAAATGTTTCTAATTTGAGCAAAATTGGTTAGCCATTTAATGGCCATTTTTCCCATATAAGACCTGGATTTAAAGTGTGTTTCGAACTGCTACTAACATCAAAGTGCAAAACGGAATTCAAATTCATAAGCTGTTGAGCTGTAGGCCAGAGCTTCCAGGTCGGCTTGTTGGTTATGGATAAACGCAAAACCATTTAAGAAATCTCAGTTAAAATTATAGTGTTTTGCTAAACTGATGAATGGTCTACTTGATACAATGCTTAGCATTGGAAACAAGAAATTCTATCGACGTATATACAAGATTTAGAATTTGAGAATACAGACTGGTGAATAAATCTACAACTCCTTTCGTTGATAAGAATTAGTAAATTTGTATAAATCAATTTAAGGTGCTGAATTGTTTGTAAATTTTGAAACAAAGTATTTAAATATCGCTTAAGCCTATTGATGGTTGAGTGGTTAGCGTTCCTGACTCTTGAGCTGTGGGTCCAGGGTTCGAATGAAACCATTTCGTTGAATGATTTCTATGAACCTTGTTGAAATAAAAACAAATTTAATGGGTTCCTTCATTCGAAATGTCCTTTTTTTCTGAGAGCTATTTATATATCAAAGCAAGCTATTATGTTCGATTCAAATGAGAGAAGAGGCATTAACAGTTGAGGTTGCAAATCTAAAATCGTTTTCAGTCAGAGGAAAATTTACTTTAGTACATATTTCATGTTTTTTTTAGTTTAAATTTTATAATTTTCGCATAGTATTCATATAAAACTATGAGAAATATTACGTAAAGAGAGAGAAAATTCTTAGATTATTTTTAATGATTTTAGAGCGTTTTTTAAAAGAGAGTTTATTTTTTTTAAGAAATTTTGATTTCAGTTTATTCAGAATTTGTGTTGGAAATGAAATATGTTCTAGACGTAAAAATAGAATTATTTCTGGTGAAAGGAAGAAAATAAAGAATTCCTTCATCCATAGATTAACAAACGGATTTCAGTTCAAGCAATTTGTAATATTCCATTCCAGTTTTGAGCTTGAATGTTCGTAGTGTTTCAGAATCAATTTTAAATTAAAGGTATTCGTAGAAATAACCTTAATGAGCATAAAATGATAGTGAGAAATCGAACCAAAAACTCTTATGAAAATATTACTCATATTCATACATACTTAAATTTCTTCATAAACATCAACCTCACTAGAGTCATAGGATCAAAATCGTCGTACACAAGAAAATCGAAGGTCAAAATTTTAAAAATACTAAACTAATTTAATTTTGAATTTTTAAAAATTTTTAAATTAAATAATTTCCAAAATGTAATTCACAACAGCAATGATTTATTAATTTTGAATTAAGTTTGAATTAATTATCTTTGCAATGAAAATATATTCCTCTCCATTCCCCTTACTTATGTTACATTCATATATATGTGCGCCTGTATATGTACTAAATATTATCTGTTTTCTCACAAGATTCAGCGAAACAAAAATACTCCTGTCAATTAGTATATAACAATCCTAGAGAAAGGTAAGCATGGCCGGGTTGACAGATTTGATGATAAAAGTGGAGTTAACCGTCGCTCATTTCGAGCATCCCCCGCAAAGTAGGGGAAATCTATTAATATCCTCCCCCGCCTCCCAGGTACCTTGCTTCATAGGCTGACAAACAAAAAATAGCGGAATATATTGTTGGGGTGATCAAATTATGTACGCGAAATTAATCTGAGAGCTACACATAGTATTTTGCTATGAAATGTTTCTTTCTTTAAAAGCTAGGATCCAAATCTTTTATTTCATTTGCCATACTTTTATGAAGCGTTATAGAATTTCTCCTTATATTTTTGAATTATTAACGAATAAAGTATCTTTTGTAGAGTTGTAGAGCTTGTATCAAATGTAGAACTCGATAAAAATGAAGTAATATCTATATTAGAAATATAGTTAAAAATATTCATCATAATGCTTTGATAGTAATTCTTCCAGCAAAGTTTCCAATGACATCATTTTAGACTTAATTATCTAAATTTTGTTAGAACTATTAATAGTTTATATAGTTTAGAATATTTCATTATATTCAAACAAATTTGAAGGGCAATTACAAAATGAATTTTTAATAAGCAATTTCATTTTAAATAAATTCAATTAAACTATTGCAAATTAAATTTTCGTTCATATTTCATCTTCGTATTTTTACTCAAGATAACTTCTAGCGTTGTTTTTAATTCCCTTAAAAGGACTGATTGCATGACTTAATTTAATATGGTCAACATTTCAAAACAATTTTTAATTCCACTCGATAAAATCTTATTTTTAACATTAAATCAGAACCAGTTGTTATGGTAAGGCAGAAGTTTTGACAAAAACACAATACTTCTCTTATTTTTTTTCAGTGTTGGAAAGTATTTGCTCTATCTCTATTATTTTTGATGTTTAGAATGAAAAGCTTGTAACAATTTAATAAAAAATTTGTAGCAAGTAAATTTAAAATAATATAATCGTATGATAATAAAGTATTCATTTCAATTTTAAAAATTACTAAAAAGATTGAAGTTTCATCTGATAGTGCAAGAAAAAAAAAAATTTTTTTTTTCAATTTCTTAATGTTGGTTTGATTATATTTTTACAGAAGGTTTAATGCATAAAAATAAATTGATAACACTAATTTATATAAAAAATGGAATTGTATAATTTAATGAAGTTTTTAAAAATTTAAATCATCCTTGCTATAAACTAAGTAAATAAGTAACTATAAAGTGGATGTCTTTTTCACTTTGCTTTCTCTGCTGTTCTTTTGTCGATATGTTAATGGCATGAATCAATGGAAAACGGTTTCTCAAACCGACGTTTTGCTCCTTATAAAAGAAATTGTTTTATTAACAAAATGAGTTTCGACAGTATTTTCGCAGGCATTCGATGCTGCACTTCGCCTTGTTTGCTGCCACTCGAAGAATGTGATTGGAAGGCAGGCAGCAAATTCTTCAACTACAATTTTACGGATTTACGACGCCGTCTCAATACGATGTGACGTGAATGAAACCTTATCTGACGTCGTGGATATTTTAAACCAATGAGAATGGTAATAAAGGGGCGTACTCAAGATCTCAATTGTAACGAAAGGAACAACCACTTAACGGTGAAAAAATCTTTTACATAGACTATATAAACGGAATCTTATTAACTTTTCCTATCGGAATTTAAATATGTGCTCTAATTTTCACCATCAGACAAGGTTTTTTATGTGACACATTTTTAAATTTTTAAAAGAATTGATATAAAGGAAAAACTTAATGATAAATTTTCACAGTTAATTCTGGTTCACGTAAAAAGTTGTATATTTGGATTTTATGCTATATTTTTCATTGGACTTTATGCTATATTTTGCATTATATTCACTACATTTTGTATTAGATTTATTGCTATATTTTGCATGATTGCTATATTCTGCATTTTATGCTATATTATGCTATATATTGCATTATTTGGATTTTATGCTATATTTTGCATCAGCTGGCCATATTTTGCATAAGGGAACTTTCTAGTTGGTGAAACCACTAATTTTCTGTTCTCATAATTTGTTGTTTGGAAATCACCTTTAATTTAGCCACACCACCTTTGAAATTAGCACTTGGGAGCAAAAGAATGATGCCAAACACCAAACTGCTATTAAAGCTGCTTGAAAAGCATTTAAATTCGCCATGGAATAATTCTTCCCAGTTGTGTTGGTCCATGAAAAAGTTTGAGTTAATGAACAAGAAAGAGCTTGATGTGAATACATTTAATGGTATTTCTCTTACTGTCTATAAAAAATGTTAGAATGTTGAACAATGAAATTTAATGAACATTTTTGAAAACTGTGGAAATTTTCTGAACTTTTCATCATTGAAAAAATGCTACTCTACGAGTTGTTATTAACTACATATAAATGCTTACTAAAATCTTCCTAAAATTAATTCTTCTGGATTTTGAATTAAAATTTTTAAAATCGTTTTTAAAGCTTCTTAAATTTATCTTTATACTAAGCCACAAAATCGGTGAATCTTGTTTGGAAATATGATGCAGAAATATATCGTCATGAAAAATAAAAAATATAAATAATTATTGCAAAAATAAAGTGTTTAATTTCAAGGTAATTTCTTCATGAGAATAGAAACTCTTATTTCCATAAAATAATATGAAAATCTGAGAGAAATCTACTTTTTTGATTATTTGTAAAAGAACAAAGGTGTAATTAATAATTAAGAGTACATCAATTTCAAGACTTAACGGATGTCAATGTTTTTATATTAGTCCTTTTTGAATAAGGGTGCAAGAAGTGAAATACAAAAGTTGAAACAAACTAAAACTTATTCATTAAAAAATTATTCATTTGCTATTATCTTAAACTGGATCAACCAATTTAAAAAATGAATTCTTTTTTAACATTTTTGTTAAAATTTTAGAAAAATCAGTAAATAAAATAAATTTATTAATCCGTGTAGAAACTGTAAAGAATAAGCAGATTTATGATTCACTCATCTATATCTCACTTAGTTTAAGACGAAAATCTTCTTCTTGTAGAGTCAGACCAAGGTCATTGCGTGTTACCATCTCTAAGAGCTGACGACATTGTCCCCATTGTTATGTGTATTTCATATATTTTATAAATCAAGTTTAAATTGTATGCCTAATATTGTAGAAACATGTTATATAAAATATGCTTTTTAATGGATTTTAACAGTAATCTTTTTTGTTGATTTTTTTATTTGCAAATTACTATATTTCATAGATATTTTCTGAATATTAGATTGACGCAATAAATTTATTTTTAATTTTTTTTATATTTTAACATTATTAAAAAATGAATTTTGTCACTGACTATCAATAAATTCTAGAAAATTTGTCAACCGTAATATAATTTTTTTCTACCAGCGACAAAAATCTGTGGTTGAGTCACTTTGCATTTAAGAATCGGACTCGCCTTAGTGTTTTCAATTGAGTAGATCATTTAATTTAGTTGTTGAAGTAAGTTTTAAAAAATATTTATTAAAATAAAACCGTAACCAACTTAAAGGGGCAGTTTTTCTTGAGAAAACTCGCATATAATCATAAGTTACAAGATAGATAATTTTAAATATTTTAGGTGCGCGTAGTTTCTTGAAATTTCTTTAGTTTCCTATCAAATTAATAATCTATCAAATAATCAATATTCATATACAAAATCTAAGTAATTTTCAAAATGCATGAACAGTGATTTTAAACAAATTTCAGCACAGTTACGAAATATAAAAGAAGATAAATGCTTTAAAAGACTAATCAGAAATTTTGCAAAAACGTGGGGGAGGAAATCAGTAGAAAAATTACTCACTCAGTTTCAAGGAACTTTTTCATTGTTTGCATTGTAATCAGTAGAATGTGATGTTTTATCTATATTTTCTTTTACGACTTATTTTCAGGGAAAGGGGCAGCGAGTTCAAAGAAAATAGGCCAAACGAATCCTCCTCTCTCCTTTTGAGAATCGCCATTTACAAGCGAACCCCACGCAACCACAGCAGCTTCTGGCGCCTCTTTGGCTTCACTTTTCCCATCAAAAATTAATCTGAAAAACCGCTTTCTTTAAAGAAATGTATCAATTTATATGCATTCACACACATATATGTATATAAAACGAAACATATCTGAATGAAAATTGTAAAGCTGAATTTTTAAGTCAATTGAGAAAAATTGGAAATTTAAAACAAATTGTATTAAAACTATCAAACGCTTAGGATAAAAACAAGATCTCAAAAAAGATTGTGTCATTTGCTTTAAAATTGTTTGCGAGTCATACAATGTTGGAATATTATGTTACATGTACTTCAAATAACAGAGCTTAATGTCTTATTTTCGAAGAATTCGTGTAGTAAATCATTTTATAGAAAAATATCAATTTTTTTCACCTTTTCTTTATTCAATATTTCGCAAATTTATATTAATTTCACTTGTAAGTTGATTCATAGCTTTGAAAAGGAGTTCAAATTAAGATAAGAGCTATTGTAGTAGAATAATTCCTCGAAAAGTGCTCCAAATATATTTACACTTATAAGTGTGCTAACTAAAACAAATAATAATTGCTGAGATTTGAGTACTGTTAACTAAGACGTCCGGTGGGTTATATTTCAGCTACATTCAAGTGGGTTTCGTGCTGCAACGTAGAACTGACCCCCTTCCGAGTTATTACAAATAATAAACTACATGATCGATAAATCAAGAAAAAATTTTAACATTTAGGCAGATTGCAAAATAATTCAATAAGTACTTAAAATGACATTTTGAGTTTTGGAATATTTACATTGAACAAATATACATTTCTATGGATTTTATGGCAAATATTGCTGCTCAAAACAACATGTTTTTTTATTTAAGTAAGCTCAAAACAAATATATTTTTGGCTTTTTTCAGAGTTTCCTCTAAATTTTGTCTTCTAACACTCTTTTAAATAAAATATTAATTTTAAAAATTATAGCATTCTGCAACTTTATTTTGTTATACCATAAACGTTCGTTTTTACTCACTCGAAAGGAATGGTAAAATAGTTTATAAAATAGTAAGTTCGTTAAACCGAAAAATCATGTATTATATTATTAAGATCTGATTTTTCACCCCAAATTGCTTTTTCATTCTAAAAAATATTAGAAAATGCTATTTTAAATGTACTATAAGAAACATATGTAAAATAAGATTCATATTTAAAAACAACGCTTACTTGTTTTTTATTGATGAAAAATCACAAAAAGTAATTAATTATTTTCTATTTAAAAACTACATTTTTAAACTACATTATTCCATTTTTTCAATGCAGAAAAACTTGTCGCTTTTTTACCCTCGAAAATGGTCCTGATAGTCATTCAGCTGCTTGATTTGCTGACGGTTTTTGCACTACCCTATTTTCTTCTTGTTCGATATTCGAAAGTTCTTTTTCGTTCTCATTCATTACATTCCAATTATATCAACTCCGATATTTTTCGGTACTCGTGAGTCTAAGTTAAAAAAAAAAATCACAGAAAATAATTTCAGGTACCATAGGAGGTCTTTGTTGGAGTTCATGCCTCAGTAACTCATCTTCAATCAAGTCATCAAGTGAATTCCTTTGGCTCTCTTCTGGTTCTTTTAATGAAGCCTGCATGTTGAAATGCTCCTAGGAGGCCACTCTCATAAGGTCGCTCCAAGTCCATAAATCACGCTTTGCAAAAGTATCCAATGATATTTGTTCTTGATTAAGCCCTGATCCATGAGCTGTAAGACCGAAGTTAGATTGGGGAGGGGGAGCTTTTCACGAATCGAATCGAGCCTTCGACATGAACAGTGTAGTTCAGCGGTCTCCAAAGCGGTGGTCCACGAGGAAATTTCGCTGGTCCCCACAAAAATGTGGAATATACTTACTCATGACGTTAAATTATGTTTTAAGATGATGCATTAAAACATATTTCAATATATATTCAGCGCGAAAGCAGCTTAAATAAAATAACCAAAATATAAGTAAATTTTTTTCAATGTGGTCAACACCTTCTGAAGGCCATGTGTTGGTGTTTCATTTTATATAACTTATTGTGTTTTCTCCATTTTTCTTTTTATTCTGTAGGTCTTTTTAAATTTTAAATTCCATCAGTTTAATATATGTAAACATTCGTGTATTTTCGCTTTAGTTCTTTTTTTTAGCATTTGTTCAATAAAAAACAAAAATTCGATTACTTATAATGTGTGTGTGAATGTTTTCACATAGATGGTATTTTTAAAGGGGAAAAATACAGCAAAACCCCTATGACATGGTATATAAGTTCGGCGTTATAGGAAAACGCGTTGTACGAGCATTCTCGTAAAACTCTCTCGTATGACCTCGTATAACGCGTTATATTGTAGCATGCTTCCCTTTCTCTAGCCCTGGGTTGGCATTAGATAGAAGCAGCCGGGTGAAGTCTTTGTAATTTTGAAGCAAAGACCAAGTAGAAAACCCCAAATACTTGGCCTGCCATCCCCTGAAGTATCATTTCACTTGAAAGACATTGTGACCAAGCCCAATTTTAAATGTCGCCACGACTAGCGAATATGACAGCCGGGATTCGAATTCAGTACTTCCCGATGACGAGAACGATCTCCTAACCAATCAGACCAACGCGGCCTCTAACGTGTTATACATAAATGATTCATGTCTAACTTTTCTCGTTAAAGTGAGTTTATATCGAATATTAAGGAAGAACTATGTTATGAACGAAATGTGTGCGTTTTATTAAAATCAAATTAAGAACATTGAAAATAAAATACTCATAGAAATGTAACTAAAAAACAGTTCATTTCAAATAAATCAAATAATTCCAGAAACAATTTTATTACATGTTTATTCGCTATAGAAGCTATCTAAAATGACGTTACACTGATATCTTTTTTTTTTCAGAATGTTTAAAGGTCAATAATATAATTTTATTTTATTTTATAAGAACAACACTTTTTTTAAGCAGGAAGACATTGCGGCATATGCAACTTTAAAGGAAGTTTATGTCATGTTTTCAATTAATTACAAAACTTCAAAAAGAAGCCAACTTTTATTTAAACGTAATAAAGTTCGATATCCTGTTATAATTTTTACTCTGCTGTCATTTCTAATTCAACCCAGGCAGAACAGAATAAGGATTTTATTTACATCGAATAATCAAAAAGAAAATGATTCCGCTTAACATTTAATCGGGACATTAAGTAGTCATTGGGAAAATCGTAAAATGCACAGATAAAGAGTTTTGTTTGTAGGCCGTCTGGCAACACTATTATTGCTTGCAATGAGATAATGCTGACAAACTTGAGATACCAACTGTTACAAAAAATGATAAGAAAGAGCATTGTTATCAGAGAGTAAAGGGTGTTATCATAGTCTATTTCGTTTTTGTAATCTCTTGAAAACATTCAAATGCACTCGGGAATGAAATATAAAATAATAGAACAAGTTTTATAAAGATGTCGGAAATTTTAGTTTTTTCAACGATTATATTAATAAGAGCTTAAGTAAAGTTTTTTTTAAAAGGATTTTCTATTATTTAATTTTATGTTTTGCTAATGATTATACAATATTGTCTCTATAACAAACAGTCAGCAGTTACCATAGGTGTAATGGCCTGGAGAAAATTTCTTCTCCCTCCAGATCAATGCCAAAATTGAGAGAGTAGATTCTCTGGTGGTGCGATCTATCGGAGGAGTTTAGAGCAAAGTTGTACTTTCACCTTCGTCGTGCTCTGGTTAACAACACAAATAGTTTTCAGCAGTTAAATTGTTTGAAAATAAAGAATAATAATCGATACTCGAGAATTTTCTTTATGTAAGTTGAAACAAAATTCACAGCAAATTATTAAGTAACAATTTTGAATGTAAGTTTATGATATTTAGTGGGGCAATTTTTAGACGCTCCTCGATAAAACCCCGTGTGTGTACCAGCGCATTTTTCTGTATCCATCCCAGAGTTGGACTCTATCAGTGAAATGGAAACTGCTGGGTGAATTGGTAACTGCCGTGTGAATTGAAAACAGCAGAGGGAATTGGAAACTGTTGAGTGAGATGGAAACTGCGGCTGGACAAAATGTGATCGTGTTTGGTCATTGTGGGCCTTGACCGATCATTCTTCGGTTTTCCATCCGTTAACCTGAAATTGTCTCTCTGTGTAAGACAGGACACCAGGGGCTGCATTGGATTCTCTATCACTGGAGTCGGGCTTCTCATCATTTGCCATCGCCTGCTAAAGTTATTTAAATATGTCAATTTTTTGAATATGAATTTCAATTTCTGGAAAAAGATCCTCTAAAAAACTTGATGTTCTGCACAAACAAATGAACTTTACACTTTGACACCCATATTTTTTTAAAAAAAAAACCTGTTCTATTACTAGCTTTTTCCTGTGTGTGCTGATTGGCTTGTGTTAAATACATACTTAAAGCTCGTAGCAAAGGTGTTCAATTTTATTCCCAATTAATTGCTTTACGTTTCATTCAGTTCTTCCCTTGTAATTTGTTAGGGTTTAAATACCAATTTAAGCTTCATGTCATATAAATATAACTCATTCTTATAGGAATGTCATGTAAGTTCAAGTGAGAATTACTTTTCCATCACAGTCCAGAACGCAAAAGAAAATTTTTATAAATTACACAACTCATTCGAGATCACACAAGTTCAATAAATACATTAGAGACATGTAAAAAAAGAAATCATATTTCCTTCACAAGCAAACTTTATACTATCTGCGAAAAGATTTTTATAATGCTCGGCTGCCAAGATCCACAATACATCCACTCTTTCAACTCTGCAAGGGAGCGGGGTACAGATAGCACATTATCCAGTGGGTATTGCTGTTGCTTCTCTGTACTTAGCCCTGAGTTGAGCTCCATCAGTTTGATAGAAGCATCCTTGTGGAATCTTCGTGGTTTTGAAGCAGGGACCAAACAGAATACGCAGTACTTGGCCTGCCACTCCAAGAGGTCATTTCACATTGAGATCATTGCTAACACGACCTATTTCCCGTGCACCAGCCACTTTTAGTGCTAGAGACCTTCGGTTAAGTTGGCATTCGAACTCACAACATTCTTTCAATAATGAGTATGATGTTCTAACCAAACAGACCACCGCGGCCCCAGGAACTAATCTATGTCTACTAACTTTGATGCATATAAGCATGTATGGACACAAAATTCTAAAGATTTAAATGCAACTAAAACGTCTGGATAAGATTATCACCTACGATAGGGATACTGATATTTATAGCAACTTCACCTACCACGTTTGAGAATATATATTCTACTGCCAGCAAGTTTTTCTCGTGTGAGCTAAACACTATATATATTCTTAAAATACAAGACAGCGGTGTCACTTGTACCATAGCATAGCGCTGTCTTACCAGTCAACCACGGGCGCCACTTGAAGCATAACATAGCTTCAAGAAGCCTTATAAGTAAACTATGGGTAGCGACGTGCTAAATTAAATTGCAAATGGCGCTGTCGACCCCATTTGCATTTAATTTAGCGTGTCTCTTACGATGATGCGTTATTTCTATGAATTTTTACATTTTTTAATCTATGCATTTCAAGTGAGGGCGGTTGATGCGGTTTTTCTTCCTAAAATTACAGTAATAAGTTTTATTTTAATCAACAATTATTTATGTTAAAATAAAATCTATTCTATTAATTTATCATGTAACATAGCACGTTGATATAATTCATCTATACAGTGAAATCACAATAAGTAGAGCAACATTTTGTATTTTCTCAATTGACAATAAAAGCTCTTGTTATCTATTTATATATTATTTCTTAGTATCTCAACTTTTAATTCCTTAAACAACTTTCACTTCTCCATTTTTCAGCAATTTCTCTTATCTTTTTGTGGCTTATCTCACGAAAAAGAAACCTGACGCTTAATAATCAGATATACCTCAATGTGTGATTATTGTTAATGCGAATTTTTTTCAGCATGTCCAAACGCGTGTTTGCAGCTTGGCTTTTTTAAAAAATAAAACATCAAAAATTGATAATTCCTTAAACAATTTAATATAATTTATAAAATGGAGTTTTACTTATAAGTTGAAATAATCTTTTAAAAGCACACACAATAACATGAAATTTATAGATAATTCTCCCAACCATTTAATTTTAAAACTATTTTGAAATTGCATTGCTTATCAAGTTATTCTATTCCACGAAATTGACTATTTACAAAATTTTTATGTACGTAGATTGATGATTTCGATTTGCTTTATTGTACGAATTTCGTTAAATGATTTTATACAATAAAGCAGATCGAAATTTTTATCTTTTAAAATCTTTAACAGCAAAAATTTATGTTTAAATACCAACACAATAAACATAGAAAAAATAAGTATCAAGTTGTAACAAAAGTTTTCCTCTAGAAAAAGTTTGTAATAAAGTTAGGAAGAAAAAAAAAACTCATGAAAACAGAACATTTGTTGTTACTTATGACACATGAACAAGTCAAGCTCAGCCGACGGTTATGCGGAATTAAGTGAGTAGGGTATGTCTTTCGTTTAACCACATCACCACGAAGGTGAAAGTACGTCTTTGCTCTAAGACTCCTCGGACAGATGGCACCATCAGAGAATCCATGCCCTCAATTCTTACTTTGCTCTGGAGGGGAGGAAATTTTCTCCAAATTATTACACCCATGGTAACTGCTCAGTGACAGACCACTACGAAATTAAAAATGAAAAGTTCTTTTCTATGTTAGACTTTCCTTATCTCCAAACCGTGGAAAGCTGCAATCAGTCACGTGATTATTCATGGTCAGGCGAAATATTGACCATCAGTAATCATGTTAAGTTCCGGTAACTCCTAGTTGTAATAAAGATACTATAACTAAGGTTAACAGATATCAAAATAAAAGATTCTCAAATTTCAAGCAATGTTTGGGAGAAACTGCTATCATACTTGACTACTGAAAAAGAATCGTATTAAAACAAAACTATGAAATGAAAATGGTATTTAATCTATATTTATGAAGCTCAGATTTCCAGAGAAATATTGTTACAATCGCATTAGCGGTAGTGTTTCACAATTACTAATTGTCACCTGACCGCAACCCATCCGAATTTAGTAAAGAAGATAGTTTTATCTGCTATATGGCGATAAGACTAGATGTATTTGCATATCATCCTTTTATTTTACACTGTTTGCCACATTGCTTATGTCTTTAATTAGTTCTCCATTTTTCTTTCTTTCGACTTCTAATAGACCTATTATTTATTTGTATTTTCTTTCGCAATGAAAATCATAAGTTTTTATATCATTTAAGTAAGCAAAAAATTCTTAAATTCTAGTTATTATCCAGATTTCCATTAACCTAGCTCTCTATCTTTATCTCAAATATAGATTCAAATTAAAAATAGCTCCACTGTGGGGGGATCGAGGAAAGCTTATAATTAGACTATTTTTTATGGAAATTTAACTACGTCAATGTAAATCTACGTAGACTAGTTTTTTTTTATTTAACAAACTTTTATTAGAACGTAAATGTAAAGCAAAGCATTACAATAAAAATTCGGGGCCATGATAGCCTAGTGTTAGGGCACTGGCCTTCCGTTCGGAAGGGTGGGGTTCGATTTCCAATGCCGCCAAAGATCCACCGAGTACATGCGATATACGTGCTCGTTAAATCTGCAGAATCGAAAGACCTGTAGTCAGTCGTGCAACGGTTTGGAGAAAATTTCCTCCCCCTTCAGATCAATGTCAAAATGGATCCTCCGGTGGTGTCATCTATCGGAGGGGTCTTTGAGCAAAGTCCTCGGATGGATAGCACCATCAGAGAATCCATGCCCTCAATTTTGACTTTGCTCTGGAGGGGGATAAAATTTTCTCCAGACCATTACACCCATGGTAACTACTCTACGACCGACCACAGGACTTTCGATTCCACAAATTAAACGAGCACGTATATCGCGTGTACTCGGTGGGTCTTTGGTGGCATTGGTAATGGAAACCAGTCCTTTCGGACGGATACTCTAACCATTAGGCTACCACGGCTCATCAACAATATTGTTCTGTATAAGAATAATTTGCCGCCTCTTTCTATGAGAAAAAGTTACTACCTTACTAAATATTAAAATGAGCTAGATTGTTACAGTGCCCTGCATATAGCTTCTGCCACTCTTGCATTATAATAAGAAACATATTTTTTCCTTGGCAAGAGAGATTCTTTCCGATGATGTGGAATTTCATTGAAGCCCTTATTTTGTGAAGAAGCTGTCCTTGAACGAGAACATTTCCATTCAGAATTCCGGTGCACCGTGATGTTGTTGTTTCCCTGTACCTAGCCCTGAGTTGGGCTCTACCAGTTAGATAGACGCAGCTGGGTAGAATCTTCATGATTTAGAAGCCTAGCAGAAGACCCCCAATACTTAGCCTGCCATCCCCAGAGGGATCAGTTCACTTGGAGGACATTGCGACCACCTTCAGTTTACCGTACACCAGCCACCGTAAGCGAACACGACGGATCTTCGGTTTAGCTGGGATTGAAACTCGCTACCTTCCGATCGTGAGAACGACGCCAACCAGGCCACCGCGGCCTCCGGTAAAGGGTGTGTGAACCAACGAATTTGCCTGAATCTACGAGACAAATGGCTTTGAAGTCATCCCGCTTTCGCTAATGAAAATGCACTCTGATGGCTGCAAGGGAAAAGGGGGTGTTTTCGGTAAAGGGCATGTATTGACACTTAGTGGTGTATTTGATCTTGGGATCAGTAATCCTGACAGGCTGTTCTATTCTTAGATCCGAGCTTGTAGCAATCTATGAGGAACTTCACTTGATTAAATTAATTTTCGATGGCATTTGGATTTTATCTGAAATTGGTGTCGCTATTCAGCATCTTTCTCAATGGACGATTGTGGGGGACGTGACAATCCTGAATATTCTTTATTTTGTTGTTCGGCTTTCTGATGAGCACACAATAATTTTGAGTGGGTTCCCTCATATGTTGGTATAAATGGTAACGAAATCGCTGATAGGTTGGCCTAGTCTGCCTCTGCTGATATCCTGCAAGGCAATGCAAATTTGACTTACACATAAATCTCATCAATCAAAAAGATTCAATTAAATTTACTTTTCGATAGGTCACATCACAAATCCCTTACATACCTTTAGGCAGAAAGAGGAAGATAGAAAGAGGGAAATAAAAAGAAAGAGACAGAGGGGGATCTTTCCGGAGGGTTTTCGTTTCTTTGGGTTTTGCGCTCAGCACTCTCAGATGGTTGGGACCTATACCTGTTTTTAAATTTTTTAGAAATTTTTGGTTTTATGGAAATGGTGTAGCGTTGCTACACCGCACACATCTGGGGTTAGAAACAACAGCAAAAGCATGTTTATTTCCCCTTTGGAAAGCAACTCAATGAAATTTTGCATTATGTATTCTATTTCCTTTTGGCTTGTTAATTTTATACTATGATTTTTAATTAAATTCAACACTTGACCAACTATTAGTTTAATGGTAAGAGTTATTCTATAGCTGATCTTTTGAATACTTACAATTATTCCCAAGGACTGGATTTAGTTACATTAACCGAATATTGAGAAAATTGAGAATAGGAGATGGAATTTACATTGTTAATTTAAATTTCTGCAATATAAGATATTTATTTAACAATCATAGCTTAAAATGTAATAAATTTATACATAATTTTAACCTTAATCCCTAATTATATAACTTTGACTTAACAAATCTAAATCCCAATTTAAAATCTGAATGTAAAATCTTTTCTTATTGCTTAAAAACTTTGTTAAAATAAAAAAAATACCCAAACTGTTAACTAAGTGGTCACCATTTGAGACTTCACTTCAACAGTGAGCCCGGCTCCTACCTTTGATGTGAATGTTAATCGTGGTTTGGATTTACGTTAAAGTAAAATTAATGAGTCAAATTATCCCTCGTGAGTAAAAAGAGGTAAACAAAGTAAAGTAGACCATCCAGAAGTTTTAATATTATAAAATAACTAATGTTATAAAGAGGATTTTCTCTTATAAGAATATAAAACCTATTTTTGAATATTGTTTACAGTTCAATTAAGCGTAGATAGCAGCTATTTGATGGGTGAATGAGCAGAAAGCACAAACTGCAACCGACTGCCGAACGACCGTCACTCGCAGATGATTTCTGACTTGAGTCATCGCGCTTCTATGTTTGATTTAGGAAATCTCGTCTGAAATATTCGATAATCTTTCTTGCATTTTAATCACTGAGTCAAAATCAATAGCCAATTATCATTGCAATACTATCCAATCATCGCAAATAAATTCGTTTCTTGCAGAAAGTAAAAAGTAAAAAGGACTTCTGAAAATGTTTCGTTGATTCAAAGGACCAAGTGTGAGTAAAATGTACAGAATTCTTCTGCAAATTAATTATTAAATAAAGGTGAAGTTCCAATGAAATTTTACATTATTTTAAAAATTCTGATTTACTAAGAAAAACTAGCACTATGTTTACAGATTTATTCAGATATTATTATTATTATTATAATGAATCTCAGAAACAAACAATATTGACTCAAAATAATTATCATTGCAATACTATCCAATCATTTAGAATCAATTCGTTTCTTATAAAAAGAAATATAAACATGAATTTTGAAAAGTTTACATTGATTCAATGGAGAAAATATGAGTAAATTGTATTTTTGTGTAAATTAATTTAAAAATAAAAGTGAAATTCCAGTGACATTTTATATTCTTTTATACAATTCACTTTTATAAAAGATATTATGACAATGATACTTTTTCAAAGCAAAGGAATTTCAATTTGCCCCCAATGCTTATAAAAATTTAGTTAAAAAATATTTTTTACTAATATGTGTGTATATAGGATAAAATTATAAATAAATATCACCATATGACAGAGCGAGCGTGGCGTATGTGTGCTCCCAGACAACATTGAGTCAGAGAGACTTACTTTTACATTGCGGACGCAAATAGGCGCTTCGTCGATAATTTTATTCTGTTGTTACCAGTGCGAGTGGGCACTATAACTAAATACCGTTATCATTTTTTAACTGTTATTGCATGCCCAACATTTGTGTAATTAAAATGTGTCCGTTTTAAAACTGTATTTTGTTTATGAACCCTTGAGTCTCTCTCTCTCTCTCTCTCTATATATATATATATATATATATATATATATATATATATATATATATATATATATATATATATATATATATATATAATCATATATTATATAATACTAATTAGTTATCGCTTACACAGGAAACTTGTATTAAGCTTTTAGGAAAAAAAAAATAAAGATTAGTAAAAATAGTGACTTTATATAAAAAAAATGTTTTCAAAGATATTTTAAAATTTACTTTGGCTTTGTTCAAAATGCTGTTTCGCACAACGAAATAAGGTCTCATGAAATAATGAGCAAAAAACAAATTCGAATAAAGTGTGAAATGCTTTTGAACTTCTTTTTGAAGGTCATTCATTATTGAATGTGAGACATGCGCTTTCCACTGCATTTTCGAAATGCAGCATTGAGTAAATCGAAAACACTTTTGTTGCAATGGCCAAAAACAGTTCCCGAAAATCGAAAATAAATAAATAAATAAATGATGTTGATTTAAAAATAATGTTCCTGAGTATGTGGAAAGAAGAAGAAAACTTTTTTTTTTCTATATCTGCGCGGTTACACACAGATTACAACTTTAAAAGAAAAGAAATAATCATACATTGTCGTTCTTGAAGCGAAAAGAGTTCTGCAATGATGTCCATCATGACAGAAGTAACTTTACAGTGAGTTTACATCAGCTATATTTGTAGTTTTCTAAAATTTATTCACACACACACAATTTTCGAATTGAAATTTCTCTGAATTTCTCTTTTCCTAGCAATTTACTTTACTCACATTTTTAAATAAAACTTAGCTTTTTCTTACGTTATATAGACCAATATCCTGGTATAAATTTCATTCCATTCTATACTGCTATCCTCATTTCAACTCAAATATTCATTCGACGGATAAACAGAATAACATAGATTTCAGAAATGAGAATTCAAGATCATCTTCATATTTAATGCTTATGGATTGTAAAAATCTTGTGGTAAAACAATGTTCTTCAGAGCTAAGGACCTGAGGTTTGGACTTCCATTGCTGTTGAACAGCAAAAATGAATGTTGATTTTCTGAATTCATGTCCGTCATGATGGGTGCTTGGGAATGTTCCAAGTTTTCTGCCCTTGCGACACGGAAATACGGCCATCTCCCCATCTACGAAAAATGCTCCGGAAGGCAACTTACTCTGTCTAATTTAAAATACTTTGGGTCCTTAGGATGTCTTCTTTTTGGTGACAAAAATTCATTTTTTTGAGTTAAGTGTGTTAATTTTCAATGTCATAAAGTAAGTTGAGTGCTTCTAATTCATACGAAGACAATTATTCAACTTTGATTAAAATTGAATAGTAAATATGTTTTTGAAGCCCGCTAGTGGTAACGCTACGAATTCCTAAGGTACAGATTCGCGATTCGATCACCCGGGCTGGGATAAAACCTTCCACAGTTCTACTCTAGGAGGTGTTGGCTGGGCAAGGTCGACTCAGCCTTTCATTCCTTCACTGGGTCGATAAAACTGAATACCAAGCATGTTTAGCGACTAAATACTGATGATTTCGCGTTAGGCTTGCCACCTAATCAATATATATGCTTTGCACCCCAGGGCCTTCGGTCATGAAAGCAGATATGGGCATTGTAAGCCGTGATCCCTATATATGGCCTGTCGATCCACTGAATTTAATTTTAAATGTACCCAAAATCGAGCCATACATGAACATATTGTGTGTGTAATCAAATCTGCGTATACATATCATCATGTCTATAACCGAAATATATTGACAATGGTTGAAGGAGGAAAAGATCAATGTTAATAAAAAGATAAATGTCTGAAGAATATTCTACAATCCCTATAGGCTGTATTATTCTTTATCGGCCGAACTGAGCTTAATTAAACAGTTTATACGAAAAAACCACGAATAAACATTTGCAGTACTTCACTTCAACATCCTCTTTTCCATTTATTGAGCACTTGAAGCCTTGAAGGTGACATTACTGGTACCCATAATGCTCATATGTGCTGCAATGCTAATGATTTGCATTTATCATTGACACAAATGCAAATGCATGACGTAAATTTCACATGACTTGAAAGTTTCTTTCTGGATGGCTAGCAGTGTATTCATGTACCTTTTACGTATTTCACTCCCAACAAATTTATATCAAAATATGATAATTTACAATTTTTATTTTGATTTTTCTCTTCCGTAACATTACAATTTTTTAGCATTTTTCTATTCCGTAACACAATATTAGATATTCTCTGATATTTAAAAAAAATTTTTTCCCAATTGTTTTTTTTTCTCCATAATAGTAACAGAAAGGCATAAAATATTTTTAACAGCTTATGTATGATTAAATTTATTGTTAATGGCATAAGCATGGTTCTAATTCTTTTCCTGAAGTAACTTTCAATTGTTTCGTTGTTTACTTGAAAGAGAGGCTTTCGGAGTGCTCGAAGTGAGCATCGTTTTTTCAACACTTTCTCGGATTCTGAACTATTGAGGAGAATTCTGCCTTTTTTGGAGCTTTATTGCTGTTTTCCTATTCTAAGTATAATTTTTCCTTATATTTCTATTTAATTTAATCCTGGTGTTAAGAGTACGCCTATTACAGTTCTTGCCAAGTGAGTTAAGTGAGTACTATTGAAAAAAAATATTTATATATATATACTTTAGCTCTTTGGATTTGAGCAATATTTTGTTTTTATATTAAGATACTCTCCAAAAGTGAATGAAATGGAGGCTGACGTGACATTCGTGAACTATTCACCACGCACAGCAAAAATAACTTCTTCAAATACACTAGACTTTGACGATGATCTTTCACTAAATATATTATTAGCATCTGAATGCGGTGTGAAAAATTTGGTTTTCCTATGCCCCGAAAATGACAAAAGTGAAATTCCGAAACCCCCCTTTTATTTAAAAACTGGGTAAAAATATACTTGAAGGTGCCCCTTGGTGAGAATGGCGATTTGTTTGGCGCCAATCCTGTTCGCGCGGAACGTTGTGCAAACAGTAATGGCGGCCAAAACACAATGAAATTTCAAAAATAATGCAGTAAGCACACAAAAAAAAAGAAAAAAAATGTGCTCACTTTATTTTGCTGGAATATTCTCACTTTGAGGTACACAGAATTCTCTAATAGCACCTACAGATATTACTTAAATTTATCCTGAGAAGAAAACCAATCAGAATCTTAGCCAATCAGAACCGTAAACGGATTTCGGAATAACGTTTAGGGTTATCATAAATAGAACAACATCGCCCAGCTTGGCGATAAACTTGGCGAGAATTCAAAGGGCACCCTCAAGTATAGTGTAACCAAAAACTCAACTAAATCAAATTATCACGAATCCAAATGGTATAACCGAAATCATATTTACTCGTCATGGGAAAATATTAATTAAAACAAATAACTCAGAAACTGCCTCAGAGATTAGTTGTATCCGACGTATTCTTGGAGTTTCTGTAACCCCGCACAAATTCAAAAAGAGAGCTATACATCAAAACTTCTATTAACAAACATCCCAATAAACTTGGATTTAAACCTGCTCGCAGAGGAAATTAAAAGAAACGAGTTAATAGTATCAAACATAAGACGTTTCACTAAGAAAGGATCACCCGAGCTTTCTGAAAATAATACTTATTACCATTAACGGCTTCAATTTGCCAAAAGAAATTAGTTTATTCTATTTGCGATTTAAAATGAGACTTTTCGTTGATAAAGTTCGCCAATGTGGCACATGCTATAAATTCTCCCATCCCATTAAGCAATGCAAACTGTAAATTCCAATATGCAAACAATGCGGCTTGGCACATGAACACAAAACATGCTCTTCTAATACAATTATATGTGTAAACTGCAAAGGCAATCATTCAGCTGATTATTTATCGTGCCCATCTCGTCTTGAAGAAAAAATATTTCTGTTGTTGTTGTTGTTGCATGCTCCCAAAGACCAGCAGCGCTAGACCAGGTCCATGACCTTGTACACTCTACAATAATCCAAAACCAGAAGAGGGTCGTCAACCAAGTCCTGCCTGGAGAGCCCTAGGCACTCAAGGATATGTTCAGGCGAAGCCTGCTCGGTAGAGCAGTTAGTACAGGTTTCAAAGGTTCGGGAACCCCCAGAAAATTTTAGGGTCTTAAGATATCCACTTCGAAATCGGGCGAGAATAGTTTGTTCCTGAAGACTTAAGTCGTTAGTCAGGGAGCCTCCGGGACCTGAACTTTGGTACCAGTAATGTACCGGAGGGACAATCCAAGTCATCCTGTTCTTAATTTTTTCTCTGGAGTGAATCTCCGTGAAAGTGAGAGGAGCTAAATTAACGGAGGCCTCGCCAGCACCAGCTTTCGCCAGAGCATCCGCAATTTCATTTCCCTCAATATCGACGTGGGAAGGAATCCACTGCAGATGAATCTGATGAGATATGGAAAGCCGTTTTAACTTGTTAACTATTGTCACTCCAACATTGTCTCTAACACTTTGCCAATTGCATAGGTGCTGAATTGCACTTCTGCTGTCAGACAGAATCCAAACCTCCTTTCCATAAGGAAGAGATGAAAAAACCTCAAGGGCCTCATCAATGGCTATCAGTTCACTGCGAAAAACCGAGCAGTGATCGGGATTTCTCCTCTGAAGCTTTAATTCATGGTCTTGAGATTTGACGAAAATACCACTGCCGGATCGGAAAAAGTCATCTCTATTGCCATCTGTGTAGACTTGAACAGCATCAAGTGGAATCTCTCCAATTTTCTCAAGGGCCAATTGCCTCAAATAGGCAGGAAGGTCTGTTTGTTTATTCTCATGTACTGGTAACTCGAAGTGAAAGACACCGTCTAAGTCGTCTACTGGGCTAAGACACTGTGATATGTGATGTGGTTCCACTGCGTCATCGACAAGATTAAAGAAAGCCACTTGGCTGAAGAGACTGTATCTCTTAAGCCTCTGATTGTTACACCAGTTTTTGAAGTAGTTAGAGGTGCGATTTTGTGAGCCTAGAGCGCTAAGTTTGTTGTAGTATTTTATTAGGCAAGCTCGCGCGTCTCCTAAGACTTAAGGGCTGTAAGTCTGCTTCAAAAAGAACAATTTCCCTGGGACATGAGTTTCTAAGCCCAGTGATGATCCTAGCTGCGCTAAGCTGAACCTTTTCAAGTTTCTGAAGATTTGTATCTGAGGCACTACAGTAAATTGGAAATCCATACTCTAAGATTGGTCTGGTTAATGAGATATACGTGTTTCTAAGGGTGCCAGCGTCCGCGCCCCAATCTCGTCCGGAAATATACCGTAGGATGCTGAGTCGTTTTCTCGCCTTCAGCACGAGATGATCGATATGTTTATTTCCTAGTATTTCAGATTCCAACACAAAACCCAAATATTTTGGGTGTTTATCAAGAGACAGTCTTTGATTGTTCAAAGCAGAAAACCATTTATCATTCATCGAGGTGAGGCGACAATTCAAGTCACCTAAAGATTCTTTCGCTGGAGTTATCTGTTCAGCACAACCTAGTGGGATTAATAAGAGAGAAATTGAAGAAGGTATCAATAAAGCAGTATCCAGAGTGACAGAATCATATAATAACATATTGTCGAAACTGACCGAATCTTTCGAAGCCAAATTACTAGCTCTACAAACTAGACAGGATGAAATGATGACAAAAATGTTCTCGTTAATAAATAACACAATTGAAACATTTGCATTAAAAGTACAGGAACAGCCTAAATCCCCTAAACGAAAGTCTACCCGAAAAAGTTCTGGGATAAGATCTTCCCAAAATAAATATGGATTAAATACTAATTTAATTCCAGAAATATCCAAGGACTTTAATTTCGGATTAACCTTTGAAGTCAGTCAAACAATAAGTGAGTGCTTAGCCATGGAGAAGAGCCCAAATAGCCCTCCATAGTACAAATACACAAGTACTACTCTGAGGCGCTTTCAAATTTTCTGCCTGTTTTTATATCATTGTCTTATATCTTCATTCATAATAAGTTTTTTGTTCTATCTTGGAATGCTAGAAGTATTTCTAACAAGCGCCCATATTTTAAGTTCTCTTATTTTACTTCAACAAGTGTTACTGCTATTCAAGAAACTTGTCTGAAAAAACAAGACTCTTTCTTTTTAACTAATAAAATTATATTTCGGAGTGACAGAGACCGTGGTCGGGGAGGAGGTCTCCTAGCTGCCATAGATAAATCCTATCCAACTCAAATATACGACCCAACATTTCTTGCAGATGAAGGTCGAGAACTTTTGGTTGTGAAAATATCCCTTTCTTCTTTAACTCTTTTCATAATAAATGTATACATCTCTACTGGAAAATTTTCAAACGATTGGTTAAACAGTATAATCCAAGGTATCAGATCACCTTTCATTATTCTTGGAGATTTCAACGTTCGACATACCGCGATTTCGGGAGTCCATCTAAATCTCCTTAAAGTCTTGAGTTCTACGATTGGATACAAGAAAGTAACTTTTGCCTCTTGAATATTAAAGTTCCGACGCATTTTGGTCCACATTACAACCCCTCTCTTATTGATTACTGCATAGTCTCATAAGATATCTTTCATTTGTGCACTATCAACATCCATCCAGATTCGTTTGGTAGCGATCATGTATCTATGAAGACGATTATTTCTATCAATGGTAAAAACCCACAATAGCGAGTGCGGATTCTGTGGGCTGAATTTTTTACTTCATTTAACCAGCAGTTAAATAACAAATTAGAAACTATCTACCATTTCAGTGATATCTGTCAACATAATTTAACTAAATTTCGAAAATGGCAAAAGTTCCCGTATAAATCCTACCTTCCTTGGTGGAATTCAAAATGTAGCTTATCTATTAGGACAAAAAAGAAAACCCTGGCGTATAGCCAAAAAATCTTGTAACGTGAACGCATGGATACAATATAAGAAAATTGCAGCCGAACTCCACTCCTACTTATTACTCATGTCTCGCTGTTTCTGGGAGAAAACTGTGTCATCTGCCGGACAGTCCAAAGATATTTACCATATTCTAAAAAGTCTTCAAAATAGAGTATCCATATGCACAGACTCATATCTGTATGTAATGGAAGGATCCAGAGCAATAACTGACGCTGTCACTCAAGCAAATCTTTTCGCAAACTACTACTCTACACATCCTATTTCTGAAGGAATACCACTAGATTTCAGCACAGACTTCAAGTTTTCATACAACCAACTTTTTTCATTGACAGAACTACAAAAGGCAATTACCCAATGCAGAAACACATCAGCTGGTCCGGACAAAATCTCAGCAAAGATGCTTCAAGGCATAGATTATAATAACCTCAACTGCCTACATATTATAAATAAATCATAAATAACAGGAATAGTTCCAGAGACGTGGAAAAAATATATTATCCCCATTTTAAAACCAGGGAAAAGCTCTGATATCAAATCCTACGGACATATTTCTCTTACTAGCGTTCTTTGTAAAACTGTTGAGCGCATGATTATAAAACGGCTCACCAACCATATATATTCATCACCGATCCTCAACATAAATCACCACGGATTTTTGCCAAATAGAGGATGCGACAGCATATTATCTATCATCCATAATTCAATTATATCTGCTCGATCCTCCAAAAACTTTATTGTGTGTGTCACTATAGATATTGCAAAAACTTATGATTCAATATGGCAGGATGGCCTAATTTTAAAGCTATTAAATACAAATATTAAAGGAAATGCAGCACTATGGATTCATAATTTCATTATAGATCGAAGTTTCCAAGTTAAATGGAGGGGTGAAGTATCAGACCAAATGTCGTTCCATATGGGTGTCTCTCAAGGAAGTGTATTATCTCCTTTCCTTTTTACCATATTTATAACAGATATTTATGAAATAATTCCCGATGGCATTGAGTGTTATATTTATGCAGACGACATATTACTGTATAAATCAACAAACCCAGAAAAATTAGAAATCAAAATCACAAATGCGCTTATAAAACTACAGGAGTGGTGCCAACTATGGAAACTCTTGGTGGATCCTAAAAATGTTCAGTCATTAATATCTCGACAAGGAGGAAACAGCCCAAATTCAATTTATATATTAATCAGCAACCTATTTGATGGAATCAGCATGTATGAATTTTAGGTATGTATTTTTCACATAACTTGACTTTCCGGCATTATTTCATACAAAAGAGAAAAGTCACTCTAAAGAAGTTTAATGCCCTGAAAGCAATGCAAGCAATAGGTGGGATGCTCGAACATTTCACCTAATAAAGATAGCCCAGTCTTATACTGTCAGTGGGTTGGATTATGGATGTCACGTATTCGTCACTGCCTGTAAATCAAACCGAAGAATCCTAGAGACTCAGTATCCCGCCGTTATGAGAATTGCACAGGCCTTCCTAAATGGACACCCATCCTAATTCTTCTTCAAGAAGCCGGAGTTCTTCCTAATCAACAAGGCATGAGATGCTATCCTTAAGATTCTCTATGTACGAAACATTTGCAAATGGAAACTATCTTCTTGTACTAGTTGGTGGAATAAAATTTCATTCAATCGCATGAATAGTGGCCAACCTCTGGCTATCAGAACAAAAGACAGGTTTTCTTATCAAGGAATTCAAATAGACCAATTATTAAAAATCCCAATTTTAATTCCTCCGAACAGAATTGAAGAAAATCCATTAAACGTAATAATGAAATACTCGGGCTTGTGTGCCTTTCCCGAAGAAAAATATACCCAAAGATATTATTTGTAATAGTTTTAATGAATATTATAACTCTATTTGACCGGACTATGTTAAAATTTTTACCGACACTTCAAAACAAGGCTCAAACCTGGGAATTGCAGTTTTCAATTCTAAGACCAATATATCGATATCAGGTAAAATAAACTCTCTAAACTCAATATTTACCGCAGAGGCAATGGCTTTGCTTACTGCTGTATCTAAAATTTGTGTACAGGCAGAAAGGTATATAATCTTCACTGATTCATATTAATGTCTCAAATCTTTATCTTCTTGCAATCAAACATCTCTTTTTATCATTCAAAAAATAAAAGAAAAATTTTTATTAGCACTGCAAACTTGTCAACGGATGCAATTAATTTGGATCCCGGGACATTCGGGAATCCATGGAAATGAGGTAGTTGATTCTCTAGCAAAATCCACAATTTTCAGCCCTTATTGTCTGAAATCTATATCTCCCGAAGATTTTGGACTTAACATAATAAAAGCATTCCAGCTTAAAGGATTAAACAAGTGGGAAAATAGCAAATATGATTCCAATTTCTCATTGATACCCATAAGCAAAAAACACTTACTCTATTCAAAAGATATATTGCTATCTGGGGTCCGTACCCTAACCTATCCTACAAAATATGTTCCATACAGATTCCACATGTCCCCCACACACCGTTGTCTGTGTGGGAAGCCTGAACAATAGATAATATTCTATTATCTTGCCCCTTATATAATGACCAGAGAAATGATCTCCGTAAATCCTAGGGAATTGGAGCTTTATCATTTTCTTGGATGTTAGAACTGTCCGCAAATCCTAAAGTGAAAATTCGAGCTTTATGCGAATTCACGAAAAAAACTTACAGATTTGGACTTAATGATAATACGTCACAAAAACGTCATCTAGTGCTTATCTATCATTGGAGAACTTTTATCTCTGCTTACGAAGAGGAATCATGTTGTAATCCCATGAAACTTGTCTGCTGAGTGCTAATTTAGATCCGACGATTCTGTATCAAATAGAGATGGCAAAAGCAGTTACTTTTGGATAACTGGTTATCAACGTTACGTTCCACGGAAATAAAATGTTCTAAAAAGCGTTATCAAATAACGGCTTTTTTGAAAAGTTATTTCAAGAAAACCTTTGGCCTTCTTGGAAATTCTATGGAGCGAAAGGAAGCTTTCGTGGGGTGGCAAAACTGGTTTTCTGAGGAAATGAGGTGTAGGGGAATTTTAGTGATTGAGCATCGAAAATTACTTACTGAAAGAAATTTTAATGATTTTTTGTTACATTCTTTAATTAATTTTTTAGGATTTTCTTAACTTTATTATACGGAAGTTCAACATTTAAGTCTAGACTGATTTTCATTTACTTATTTTTTAAAATAATTGCAATGGATTAAATTAAATTTATATATATTTTTTTTACTGTCAATTGATTTTTTCTCTTAAAACTGTTAAAAATTCTTAAGTAATGTGTATTTATATAATTTGTTTCCCAATGATATTAACTGCTTGTTAATATATTTTATTACTTTAATGTATAAAATATACTTAAATTTGAATTTTTTTAAACCAAACATAATTCAGAGTTTCGCACAAAATGAATTTAATTTATTCCTCAATATAATTTCTATTATAAATTCTTACAGATTATAACTGATGTTTATTCTACACTAAGGATTACCATTGAGTACATCACTTATGCTAGAATAAATCTTAAAATATATCTTCTTGGAAAAAGTATTTCTCTAATTAGAGACACAATGTAATTAAAAAGTTGAATTTGGACCAAAGTTTCTAAATTTTACTATTTATCAACTTATAAATATAACCATGCGATTAATCAATATCCAAAGGGCACCATACATCATTGTTTATGGTAACATCTGTACCGAACCCACATTTTTCAAATAGGGAAATCATATTAATGATAATTTTACCAGCGATATCACTAAACTAACTTATATTTAATAATTAATTATATATTTACTATTTCATATAAATTTCTTTTTCAATATTCAACATTTTAATCGAATTTAATTTTCAAATAAGTCATCTGTGTAATAAAAGGAAAATTGGATATATACAGATGCCATTTACAATAAAATTACATATTAATGAACATAAATAGAAAATAATATTTTCTTTAAAAATAACGAATTGTATATGTTAAGCAGAATATTTAGCGCTTACGAGAAAATATTCGAATATAGGAATTTGCCTTTCTGATAAGTTATAGTATTTTACTTCATATATACATGATTTTACTGTTCTATATAACTCAATTGTGTGTGAAATTTACCTTAAATATTTTTACTAGATGAAATTACTCCTCACGGGGAAGTAAAAATAAGAGAGCTATGTGGTATTAATAAAATGTGTGAATTTAAATTACTAACAATTAAACAGAATTTTTAAATAAAAATGTATGAAAATTGCTTCGGTAAAATAGGTAAACTTATTGCAACAGTAAATAATTCAGATGCAGTTTTTTATTATTGACACAATACATAAATTTACAGTTTCTAAAATTATTTGCATATAAAAAAAGTTTGTTATAAATGAAGAATTTTATCAACGAATAAATTTTTTAATTTGTATTGTTTGATCTACAAGTATCTTCGAAGCAATTTTACTACTCGTTTAAAATTCATTTATTAAAACTTTTTCAAAAATATTGTTGTCTACATTTAAAAAATAAGTAAAATAATGCTTCTTATAAATACTATGGTGAAAAATCTTCAATTCTTACTAAACCAAACTTTTCTTCATATTTCATCAAAGAGCCTGAAGATAATTCAATATTACAAGCTGATACTTCAGAATGTTTTTTTGAAAATATGCAGTTTAATAACTGGTTATTTATTTTACAGTTATATAAAATTAAAAATCTTATGAGTAGAGCTAATTATATTTAAAGGTTTGTATTGAAATTAGATAGGAATAAAACTTCAAAAAAGTTCTTTTTAGAACTATTTTTTTTTATCATAATTATAATTTAACCTGAAAGATAAATGATAAAAATTTAGGATTTGCAGCTGCAGTACGTAGGATATTAATTTTATTGTGATTTTATTTTCAAATATTAAATAAATACAACTACATTTACAAATTTACAATAACTAATTTAATATAATTATATATATACATTGCAACATTTATTATCATGATTCTTAATAACTTAACAACAATAATAATTTTTTTTTAAACACAAATTTTATAAATGGCTTTCTATTAGGTTGGTGCGTATGAAATGCCGGATTCTTAAGTGATTGTATAAAACTGCATATCTTTCTTCAAAAGCTGTTTATTCAATCAAAGTATGCTCCATTCGCTTCAATAAACTTCTCCCAACGAGATTTTAAAACGTAGATGCCTGTCTTAAAAAATTTTGGTCTTTAGAATTAATAAACTCTGATATCGAGTTTTTTAGACTGTCTTCATTTTCATAGTGTTTGCCCCTTAAAAACAGCTCTAAATGCTTGAAAAAATGAAAATCGGTCGGCGAGAGATCCGGTGAATATGGTGGATGCTGCAATGATGAGCATACGTTTAACCGATCCAGCTTATTTCGCTCTGTCAGTGCGTGCGGTACCCACTTGTCCATCTTCTTAACCTTGCCAATCTCAGAAAGGTGTCTCAATATCGTTGTATGGTCAACATTCATCCTGATAGCAAGTTCCCTCGTGGATACGGCTGGATCCGCTTCCACTAGAGCCTTCAGGTCATCATTCTTCACAGACGTTTTGGGTCTTCCGCGCGGCTCATTTTGCAGTGAAAAATCGCCAGTCCGAAATTTTTCGAACCAACGCTGCACTTTCCGATCGTTAACCGTATTCTCCCCAAACGCTTGGTTTATGTTGCGTGCAGCTTTTGCAGCACTATTACCAAGTTTGTACTCATATAAGAAAATGACGCGAATGTTGGCAGAATTCATATCGGCAATAAACTCAAAAGAAATAAAAAAGGGAAGACCTTCGAGAAAACCTATTTTGCTGAAATGAGTCTCTGGCAATGGACAATACGAGTATGAATGAGGTTATGCCAAATACAAAAGTATAACGAAAACAGGGAGGAAAACGTCCGCATGTAAAGAGAATCCGACATTTCATACGCACCAACCTAATACAAGAAATATGATGCAATTCTTTTATTCCAGTACATCAATACATTTTTAGGACTATAAAATTATTACATTAAAATATTATTTTAATGTAATCAATTATATTATCATTTAAAATAATTAAAATTTTATTTATTAATTAAAACTTTATTAATTAATTTTAATAAATTATGATGACGCTTTCTCAATAAATAAATAAAAATTATAAGTGTCAAAAATTATTTTTACAATGTATAAATTCTTAAAGTAAATTTCAAATTGAATTATATATATATTTATATATATTATTAGTTTGATCCAAATTTTATCAAATGGTACGTTAGCTTCTTTTAATCTTTTTAATTTATAAAAATTAACTCCCGAAATTTAATATTCAATTAAAAATATTTCACTCTTGCTTTGATATGCGAAGCAAAATTTCAAATTTCTAAAAAAATGCATCAGCTTAATAAAAATTTTACTAAAATTCATAAAAAAAAATAATAAAAGCTGAAGATAAATAAAATGCCCCCACAATATTAACATAAAAATCTTTTTTAAAAAATTCCTATATTTACTTTTTTAATCTTTTTTAAAATGAAATATATTTATTCATCCGCTTTTCAATTAACTTTTCTGCATCAACTTGAGGAACCGAAAAGTATACGTTCTTATTTGCTAAACAACGCAACGTGCCAAGCGAAAGCTTGAAATGTGTTCCCGAGAAAACTTGATGTCAATGTTAGAAGCCAAAACAACGTAATAACGACTTTAAAATTCCATTGCGAAACAACGATAAAGGCTTACAGTTCCGGACGTTCTAAAATAGTGATAACGGCTTTAAAGTTACAAAACAACGAGAACAGCTTTAATGTTCCGGAAGTTACAAAACAACGAGAACAGCTTTAACGTTCCGGAAGTTACAAGACAACGAAGAACGGCTTTACGGTTACAAAACAACGAGAACAGCTTTAATGTTCCAGAAGTTACAAAATAACGTATTGTAGAAACCTACAATACCATAACGACTTTGAGAAGTTACAAGTACAGGAACGATTTCAGCACTTACGGGGGGAAAAAACGTTATCTTAATAACATAATTTTTGAAGAACGTGATATTTATTAAAAATTTATTAGTTGATAACGGTTCTTAAATAACAGTTCCATTAAATAACCACCATCTCTAGTATCAAATGCAACCATGAACAATCAACAATACGGATCAATCCAACAATACGATATTAATCAATCAATTATTTGTGTGTCTTCTCACATAAGCAACTTTAGCCAAGAGCTCCAAAACTGCCGGTCACAACCCAACCCTTTAGTTCAAAGAGTGGAAAATTATCTTATCATGTATTTACATAAGTTCGATAAAATTATAAATAATTTGAATAAAGTGGATGTATATGAACCTAGTCATTTATGATTTAAAAATATTCAAGAATCCTATAGATGTTTCATTATAGCGATGAATAATACAATAATTGACGTGGTGAATATTTTTTATTTTATTGTGGGCCAAATTACAAATTTTGTTTGTTACAATTTTAATATAAGAATATAAATTAAAATAGAAATTGAATACTTGATCTTAAAAAGTAACTGAAATAGTTGAACAGTAATATTGATCGGTAACTAGAATAGTTTAGTTATCATTTACAAAAAATAGCGATTAAAATCAGTTCTAATGCTTAAAAATATACTCATTCATGATTTTTTGAACATTTTTTTTATAATTGTTAATGCTAAGACAATGTTATAAGTAAATTTCAGTTTTCTCACATAATATTTTAAAAATATTTAGTATTTGGTAATATTTTATAATTGAAAAAAATAATGCTAAAAATCCATCATTTGATGCCAATTTAGCGCAAAACCCTATTTTTACATTAAATACTATGCAACTTTCTCCAATTTTGCTGCTTAACATAATTTTTAATTGTGTAAATCTGGTATTTTCTGTTTTGCTACAAAACAAACTTTCATAATTAATTAAAAAAAACTGACAATTTATTTATATGAGAATATATAAGGAAATGTAAAATGTTACAAAATTACAGTGTATTATAATTTCTGCTTCTGTAAAATATGAATTTTTTGTAATATTTCATTGTTAATTAACTGATCAGCAGTGCATACTGTATTTTGTGCAACTGGTCTGAGATCAACAACTGAACAATAGCACTATATCAAGATCAACATTAGTTTTTAAAGTATTTGATTTTTAATTAACTTAAAAGTAGCATACACTTTTAAAATATTGTATGCACAGTCATTGGACAGGGGTATGTAACAAAGCAATAAAACTTTAACATAAACAACTTATGTTTTCAAAATATATCAATTTTAACCAAGCAGTTAAACACATGTAATAGCATGATCACATTGCAATAAAAGTCTAACTAAACAGAAAACCTGTATTATAAATAATTCTGTATTATACTTAACAAGCTCAGCAAGTAAAGTAATTCAATACATATAATACTAATTTATCTTGTTATAATGTATGTACATTTTAACAACCCATGTTTTTTAGGATAATTTAGGTTTTATGTGTACAGACATAATGTAGATGCATTTAAATCAATACATGCTAAATAAAATTATTTTCCGAACTCTGAAATGTCATTCTTAATGCTCCATAAAAGAAAAAGTAAATTCAGTTTGTTACTATGTATACTTTTCTTCTGCTATACATAAATGTTGAAAAAAAGATAAAAAATTCTATGGTAAATTTTCAATCAAAAATCTAAAATTAGTTTTAATGATTATTATTTAGCAAATTTTCAAATAGAATTCTATATAAATAGTGAATTTTCAAACAAAACTTTAAAGACTTATCAAAATTTAAGTATCGATAATCTACTATGAGATTCAGGTTTTACCAAACCTACAATCAAAATCTGTGTTCATCAGAATTTATCACAGAATAGCTGATAACTTTCATTTATATCAAAATTTGTGTGAAAGTCTTCATTTTGTTGCAGTAAACTACAGATATATTAACTGGACTAGAATATAATGAAAAATAAGTTATCTATTTATTAGCTATTGTTTAATGTTTAGAGAATAGCGTACTTGTTGAAATTAATTATAAATCATTTGAATATTGGAAGCATTTTGCCTTTGGTGAATATTTTCCATTTATAATGGAACATATTCAAATAGGAAGATGCTTTATTTAAAAATTTTTTTGTTCTATCAAATTTAGAAAGAAAAACTTAAAGCTTACTGAAATTTGATTTAGTTTTCTAGAGTACATTGAATGAAATGGAAAATGCAAAAAAAATATTATTTTGTGTTTATCATTTTCCCTTGATTTTCATATTATTTAATATTAACTAAATATTTTCAAATATATATTCTCAGATGCTAAAAATAATTTATTATAAAATATTGAATAAATTAAATTCAATAAATGCAATGTATAAAAAAAGTTTTTAAATGCATTAATGTCATATTATTAAAAAAAAAAAAGTATATATAATTTCAAAATTTTTTTTATAATTATAATATTTTGCTGAATCAAATTCAAATATTCTTAGTGATAATATTACATGCCTTATAGCTTATGTATTTTTTAATTTTTAGTCTATAATCATACCTGTTTATAATGCAGAATTATGGCTAGAAGAATGTTTGAATTCAGTGGCATGTCAAGAATTTTCTGGAAGTTTAGAAGTGTCTGTTTTTGATGATGGCAGTACAGTAAGCAATTTCAAACTTATACAATTAGCAGAACTTTTTAATTTTCTTATTCTCATTACTTTTGAATTTTTTCAAGCTTTCGCAATAAATAAAAATAATGTTTTTGTTACATAAATAAGCAATAATCAAAACATCATCTATTTCTATAATCTTCAAATTTATACTCTAAATCTTAATTAAATGCATTAAGTTTAAAAATGTGGATCTTTCTTGTGTTAAAATATTATTGTAAAAATTGGTTAAGTGTAATTTTAATTTCAATGATTGTACTTTTTCAGCAAAATACAGAATGATTTCAAAATAAGAAAATTTGTCTAATTTTCGAAAATATATTTGACCTGAGTTGAGATTTACATCCAATATTTTAAAGTAAATTAATTATTTTAGATTTAAATGAATTTATTTTTTAAATAAAATACTTTCTGAAATATCAATACTGAAATATTTTATACTAAATTAACTGAAAAAATTTTTTTGGTGTTTATTATCTTCTTCAATATTTAAAATGATTTATTTCTAAAAGATGTTATTTATTCATAGGATAATTCTAAAAGTATATTAGATTTATGGTCCATAAATTTACAAAAACTGGGAATCAAATTTATTTTATCCTCAAATTTGGGGAATCCAAAAGGTGGTAAGTATGATTTAGTTTAAATGAAAGTATTATGTATGTGTAATTTATAAACATAATTTTAATCTAGTATCATTTTATTTAGTTTTTTATTGATAAATATTCAACAAATTAGTCTTAATTGTGCAAACTGATAATTTTGAAAGAAAGTAAACCCATATTAAATGCATTTTTTATAAATAATAATTTACTATGGATTCATTTATAAGTGATCAACAAATGTAACTTGTACATCTAAAATTGGATGTAATTTTTGTGAATAATTTTCTTGCTTATTGAATTAAGAATATTATTTTATAATATTTTTTTAATATTACTTAAGAATACATTTTACTTAAAATATGGAATATAATAATATTTTTATAATTTTTATACTTCAAAATTTTTCAAGTTCTGTAATATCTAAGCTGTTTGATTCCTCTGTTTAAAAAGAATTAATAATTTTAATAGAACAGTATAATAATTTTAATTGTAAAATATTTTTTTTAAATTTTTTATGTTTTTAATAAGTTTTTTTTAGTATTTTATGTTTTTATTAATATACTTTTTTAATTCTATTTCAACTCCATCTTTTTAATTATAAATATAATTTAAACTGTTGATTTTTTGACTAAATTTACTTTAGTGTACAAATATTGCAGAATAAAAAATTTAAAAGGAAGAAAACTTAATTTCTGAAAATTAATATTTGAATATGAATAAAATTTTTAAAGAGAAAATGTTTTTATCATAAGTAAAGTTATATTTCAAATTATAACTTTAAATTCAAGATTCAAGCAATTATTGAATGTTACATGAAATATCAGATTTTAGAAACATAAGATAATAGTTATAACAATGTTGAAATACCTCATTTTATATTTGCTATTTATAGTTGGTTATGCTAAGAATCAAGCTGTTGTTCAAAGTACTGGAACTTACTTGTGTTTCTTGGATGCTGTAAGTTTTAATATTTTCCAAAAGTGCTGTTCTTAGTTTATGAAAAAATTATTCAGTCTATGGTTAATAAGGATTTTCTCTCTTTACATATAGAATTTAATATATATGTATGTATACATATCGTATTAAACAGAAAATATGTAAGCAAATTTAAAATATATATATTTATTAAAATAAGATGTTTATATATTTTATGTTATTTTTAATTATTACAAAAATGTTTCGGTAGCCTACTAAATTTTCGTTTTGATAATAAATTCAAAATCTTAAGAAAAGTTATCAGTAAATTATGCAGATAATTTTATTTATTTAATATAAGAAAATATTAATAAGATATACAGTTATTATTTTGGTAAAAGATGATGAAACTGTACAGTTTGGTGCGATTTCCAATTTTCACACTAAGCGCTGTACAACTATCTCACCAACCTAAATTACATCACTACGCACAATATTTGCTTACTAAATACTGATCAAGTTCGAACTTTAGTATTGGAATCGCCTGCTATTTTGAATTCCAACTATCAAAATTTTAAATATTTATTATAATTACCTACTTTAGAAGTATTAAAATTCTAATGACTATAGAAAATATTTTTTTTAACTAGACTCAACTTTTAATGTAATGGACAGTGGTACCCACCTTAAAAAATACTTCAGTGTAGCGTTACCATATGACAGTGACAATCGGGCAAAAAAACTAAATTTCTAATGTTAACAAATTGCATTTTTTATTAAAACTCAAATTTTACTAACCAGATAGTGATGCCCACTTTTAAAAAATTACAGTAGGGCACGATCTAAGACTAACATGAAATACGCAATAAAGCTTATTTAAAGATGTATTTATTTATATAAACATACATTTTTATAAAAATTAGTGTTTCAAATTACCACTCTGAATGAAATTTTAATAAAAAACAAAATAACTCAATTAATCTTCACTGCTTTCAAAATCATTGCACCCAGCTGGAGAATAAACGGCTTGGAAAAAATTTTCTTCTGAATCGATTCAAAGAAATTTTCTACAGTATTTTCCTTATGGTTTCTCTGCCATGCATACTCTGCAATGTATGAATCATACCTACCAGGCACATGATTAGAACCCCACACAGATCTTTAAATGGTCGACCAAACAAAAATTCAAAATAATATAACTTTAAAAAATTCCAATATACCTTTGAAAAATTCAAAACAATATTTTAAATAATATAACTTTAAAAAGATTCAAAGTCCTATGATGGAAAGGTTAATGTAACAAATTTCTAAATTGTAAACAAATAAAATTACTCAAAAAATGCTTCAAGGGTTGCACACAAAACTAATTTTGCACATGTCATGCGATCACTTTACATCATAAAACGAAAACCATGTCATGCAAATGCAATCCGAACCGTTAAGCCAGTTTGGCACATTTTATCGCATGCTTGGCACAATTTACCCATTGCATAGTTCTCTACTCTTTGGCAATTATTTTTTATATATAAATTGATAGGGCTACAAATATACAAAATACAATATCCATTGATTGAAGTGAATTAAATTTTTAATTTCCAATCAATTTTAGTTATTTCTGTTAGGAATATTACTTAAATTTTTGTCTGGATTAATGCTATTCATGCCAAAATTTTTAATTATTTTTATTGGTTGTGTTGTATAGTATTGTTTTAAAATAATTACTTAAGAAGAATCTAACTAAGAAAAATTAATGTTCAAATGTTGAATGCTAATTTTATTGTATTTTGAAGCATATTATTTTAATATTTATATTTCAGAGCACTTTCATTAATATTTAATGTTTAATAAATTTTAATTAATGATTTGTTTTCTTAATTAACTTCTATTATGCTTATTTATCTTTTACTCATTTAAGTACTCTGATATTTTTGTTGATTATAGGATGATGTTATGTTACCCACACGAATATGCAGGCAATATGAGGCTTGCTATTCCAAAATTGACACAGTGAGTTAATTATGGCTTTTTCCATATTTTTTCTTTTATTTGAAATTGTTAATACTCAATGTTATATAAAACCACCAACCAGAGTCACTAAATTACAATTGTTTTGCACCTTTAGTACAAAACAATTGTAATTTAGTGATATGTTTAAATAGTGATGCATTAAATGTAATATTGAAAATGTACAAAGTGTAAATATTCTTTTGACTAATAATTAATTTTGTCTACTTTAAAAAATTAAAATTTTTCTTAAAAATAAAGTTTTTTTTATCAGTCATTGTAACATTTGATTCTCTAGTTTGCAGTTCCAACTAGAGTGGTTGTAATTAACCCAAATTCATATGTGCATGTATAGACAGGGTGTTTCATATTGAATGGGACAAAAAGAATAGTGCAGAGTAATGAATATATTAAGATGGAACAAAATTATTCTGCAACTACAATTACACAAGATTTATTTGGCAACAGGGAAAAACATTGAAGGATGAACTCATCGCTAGAGGCGCTGTTAAACAAAATGGTGTCCGTGCAAGAAAAAGCATACTGTGTTTTTCAATATGCTGAAAACTTTTCGTTCACTGTCGTGCAAAGACATTTTCACACGAAATTTTGTAATGGACCACCGCATCGTCATAATATCAACAGGTGGGTGAAGCAGGATACATGCTGCTTATGCCAGAACAAAAGCTTGGGACAAAAAGCCCAAAGTGGTTAAAAGAATTCGTGAATCATTTTTACAGAGTCCCTCAAAATCAACGCGACATGTAGGTGCAAAACTGAATGTTCCTCCCACAACGGTGTGGCATGTTTCACGGAAGCATCTCCAATTGAAGCCATACAGATATCAGATAGTCCAGGCTTTAAAACCTACTGACAAACCATTGCGTAAGGACTTTTGTGATAAATTTCAAGAAAATCTCAATGTAAATGGATTCAAGAACAGACTGGTATTTACCAATGAAGCCATGTTCCACTTATGTGGCAAAGTTAATCACCATAATTTGTGATTTTGCGGCATGAAAATGCCCCTGTAACATTATAACATCAGCGTGATATTCCCAAGGTGAAAGTTTTCTGCCCTTTAACAGTTGAGCTTTTGGTCCATTTTTGCAGAACAATTGATTAATGGGGACATTCACCAAGACATGTTCTCTGAGTGCTTGCTCCCCCAGTTTGAGGAAGCAGTTCCTGCTTTCATTTTGCAGCAAGATGGTGTTCCCCCACATTGGAATAACAGTGTATGTGAATTTCTGAATGAGCGCCTATCCCATCGCTGTATTGGCCGTGCTGGGCCATAGGATTTTACTTTGCTTCATTGGTTGACATGATCCCCAGATTTAACGCTCAGGGATTTTTTTCCTATGGGATATTGTTAAAGACAAGGTGTTGGTGCCTCCACTTCCTCAGGACTTAGAGGAACTGAAGCAGCAGATAAATGCAGTGTTGAACTCCATCACAGGGGATCTGCTATCACGAGTGTCCCTGGAGTTTGATTACCATGTAGACATTTGTTGTGTCACCAGAGGGGCATATATTGAACACCTGTAGAAACTTGAATAACTGTAGTTTCAAGAAAAATTAAAATTTTCTAAATATATTAATTACAGCGTTCACAATCATGTTTTCTTTTTGTCCCATTCAATATGCAACACCTTGTATTAGGTTTTTGTATATGTATATTGAGAGAGTGTGTTACCATTCTTTCTAAAATTTATAATCTTTCACCCTGATATCTACTGAATTTATCCAGATTTCATTAACTGTTAAAAGAAATATATCCTATTTATATCCTTCTAAAAATTAATTATTCTTTCTTAAACTGCATTGACATCCCACTGAGTTCAGATGAACAGCTAAGAGCTGCTGTAACATCTATAGGTTACATCATATGCAACATCTATAAGTAACATCTGTAGCTGTTTTTGAACATATATTGGTTATTGTTTTCATGGAGAATTTTATTTACTATAGCCTGTCATAAGGCAGAAGTCTAAAAACTTACAAGTTTCCTCCAAAATAGTTATGTATGAAGAAAACATAAAGACTTGTTTCCTAGTCCCCAACAGTTGCTGTATCGAAGCTTTTATTCTAAAGTATGCTGTAGTATAAATAGATCATTGTAAACCTATTTGTATATTGCTTAAATCATTACAACCGATTGTAAGATTTTAAGATTGCATTGATGAGAAATTTGGTCTTATTTAAGATAGAATAGATATTTTTTATTTTAACTTATTCTCAAGAAGACAAAATTATTATCTCTTATGGGAAATAGTTAATTTGCTTTTATTACTCTTTCATAGTCAAGCCTCTGTTGAATATGGATTTTCTGTGACAAAAATTTGATAGTTGAAAATTTAAATAATAAATCAATTGTGGATAAGTGCATCATTAATGATCATGTCCAAAACATAGGAGGTGTCAACAATATAATAATTAGCAAAGACTTATTTAGTTTTGCTGCTGGTGTCAGGCAAAAGTATAAATTATATTAAGATGAATTAAAACAGCAAAGAAAGCAGCTGATAACAGAAGAAAAGCAAAAAGCACTTTTTGAAAAAATATGATGAACTGAAAATCAAATTGAAGCACTTGAAAAATAACATGTATGAACTTGGAAAATATACAATAGGAATTGCCGAGGAACCTGAAAGAACTAAAAATTAATTGCAAAATCAAACATTTTTCTCTGTGATGCTTCAGAGTAGTAATTATTATTCAGCAGTAATTATGCATTAAAATTGCAAGCTTTTAGAGATGGAAATTAAACAATTTTTAATAGCAATATTGTTCATGTGTAAATAATTAAAAAATGTGAAAATCTATTGAATGAGTTAAGAAATAGAAAAGCCTAGAATATGGATGTGAAATTGTATAGTTTTGAAAGAGTTTGAAGATAAACAGAAGAAAAATTTAAAATTGCTTTTATCAAATAATTAGTGGGAAAAGGTCACTCCTATAAACTATATCTATTAGTTGTATTATTTTTATTCTGAATAAATGTATGTATTTAAAAACAGATTGTTACACATATCTTGAATTACTTAATAAATTAATAGCAATATATTGTTATATATCTATTATCCATTATTTTATATAATGTATAATTCAGTAATGTAAAGAATATTGATTATTTAAATAAAAAATCTTTTCTGTTATAGCTGTAAATTCATTGAAGGCTTTTAAAGTAACCATTAAATATAATTCTAACCTAAATATAAATTATTCCCTTTTCTATTTATTTCTATTATTTACAAATGTAATTGAAAAATATTGCATGTACATAATAATATGCATATTTGGTTAAGAACACCTTTTAAAATGAGATGAAAAATTATTTAACTTGAATGTTGATGCCTCCTCAAAATTTTTGATTTGCATCCTAGAAAACTCCTGGAATTCAATTCTTGGAAATCTGTACAAACCCTGAAATACATAGTTGTATGTAAAATACCCTAATAATTGAAATTGGTAATATATTAAAGTTTGATCATTTTTATATTGTATAAGAAAATATATTTTTGGATATGAAGGAAATTAAATTATATTTTCTATGTCTGTTCTTTTTTCCTAGCAAGATAGATGTAAGAAATAATTCATTATAAATCTGGAAAAAATCATTTAAATATTGTATAAATCTTTGTAATTTAATTCTATTGTTTATTATTTTTCACTCTATATTTTAACATTCTTATTTTTATAATTTTTGATAACTATAAAAAAGGAAACATTTCAAAATTAGTTTTTTCACATGAAACATTTCAATAAAATGGAGCAGTTGATTTACTACGAATTAAATGTTCAAATCGATTTCCAATTTTTAAATTGATCACATATCTGTAAAAATAATTTTTGCCCAAGATGTATGTAAAAAATTTAAATTATAAATTATTGCATTGCATGTTATTAAATCAATATGTTGCTATAAAAATTAATTTTTTGAAAATAAAATTTTTTATTATGTATATTTGTTATTTGATTATGTTTTAGTGTGAAAAAACAAAATTCATTGCATTTGAATTTGATACCACTTACTGCCATTAAATTAAAATGAATGAATTATAATTATTTTACTCTTATCATTGTATAAACTAACAAATATATTTCTAAGATAGTTGGCTGCCAGTTCCATAGAAAACCTGAAGATTCTACTCCAAGATATACAAATTGGGCCAATTACTTAAAACTTGAGCAACTTTATTTACAAGTAACACCCATTTTCATTCTGTCAGAGTACTAAATTGTTCTACACATTTTAATATAATCAAAATGAATGTTTAAGATAAGTATTTATTGATAAGTTTTAAGATTGTATTTATTGGAGAACAAACTTATGAAAAATAAAGAAATTAAGTTATGAATGAAACTTAAAATGTTAAAAAATATTTTTAAATAAAATTTACAATTTTTTCATTTAAAATCCACTTTAAATATAAAGCTCATATTAAATAACTAATTAAAAATTATTACTGTTCTCATTATATTTTATTGTGGACAGTTATAATTTAATTTCATAATTTGAATATTCTTTCACAGCTTATTATATGAAGATATGATCTTTATTAAGTTGTTTAATAAATATAAACTAAGATTAAAAGAATGCATATAAATAAAATAAGGTAAAAGTGTTTAAAAAATATTAGCTAAAAGGTAAACATTTATAACTATGATAGTTCATTTTATTCATGATTTAAATTTTTAATATATGATATATGCCTTTAATGTAAAATAAAATATTTTGTATCTCTTTTTTTTAATTTAAGATTTACACAGCATTTGGACCCACAATAATTATGCCTACATGGTTTTGTCATAGGAAAGTATTTGATCAAGTTGGAGGTTTCTCTGAAATTGGAAAAGTATGTTTTTTTAAAAAGTATTTTTGTATCAAATTAAAAATATTTTATTACTGTTTCCAACTTTTATGTAAAGTTTTTGAATATCATAAAGAGTTTATATTAAGAAGTTCAATGCATAAGATATTTATGAGTGTCTTTACTTCATTAGAAAATGAGAAACTGTTGTTGTGGTTAAACTGTATGTCAGACAATAGATTATTTTTTATAATGAAGTATAAAAAAATTATATAACCAATGTTTCATGTTATTTATACTTATACATTGCAAAATATATATCGTCAACAAGCAAAAATCATTAAATATATCCAACAACTCTTGATTGCTGACAACACAAATAATATGGGACATAGGTTATGATTTGTTTTAAAGTTCAGCATAAAAAAATTCTGTTTTTTAAACATATATTTTATCAAAAAAGTTTATTATTTTTTATGATATGAAGGCAATTATAAATAATTGGAACACATAAATATTTATTTCTAAATTAATAAAATTTAAAAAAGTTCATTAATATAAATTTATTTGATTGTGAATAAACTTGTATTATAAAAAATAAAAAAAAGCATTTAAGAAATAAATGCTATACTTGTTACAAAAAATATATTACATTGATTATAGCTAAACAAATGTAGCAGTGCAAGCCTTTTTAAAATATGCGTACAAGACTATGATAAGAGAAATATATAATATTCAGAATTATCCAATAATTTTTATTCTGTGATTCATAATCCATCCACTGGAATTTCATCATTTTCAAATAATTGTTTAGTTAAAAAATACTTGTTTATGAAAAAATATCAAGAAAATATTAATATTTGAAAAGTATTTAAAAAAGGAAGAATAATTGAAAAATTAAATAAATTTTTAAAATCCAATTAAAGGTACATGTGCAATCCTATTTTAGAAATTACTTAAACTTTTTCATATATTGAAAAATCATGAATAGCTTCATTGTGAAAATTGTTAATTATCATAAAGCATTTTAAAAATAAGAAAAATAAAATATTCTGTGATCCTAACAGTAAAAAAGTTATTAAATGAAAATATTTGATTTCTTATAATTTCTTTTCATTATTTCATATCATTTTATATTATTTGAAACTGCAGTAATACTATTTTTGAATTTTACAGCTTTGAATTTATTTAAATCAAATCATGAATTATTGTGAATATTCTTCTCTGAAAATAGTATATTTCCATATTATAATGCTGATGCATTGTATTCTATTTCAGATAATGATTGACATTAATACCAATAGTTATTTGGCATGTTAAAGATAACATCTATCAACTTACTCAATTTTGTTTTTTGTTATCACTCCTTTCATTAACGATGATGAATTTTCCACTGTTAAAATTCTTAATAAAGTTAAGAAATAAATTAAGAAAAAGTAATTCCATTTTAATGAATAAAGGTAACAATTGATTCCCTGCTAACTGCCATGTCATTTCCAGTATTTGTTTGCATGCAATAAATAACATAGCACATTGTGGTAAACTCATTATATTGCTAAGAAATTTTAAGATCGTTTATTTATTTACTTTATATGTAAATAGTAAATACCATGAAGCCATGGTGACATAGTGATTGAGCTTCGCACTCTCAAGGCACTGGTCTGATGTTCACTCCTTGCCTTGGACTAGGTTGACTCAGCTTTTCATCCCTTCAGTTGGGCAATAAAACTGAGTACCAAGCATGTTTGGGAACTCAACACTGGGGATTTAGGCTGACCATCTAACCTGAGCATATGCTTTTCTCCCCAAGATCTTCAGTCACAAAAACAAAAATTGGCCCAGTAGGCCTTGACCTCACTGGGCTGCCATACCACAGAGTTAAGTTCAATTTAAGTATCTACCATGTGAAATGTGCAATATATGTCTTTGTCATACGATGGTTGTTATTAACCTTTTAAAAATAATTTAAATCAATTTATGAATGTGTTATATTGTGTATAATTACTGTCAGATTATTTTGTATATTAACTGTGTCTATTTTTAAATAAATCGTTTAGTTAAATGTCTTTTTCAGGGCACTCCTGAGGATCTTTTATTTTTTTACCACCATTTAAAACTCGGTGGACGTCTTATGAGAGTTGATGAAAATCTTTTAATGTATCGATACCATCCTACAGCAACCACTTTTTCAATTTCTGAGTAAGTAATATCACACATTTATAAGCATAACTTTCAAAAAATATTTTAAAGTGTATAAAACAGTACAATTTATTAAGCATATTCATAAAATCTTTGAAACTAGTTAATACTTAAATTCAATTAAATTTAGATTTGACTAACTGTGCAAATTAAATGTATCATTCAAATTATTTTACTAAATTATCTTCACTGCGGATAAATTTGAAAAATTTGATTAGATTTTCTACAAGAATAACATCAATTAAAATATCTTCATTGTGGTGGGTGGGGGGAAAATTTTTCAATTTAAGATTTACATGATTATGTTAAATAACAAAGCATATTATGTTTTATTTGGAGTAATTTTTACGATAAGTGTTCAAAATGAATAAAATTTTACAACATAATGTTAAGAAGGTATTTAATTATAGTTAAATTGAACAACATTTTAAATCCAAAAGTTTCTGTTACTTATCAATGAATCCCATCACTTTGAAATTTTAATCTTGGAAATAATATTTAATAATAATTGTAAGAGATAGGATTGTTTTAATAATAATAGGATTAGATTAATTAATTGATAGTTTTAAGAGAGAAGTTATATATATGGATTATTCTTGTTGAATTAGACAGTTATTTTGTTATTAAAAATGATGAAATTGTGTTGATATTAAGTAAGGACTGAGTAAAAAAATCTAATAATTAAAAAATGTTAAAATGAATAAAAATATTATTTTGAATTATAGTAATTTTTTTTAGTTTTTTCATTGTTTTTATTGAAATATTTTAAAGAAAACTACACAAATACTGCAGTTTTCATTGATTTTATTCAATTAAAAAAATCAAAGGAAGTAATATATAAAGAATTTCACCTGATAATATTTACCTATGCAGGTATTAGTGTACTATTTATATATTTATGTTAAAGTATAACCTATGTAAATAAGTCGTTAATTACTCGCATTAGATGTTAGCCTTTTAAATTTTTAAGAGTGATTTAATTATTGGTTGAAATTTGATCTGACAATGGCTCATGTATTTGTTAATATATATATGTATGTAGAGTGCGTGTGGAATACATAAATAAGTCTCTCTTACTCCCTGAAACACTCTCTCTGTGTTGCCTGGAAGCATATGCGATGCTCGCTGTCAACTAGCGACATCTATTTACAATTCTGAATCCTATATATATATATATATATATATTAAAAATATCCAAAATGGATAAAATTTATCACATGTGTTTCTTTGTGAAAACTGTGTAAAATATGTACTTAAGAGCAATTATGCTATCATTATAGTTGTCTGCTTTCAAAAACATTAATTTATTATTGATTAAAAATTTATGAAAACAACAGTATTATTATAAATTTTTAATAAGTCTTTAAATTTTCTAAATTTAAAATTTAATAAACTATTTATAGATTTCATATTAAGAGTTGCTGCAAAATTGGAGATAAATTCCAAATTATTCTAAACTTTCAAAGCAATATGGAAATTTTGAGATTCATTAGCATTTATGAAATTTAAAATGTGTTATTGCAAAATAACACCCTTCAGAATAAATAATAAAATATTAAATTTATCAAAATTGAAATTACTATAAATCAAATTTGTATTATAAATTTACTTGTTATAAAACTACATTTATTATAAAAGTTCTGGTAAAAACTACATTTATTATAAAAGTTCTGGTAAAATATTTATGTGCTTTGTACACGTTTATTGAGAGGAAAAGTTTCAACTGAGTAAAATCTATTAACATATTATCAATAGATATTTTTTTATTTATTATAAAATTCTGAAATTGCATTTTTGTCACCTATTGTTTTTATTTTATAGCATATTATAAATCTTTCATTCAATATAACAACAGCTTATGTGTAGTTATTTTTTTGTAAAAAAATGTGATTAATTTTAGTATATTATATTGAAATTTGATAAGACTTTATTTTGCTTTCATTTTAGATGTAAAGTATTTAAAACTTTATTTTTTTCAGAGACTTCTTTACTTGCAAAGGATTTTTCAATTTTACTTTGTTTAGTTTTATTTTGAAATTCCTGTTCTTTTAATTCCTTTTTAATCTATAATCTCATGCATTTTATTTTATTCTACAAAATTGGTAATTGGTGCAAATGTTTTTTATTACTATTGAATTAAAAAATGTCTACACTTTGAAAATACTGAGCCATATCAAAAATTTGTAACTTTACTTTTGCTAGTAAGTTACCAACAATTTTTAATATGTCTATTATATTTCTTACATTTTTGTATATAAAGTTTATGCCCTTTTTCATGCATTCTATTCTTTTTTTGATTTGTTAAAAAATCAAAAACTATATCATATCTTGGTTTTTTAAGTTAACTAACATTTTGAAAAATTTAGATATCTGCTGAGGGATTAAATTCCCAATGACATATTTTTTCATGTTAAATCAATATGAAAATGTGAAACCGTCTATTTGAAAGAAAAAGTTATTAAGATTTTGAATTAATAATTCAAAAGTCTGCAAATCATTTTAAACAGTGATAAAAATAGCAAAATATTGTGAAAAGTAAATTTTTTAAAGCAAATTATATTTTTTTCTGAAATTCTGGCATATTTAATGAGTTTATAATTCATTATACATTCAATAAATACTTCAAGTAATTTATATTTAAATTCATTAAATTGTATAAGGGCATGGTATAATTGAGCTTTCATTAGGTGGAACATGGTTTGGGGTAAATTCATTTGTTAATTCATTAATTTTTGTATTATTTAAATTGACTTAAAGCAAGTTTTTGAAATAGCTTTTTATTGTGTTGTTGTTTCTGCTGACAAGAAATCCTGAATCATAATCAACTGCAACATAATTTCATAGCAACATTACAAATTATTTATTTAACATGTACCTGTCATCTCATGTGAGTTTTTGTTTAAAAATGTACCTTAATATTTTTTAAATTTTAAATAATTTTTTTTGATATTTTAATTTTAAATTATAGCTTCCTTGAGTTTAAAATTAAAATTTTAAGAATAAATTGTTTAAAATTTTAAATTTTTTAATATTAACTGAAAATAAGAATTTCTGTTTCTTATTATTTTCAATTTAATCATTATTTCAGTTGTTTTCTTTTAATGATAAAAATCATATGATTCTTATTAGGAAATGAATCATTATCAAATCAGTTTATTTAATAAGCAGGTTTTTTTTCAATTTTTTTTTAACTTCTAATGATTTTTTAATTTAAGTAATAAAATGATGTATTTGTAAGATAAAAGTAAAAAAAAAAGAAAGAAAAAAGAAAAAAAGAAATATTTTTTATTTTTTGAAATAATATAAAAGTTTTTTAGAAAAATTAATTTATTTCTTGAGTGATTTTATGATTCAACGTATTCGAACTGAATCTGTGATATTATTATAATAGGTATTTGAATAATAATATTTCTATAATGTAGACTTTTAAAATGAACATTTAAGTATTTCAAGTTCTTAGTGATAACACATTTGGACATGTTAAAATTTTATTTAACTTTTCTATTAGTTTATTCATTTTCCTTTGTAAATAATATCCTTGTATATATTTTACATCACTATAATAGAGCTATATTTTTCAAAGTTTAAGGTGAAAAATTAGTTTTGTTTAGGGTAAAATTTCTTTATTAGTGAAACATTACTTGATGTTTTTTGGTTAACATATTAAGAAAAGATATTATTTTGATATGAAATTTTTAGTCTTTCTTATTACACATAGAAACGAGAAATAATCTAGAAATTTTATTTATAAAAATTGCTTTAATTTTATTATTTATGATTGTGTTTTTAAAATTAAATTAAAAAACAAAAGAAATTCCAATCTAAATCAAAATTTAGTTATGTAATTTCAAATTTTTATATTCAGTATTTATGGAACTGATTTTCTGTCTGAAATAAAAGTAGCTTTTTGTGCTTATTTTTCAACTTTTTATTCTTGTATTTAATTTCATGATATTGGAAAAGTACTGTTCATATTCTTACCAAACTAAATATCATGAGACTAGAATATATGATAATTGTTGAATTTATTATAATTGCATTCATTTGTTAAATTTTCATTGAAAATATTTTTGAGCACTTGAGTAATATTTGCTTTCATCAAAAATGTTTTGATGTCTCATTTTTTTATATTAAAAATAAATATTTGTTTTTTAATGGATATTTTTTAACAGATTCTGTTTTATAAAGATGAATTCATACAATCAGATTTTATTGTATATTATATTTTATATTAATATTACTATTTAATTGCTGTAAATTTTTGTTTTTCCTTTGCTCTTATATATTATATTTGTAACTATTCAAAGAGATATGTTAAACAATGAGTGTTTTTTAAAAAAAATTTCAGCAGCACTTTGTGATATGGAAGAAAATTTTGTGTTAAATTTTTTTTATTCTTTTAAATGATTATTATATGGTAAGAAACATAATAAAAAATTTTACTTGCTTTTGTATATTTAATCATATTTTGCAAAATTATCAGAATAAATTAAAAGTCAAATTTTGTACCTGTTTTGAGAGCATATAGTAAATTATAAAAAGATTAACTGCAATTGTTTTTAATGATTTGTGCAAGTTAATAAAAAATACTTATTGTATAGATTCATTTAAGCATATTACATAATTAATTCTACAGTAATAAATTTGAAATGGCTTCATTTTTGAATTATCATAATCAGAATTAACTAAGAAATTATCTGGGAAACAATGAAAATAAAATTATTTTTAAATTCTGCCAATTTTTTCTTTGTTTGTACTGATGTAAGATATTTTGCAGTTAAATTTTTTTTACAAATTTTCTTGTCATATACTTTTTAAATTTTTATTTTTTAACAATTTTTGTTTTGTTTTTACAAAAATTTATACAATATACCAACAAATATTTTAGTGTTAATTTTTTTTCATGTTATCTATTTCTGTAATTTATACTCACTAGAGCTTAAATATTTCAAATTTATTTAGATTAATTTTAATGAGACTTTTTTAATATTTTAATGGTATAAAAATTAAATTTATTATTTTAAATTTCATACCAAGTATTAAAATGATCTTTGTGAATTATATTTTAGAGATACTATATGGAAAATAAGATTAAGAGAATTAGAAGAAAATGTTTTAAATAAATGGTCTCACTTCACAATTTGGAATGCTGGAAAGCAGGGTAGGAAGTTCTATAGGTCATTATCTTCTGAAAATAGAGCAAAAGTTAGTATTATAGATATGTGTTATTTAAATTTCAACATGTGTGTGTCAGTAATTATGCATATATATATTTATTATTTCCTTGTCTTTATTCTACTAAGGATTTTTTTTTGTAATTTTTACTAAAAAAAGACTAATTTCTTAATTATCAACTAACTATTTCATTAAAAATGTTTTACAGTTAATATTTTGGAAAAAATTTTAATTTTTCCAAATGTTTGTTTAGATATTTTTTTAAGTTTATTTTCAAATTAAGATTATACTTTTTATTTTAAATAGACTGTTGAAAGTGGAATGCCAGCTCCTCTAGATTAGATTGAATGAATTAAATAACTAATCTTTCATTTTTGCTTAGAATTATTATAATAACGACATGTGTGATTCATGATTTTTAAAATGTTATAACTCATTTGATAAACATTTTGGCATTTTAAATTTTTTGTTATTTATGTATTTTATTTTTGATTTTGAAATTCCTATGAGTAAACATTTTTATTTTTTTAGGTGCAAGCATTTTGTGATGTTGATGTTAAGAAACTTTCTAAAGGGATTTACATTTATGAAGAAAGTAAAGTAAGTAATTTTCAATATATTCACTGGAAATTACTTGGTGTAATAATTGTTTTCCTAAAATTATTTTAACAATGAATATATATATATATATATATATATATATATATATATATATATATATATATATATATATATATATACATACATTCGTCAATTTAAAAGTGTTATCAATATTGAAAGCAGTAAATTGATATAAAATGAATATAATTTTAGAAATAGTAAAAATTACCAAACGAACATTTCTCAATTCGTTTTAAATATTGTTTTGACTATATAGAGACTTTATATTCAAAATTTAAAAAATGATATAATTGATAATTTTCTTTAAATTGGTATATTCTCATGAGGTTTTCATTTTAAATATTGATATTAAATTTGAAATAATAGTTTCATCTAAAAATTGTTGTGCATTTATATTATAAAATATCTTGAAAATAATCTTTTGTTGCTTAAAATTTAGTTTATTTTGAAATTGAAGAACATTAAATATAAGAAACTTAAGTATATTGATTTATTATTGAATTTTGTTTTCAGTATTTGTTTAAGGTGAAAGTAAAGTAATTTTCATTTTATTAAATTTTTATATGTCAGATCTTAGTATTAGATTATTAAAATTGGATTCATAAAAAATTTTACTTTTATTATCATTGATTTATATTACAGGCAAAAGTGTATAGCAATAATAAAACACTTAATAGTATGTTGTAAAGTCATTAAATGTAACTATAAATGATTTGCAGAGTATAATTTGTATCTTTTTTGTCTGCTACATTTAAAAATTTATTTTTTGGAATACTGCTTAAACTAGAAAAAACCATTTTAATTTACTTTGTGGCAGCAGATGTTACGAACATCATTATAAGAAATGTGTTAAATAATACTCAAATGTTACTAAGAAAAACTATATTTCTTGCAAAATGCCTAATAAAATATCATGCAATACTAAAATAGCTATTACTATTAAATTTCTATTACTTTTCTTTATGGTATTTTTAGTTCATATTTTGATAATTGTTTTTTTTTTTTTTTTTTTTGGTACATCTACAGTCAAGATTCATTACTTATTCTCCCATTAAAGTTTTTATACACTTTAAGGTCCTTATTTGTTATAATATTCGTTGAATTTAATTAAGATGAGAAAAAAATTAATGTTTACTCATAAAAATCAGTTTATTTAATATATTATAAACCAATATGTGCTTAGTATATACATGCCTTGGAAGAAAAGGCCGCGCCACATTCAAAAGAAGATTTTTCTTAAATTAGCAATAAAAAGTACTCAGTATTAAAAAATTTTACCCATTTTTCTGTAAGTTTTTTTCCCCTAAAATTTAAATTAATTAAAAAAGGGAGCATGTGTTTTGCCTAGGATATTATGATTTGAAAAAATTATGAATTATTAAGAAGCAGTTTTAATTATTCTGCTGTATTTTTCTTTCCATTTGTTCAGCAAATAAACAGTCCAGGCTGCTGATCAAGAAAAATTTTCCATGACTAGCATGTATATATAAATTTATACTGGATACTGGTATAAAGATTTTTAATTTATATATAAACTATAAATCTTTGTGTTCCTGTATTTAATATATATGTATGTAAACAATCTTGTTATCAAAAATTTTATATATATATGAATTAAAAATATGTATTCTGTATATATACATGTATACATGGTAGTTATGAAAAGCATTTCTTGATCAGCAGCCTAGATTGCCTATTTACTCAATAAATGAAAAAAAAATTATATTGTTATTTGAATATTTGTGTTGGAGATTGTGAATAAGGGAGAATTCTTATGGATATGATTACACTGTAGATATTTCTAAATTTTTGAAGAGAAAACATTTTTTACTGTCAAATTTGTGAAAATACTGAAAAACCATTAATTTCTTTTTAATGATACAAATACAGTGATAATCGGTTGCTAAAACATTTTGAAAAAATGGATCATTGTAAATTGCTTTTGGCAATGCTGTTTGGAGAAGTATTGATATACTTTGTTTAATTCATGGGAATAAATAATAGAATCACCAATTGAAAATACAATATGCAATGTGTAAATTATGATGAAGCACATGATATGCCAATGAATGACACGTAAAACTTTAATAATCAGTGCTAGAAGAAAGCTTCTTCACTTATGTACTTTCATATGTGTCAAGAAAATGGGATTTACCAGGATAGACTCAGATTTACCAACCAGGAGAATTGATGTATCTGTTTTTATTGGAGCAGCATAATTTATTGGGAAAATAATAAGCTAAGGTAAATTCTATGTTTGTCTAAGAGTGCTAAGTTAGTTAATAATTGATGAAATATTTTCTTGATTGAAGTCCTTACTTTGAAGTCCTCATGGTCACTTTGATCCTCTGACTTCACAGATGGATTTTTTGTTTTGAAATAATCTTAAAGTATTAGATCGACTAGATTTGTCAACCTTAAAGAGTACAAGGAAACATGAAATTGTACAGATTTCTCCAACTATGTTATATTAGCATTTTTTGTATGTAATGCAATATTTGTGAAGGTAGTCAAATTGTGAATGTGTATTTTCAATAATTTTTTTTTTAATCTTTTGTATAGTCATTAGTTTTTTATTATGACCTCTGCATATGCTTTTGCCATCATCATTTGTGCATTGTTATATTACTTATTCAAAAAATCAATCAATTTGCTCTGAAAAATAGTATATTTTGTTAATCGAAGTGCTTCTAATTTAAACATAACAATAATAATTCTATTGTCTTCTATCATCACCATCGCTAGTACATAATTTCAAACAATATTGTCTGTAACTTTCTTTCAGAGAGTGATCTATAGCCTTTTTATAGTTTATATATCAGAGAATTTTTTTTAACCTCTTGTGTTATATCTATATAAAAATACATAAAACATTCTTTTACATTTATAGGAATTTTAGATTTCATTCACCATCTTTTATATTTCTCAATGAGTTTGATTCATTCATTCATTGTCGTGTGCCAGCTAGGCTGGCACACGACAGGAAAGAAAGAAAAGAAAGACGACTGAAAAGGGGTGCGCTGCTCCACTTTCCCAACTGAACCATATTTTGGTGTGGAGTCCGACTTCCTCAGTATACACATGCCACAGGGACCCGTTTATAGGGTAGGCAACCATTCACACCTCATTCATACAAGGAAATGACAAAGACAGGATAGATAGAGAAAGTACATCCACGCCCGAACCAGGATTTGAACCCAGGACCTCCTTATCCGTAGTCAAGCACGCTGACCACTAGACAAGTTGGTCGGCAATGAGTTTGATTTATAATCTTTATTCATTTGTTTTAAATATTCAGAAAAACTCATATACTGAGCATAATTACCAAGGTTATTTCCTTTTTCAAGGGAGTTTATCAATTTATCTTATTCTTTTAGAATGATTGTAACATATTTTTAATATATGCATTTTGTGTAATTTCAATGAGGTTGCAAATTTTTTTAAAAATTTAATTCCACATATGATAACAAATTATAATATATATATATATATATATATATATATATATATATATGAAATAGTTTTCATTTTGCAATATTATAGATGTGATGAAATTTTGCTGCCAGAGGAAAAATGTAAAATAATACTTTTTTCATTTGACACTGTACTAACATTTTAATTTAGGACTTGAACTAAATATTGTAATCATATTATAACTGTTATTAAGAATATTAATTTTTAATTTTTTATCTAAATACATTATTTTTCAATAAAAAATGTTTTTTAAAAGCAATTTATTGAGATATGGAAGAGTTTGGTTATTTGTAGTTATATGAATTATTTGAATTTGATACTTTGTAATATACCAAATGTGTAAAAAGTAATATTTAATATTATGGTTATGAAATGTTGTTACTGATAAATAATTTTTATTGAGATTATTAATTTATAACAACCACTTGTTTATTATCCACTTGATCATTCAGAATTTTTAAAATTATTTAGTTTTGTGAATTTATTTTAGTAAATAACTAAACTTTTCATTATAAACTTTTTTTAATGTATTTTTAGGAGGTTCCAAAACCACACATTCCTATAATTCACTTCAGCACTGCAAAGCCTCCATTTATACTATGTGTTAAAATAGTAAGGTCTTTATTTAACTTCTGTGTAGATAATTGATTTTTTTTTTTTAATTTACACTTTTTTTATGATTGAATTTTTTTGCTGAATTATTTTATTTAATTTTATTTGAGCATTATAAAACAATTTAAGTTAAAAAATTTTACATTACAAAGTCAGTTTAATTTTTTTTAAAAAAAGCAGACTAAAATTTAGAAATGAATGTGTATAAGTGATTTTGAATGTCAAATCTCCTTTATCAATTGTCTGCATGTGATCTTTATTAATATTCATGAGTTCATTCATTTAAAGTTTGTAAAGGTATTTATTTTGTCAAGATGTTGTAAAACGTTATATTTTTGTGCTAAGAAAATGTCTTATAAAACTCTTAAAATAATTAGCAAAATTTTTGGTTTAGTTACTATCAAACATGTTAGTTCTTACAAAATAGTACAAATTGGTCACCAGGACAAATAAAGATTGGTGAACAAAATCACATGTTTAGACAATCCTGGTAATTTTCTGATGCGTCTAAGACACTGCACTTGAAAATATCTCTCTTTTGAGAAATTCATTATGACATCATTTTCCATCACTGTACTTTATGTTTTGCTTATCATAATTAGTGTTATTGGTGTTTAGCATCAACCTCTATCAATTACTTTATTTTCATTGTGTATGGCTTTCATTAAATTGATTATGTTAATCAGATCTGATTACTATTAATCAACAAATCTGTTTTTACATCATTTGAATTTAGCTAATTAAATCACAATTCTCTTATAAAAAATTTTTTAAATAAAATTCATCTTCAATTAAAATACCTAGTATATTTAGCTTTTGCAGTTTATTTTAAAATACAAACTTAACCTCAGAAACTGATATGAGGATATTTGATACAGTATTAACATAAACATTTTGGAATATGTATTCATGGCTATGTATTTTTTTTTGTTTGGGTGTAATATTCAGTTGTAATGATATTATATAATGTTGAAAGACAGATATCATTTAAATTATTGCAAATAATTTGTGCAACACATACATGCACATATATACACACACTCACATGTATATGTATGTATATATATGTGTATATGTGTTTCTATTTAAAGAAAATAAAATTTAAAATGAATCACCCTTTTTAATTTTATAAATTTTTTTATTTTCTTTAAATACATATATTTATTAGTATTTGTCATTTTTGATTAGTGGTCTGTATACATATATTTCATTTCATATGAAAAATTAATATCTCAGATTACTATGTAAATGTATATTTACATAAAAGTTTGCTTCTATTTTCACATTTTATTTAATCAAATTTATTTGTTTCAATACAATATCGAATTACATACAAATAGAAATCAAAATTTTACAAATGTATTTAATTTAAAATGTGATTTATATAAGATATTGTACATAATTTATTTTATGAGAGGCTGCAATTAAAACTTAGTCTAGAATTTCAATTTTTATTATTCACAATATGATCAGTATTACAATCTCTAACATATTAAATATCATTAGTATTTGCTATTTGACTGCTCTATATGTGTAGTTACTTATTTGCTAATGAACATTATTTGAACTGAAAATCATGCAACACAGAATTTATCTTTCAATTACTAATTTTACTATGTAATGAATTTAGGTTTTGCTATCAATGGTGCTAGTATGGCGTTTCAATCAAAAATCTTATTAGCTTATATTTGACTTTAAGCTTTTGTTTGATTTTTCAAATCTATTCCCACCTGCTCTTAATATAGTTTGATTATGCCTATGATGACTATTGAGCTATTGATTTGGGTTTAGGAAAATTAATAAAAGAGTAATTAAAGAAAATATTTTATAATTTTGAATAAATATACAGAAATAATCATGAGTGTTTGGAAAGTAATCTATCCTCATCCTTGCTGTTTCGATTTTCAAAGTTCTATTTTATTAGAAATATTACTTGATAAAAATTGTTAAATAAAAATTAAACTTTATTTATAATATTGAATGCTCTTAAAAGTGCCACTATGAAGAAAGTGTGGATACAATGAACTGTGATACATATCACCAAGTTGCTGTAGACAGTTTAGGAGTAGTTGTTGTTGCTGCAGCAGCATACTTCCCTGTACCTAGGTCTAAGTTGGGCTCTACCTGTTAATTAGGAACAACCAGCTGGAGTCTTCATGATTTTGAAGCAGAAGACCCCCAATTCTTGGCCTGCCACCCCCAGAGGTATCATTTCCTTGGTGGACATTGCAACTACGCCCAGTTTTAACATGTCGCAGTCACCATTAGTGAACATGATAGATCTTCATTTAAGCCGGTATTTGAACTCACTACCTTCTGAAAATGAGAACGACACTCTAACCAACCAAGCTACCTCTGCCTATAAATAGTAGTTTAATAATAGTAATATATAAATATATATAGTGTTTGCTGATTGATTTTGGCTGTTTTCGCATGCGAAGTGATATATTGGTCATTCACTGAGCTATTTTCCTGCGATTCACCAATCAGCCTTTCTAACAGCTACTATGATTTCAAAAGCTTTCCATGTATGTGGAGCAACTCTATTGATAATTATGTACTCATCAGCTGAATTCATCATATTACGCCTTTTTAGCTTTCCTTGCATTCTTAGATGTGTGAAATCTTCCAGATAATTTTTCCAGCCATATTTCACAAAAGAATTCACTTGTAACGAACATCTTTGTTTGTGTCTGCATCCTTCATAATTGTGTCTTCATCATAGTAATCCTAAGCTGAGAATGCCAAACACAAGCATTTTGTTTACACTTAAATCTCCTGCAACATTTTGGGTATGAAATTTGCATGCGTTTGACCTTTCTACTGTATTTCAAGTTTGTCCTACTCATCAAAAAAAAAAAAAAAACCCTTTTCTGCAATTTCATGGCTATCATTGCAAAATTTACATTTTTGCACACCAGAGTATTTCTGCTTAAGAAATATTCATAAATAAATAAATACAATTTGTCCTTTAATCACAAAGATTTCCATTGTTATGAGGGAGTACATACACATATAACAGTTCAGATGAGTTCCGGACTGTAGTTAAATTAACAGGTTTGGAATACTCACCCATCACATTGGTAAATAATCAGGAGTTTACTGTATTACATGTTCATAACAAATTACATTTTGGTTTAATTACAAATACAGTAACATGTAATTTAATTATCAAATGTGTAGAATATAATAATTCAACTGAATAGAAGTAACATAAGAATATTTCCATTAAAAGAGAGAAAGAAAAACTTTTTACTATAAACCAGTCTTTTATTATATTTAAATTACTTTATTTTATCAGCAGTAATGCTTCTATCTATATATATAAAAATTTCGTGTCACGATGTATGTTCCCGATAAACTCCGAAACAACTGAGCGGATTTTGAAAAAATTTTGTAACCATTTATAATATGGTCCAACTTAAAAGATAGAATAGTTTTTATCTCTTAATTATTGATCTCAATATTTATTATACGACATTAGTGTTTAATTATTGGTTAGTTCTGAAAGTTCCTAATAGATGGCGGTTTTGCATCTAAGTTGCACAGGTATTCGGCAGATGGCGACGTGTTTATTTTTCTAGATTATACCATCTTCCAGAGAAAATTAACTTGCGCGCGCAAGCGTGTGGTTAAATGTAGAATTTACATATATTTTCATGATGTATATAATCATACTATAACAATTTTTCGTGAATCATTTTCCTAATTATACTTTGTATTGTTTTATTATTGTGCAGTGTTCAATTTGAATATTTTTAATATTATAAATAGTAAAATAAAATTTTATTTATTGCTGTTTTTCTCTACTAATTTTCATACCACTTCGAAAACATGTAAGTATTTCTCGATAGCCTTTTATTTATTTATTATTTTTATTTTATAATTTGATAATTGGCTCTGGAATCGTGCTATTTTGGCAGCAAGAAATGTTGATGTGAACGAAATTAACTTCCATATACAACAGATGTTGCCCGGTGATTTGATGTCTTTTAAATCAATCGACACAGTTATTGATGAAAACGAAGCCGTAAACTTTCCAATTGAATTTTTGAATTCTCTGGATATGCCAGGAATGCCATCACACAATCTTCAATTGAAAATTGGTTCACCAATTATTCTTCTATGTAAGTTAAACCCACCTCAATTATGTAACGGTACACGCTTAGTCATAAAAAAATGACCGAAAATATTCTCGAAGAAACAATTTTGACAGGAAAATTTAAAGGAGATATCGTCCTGTTGCCATGTATTCCACTTATAGCGTCAGAATCTCCAATACCGTTTAAAAGGCTCGAATTTCCGATTTGTTTAGCTTTTGCGATGACCATAAATAAATCTATAGGCAAAACAATGTCTATTTGCGGTTTGGATTTGAAAAACACATGTTTCTCACATGGACAGCTATATGTTGCCTGCTCACGTGTAGGAAAACCATCAAATGTCTTCGTGTTAGCGAAAGATAGGTTAATCAGGAATGTTGTACACAAAGTAGTACTTAGATAATTTTTAATTTTAATAATTGAAAATTGAAAAAAATAATAGTTCGATGTCAATGTTATCTACCTCATTTATAACAATTTATTTTTAGATGTTTTTAATTAATATAGTATATTTTGTAACTAAGTCACTGATTACAAACTTTAATTTAATATAAGATGAATAAAATGTAAATTCGGAAAGTTTATGTTGGTTTGTGCTTAATTTTAAAATTTCGATACTTTACTTATTACTTTTAAATTTTTGCGAAATGTTTTATTTTTAATCTCATATGAATGAAACTATTTTAAATTTTTTTAGAAAATATTAATTTGATTGAACCCAAGAATTAGTAAAAAATTGATTCAATTTATTTTAAAAACTCAACCACTGCAATGCGTGGCTGGGTCAGCTTGTATTTAAAAAATGTTTATAAAAATAATTATTTCTTTTAAATTTTGATATTTATGTTACTTTTTTGTTCTGATAATTTTTTAAAAACTCCTTTATTTCCTTATTAAAATTTCATTTTTGAATACTGTGCATTCTGTGAAGAGAATGTTTAGTTAGTGAAAGTTCGCATATTGACCAGCATGCTTCCTAGACATGAATTGAGTTCTTTTAGTTATAGACGGAAGTTGGCTGGGGGACTCTACATAATTTAAAAATAGGGACCAAACAGGAGAATTTCAATACTAAACTTGTCACTCACAAAGATATCATTTCACTAGGGAGACATTGCGACTATGACTTGTTTAATGTTCCCCAGTCACCTTTTTTGAACATGACAGACTTTTGGTTAAATTAGTAATCGAACACACCATCTTCAAACAGTGAGAATGTAACCCTTACCAACCAAGAAACCACAGCTTCACATTTAATCAGTACAGAATTAAAATGATATGTTTAAAAAATTTTAATTTTTATGATATTAAATAGGATAGTATTTAATATTAAAACTTACTATTTATTATGAAAATAGAAGCAAACATTCATAACTTTTTCATTTACATTTTTATAGTGAAATTATAATATTTGTTTTGCATTATTTCTTTATAAATTTAACTAAAATTTTAATTATTTTTTGAATTCATTATTATACAATATTAGATAATATAATTATATAAAACTGTATTTATACATTAATCCATTGAGTACATTTGTTCTACCAGATTGTTATGTATTTCCTAAGTTTGTTTTAATTGCTTTATAATTCTAATTTACTTGAATTATCTGATCATCATGTTAATACATAGGATCATGAATAATCTCAAGTGAATGAGTTTTTGCATAAAGTATATTGATTTTATGTGATTAGAAAATTAAATGTTTCAAATGGAAAAAAAATCAGGTAAATATGAACCTAAACAATTAAGAGAATAATCATGAAGATACATTGATTTTGAAATGGTTATTTTGCAAAAAAATTATAAAGCGTTCTGCTATAAGTTTGCCATTTATATTAATTATTAAACAATAACTGTAGTACAAATAAAAAATTATAAATTTTTTGTTAAGTTGTGAAAAAATATAGGAATAAATGGGAAACATGCTACTAACTTCTTTTTCATATATGAATAAGATCATATATAATATTATTCTTATGCTATAAACATTTTTATGAGGTAAGAATTTTACTACTTTATGTGATTATTCATAAAGTATTTTTATTCTTTTCTTCTACTATTTATTCATGACAATTATTTGTATATGCTTGGAGAGCTTAAATTTTAGTTTTTGTAATTGCAAAATTATATAGCATGTACTTGGCTCAACTGAATATACAAATATACTTAGTTATTCATGTAATATTCAAAACAAATTTTAATTTATTAATCCTTATTTTTCAATAGATTTTATAATTCAGTTTATCTTACAGGATATGACTAAAGGCTCTTTTGAAGAAAACTTGGCATCTCTAAATTTAACTGAAGGGAAAGATTATTTTCATTTTAGCTGATATTTTTATATTAATAAACTCAACTACATTTGATTAATGTATACATTTTAAATTGTTACATTTGAATAAATATGTTTTATACTTATTTTTGTAGTGTTTTAACTTAAAATTTTTTTGCATGTATAATAAATGTTTTATATATTCTGTTGATAAATAATATTAAATTACTTTTATTTTGATGTCAATTTTCTTCATTCGTCTTCATTGCCTTTTTTCAAGTAAAATTATCAACTTGTTGTTTATAAGGCAGCATATTGTCTCGGATTAATTTTTGCAGCAAAAACTCGAAGATAGTCGACACAGAAAATCATAACAGCTTTCTTTCAATTGAGAGTGTGCAAAATTTTTTCAGTTCCCATGAACAAATCCAAATCTTGATGTTAACAGTTCATATTTTTTTAAAAGGGTAATCACATGAAATTGTAGATGAAATTTCAGACCACATGTCAACTTAAAAAAAAAGAAAAAGAAAAACTAACTCTTGCAACTCATCTAAACTCTTGCAAGAAAAACTAAACACAAGCTTTGCATTGGAAGCTTTTGATATTAGGCATTACCACAGCTCTTAATCCAAGTAAAACTGCACACTTCACTTGATACTCCCGTGAGTTTTTAATGAACCCTTACAACTGTGGAAAATTTCTATTTAAACACTTGTTGGAGGATAGAAAATTTTTCGAATTCGGTTTGTGCCCAGAAATTTGTCAGCTTTTTGATAATGGCTGATTCATACTTGCAGATTTAGTCAGCGTAAACGTAGCAGGACAGTCATATCCTGCTACTTTTACGCTGATCCACGTTTACGTTAGTCAGAGAAATCCAGCCACGAAAACACACTTAGCAAATCATTTCAACGGTGATATTAATTACATGCCACCTACATTTGGTCACCTAACATGCCTATTGACAATGGTCAAAAGTACACTTTTTCATCTAATGAAAGTGAGAGACTTATGAAGTCCTTGTAATTGTGTGAGTGTTTGCCCTCAGGTAGGGTGAAAGTGTCCTAGAGCATTTTTATATGTGTATCCACTTTTGACTGTTGACAAATATGATATGAGTTTTTGTAGTACTATACTATCAGGATGAACTAAATTTTGCCAGTGATTAAATTTACTCCTAGGAAGCATAACATGTATAAATTGTCTGGAAAAGCTTGTTCATACATGACATATAAATTGTATAACTGACACGTTGGATTGACATAATTAGTAGAATAAAAAAAAAGTTTATATTCTGAAAACTACTAAGCTCTATGTCATTTTGTTATGTTTTTGTAAAAGTCTTGAAATCTAAATCTGAACTTGAGATTTGACCATCTTAATATGCAGTATCAGAAGTAGTTTTGATATTTACTTGGCATATATCTATGCTAAATTGAGAAATGTAATCAAGAAGAATAGTAAAAATATTTGTCTGGATTCCATTTAAAAGCATATATAAAGCTTTAGGCTTATATAAATAATAAAATTTTTCTCACCTTGTCTTGGTGGATGGGCTTGCGTGTTCCAGCAACCCAAAGAGCTATGCAGTAGCTTAGCTACTGGCAGGGTCTCCCTTGCCGGACAGGTCTTTGTTGGGTAGGAGCCAGACCAAAAAAGATACCTAGGAGAAGGAAAACTCCAATCCAAACCCCAGCATCATTACTCCATTTTAGGAGCGGCTGGATTGTTGATCTGCAGACCGCATGCATATTAGCAAAGTCAGGCTTCAACCCTGTGGTGCACCAGGTACTTTGTATTAAACGAAGCTGCTAATTTTCCCCTTGGCTATAAATAGTTCGCTTATATCTTAAGAATTAAAAGCGTACGACCTTATGGATCTGATCTGATTTCAGATCAGAGGAATTAATAATAAGAAGATAAAACTTTTCTCCTCCTGCATGTAAATGAGAAGTTTTATTGAAATAGTGAAAATTTCTATCTTATTTGACCATTTTTATTAGATTTTTTAAAGCTTCATAGAAAGAAAAGCAGTGAGCTGTCACTCATGTTGATTTAGTTGCATAAGGTTCAACTGCTGATATCTTTATCACTGGCATTTATAGAGATGTAAAAGGACCCTGTACTGTTCCTTTCCAATGTACCATGATCCCTGTGTGCAAAAGAGAAGCGTAATTGCTTTTTTGAAGATTGGATATGATCTAGGTCAATTACAATTTGAAATTTCGATTTTGCAATACGCAAGTGATCGAGTACAAGTCTGCGAACTTTAGTTGCAAGAAAGTGTTGCCGGTTGTTTGAATATAGATAAGTAATGAATGTTTAATCTCTTGATATTGGAGAAGACGTCTAACTACATTCAGAAAATTGTTTCAATAGGTCATGATAAACTGTGTCACTCATCTTTGTTTTAATAGAACGCATACCAGGAAAAATGCAATGGCTATTAAGATTACTTTTTGTATCAAACACTTTGCTTGCTTATATCAAGAACAAAGAAGTTATGCATAAAAAAATGTAAGAATCTCGACCTCATCAATTTCTATTATATTTCTTTATCGCATTTCGTCCTAATATAAAAATAAAGCGTTATTTACCTTAAAAATAAATAATCCTAAATTTCATTATTAGCCATTGCCTTTTTAAACAAATTGTTTTCATGAAACATAAATCATGGAGTAGCCTTTGCAGAGCAATTTATGATAAACATTTGGTTCTCTCAAGCACGCCATGTAATGGTCCTACTAACCGAACGAGGAAGATGTTAAGCTTCCTGATCCTGTTTTCTTGCCAGCGTTTGAGAACACTTCTGTAATAATAAAATAAAAATAGTGTATTTTAGTTTGCAATTGCCATAATTTTCATTCTTATATGCCCATTTTAGTAAACATTGCAATTATTCGGGCCTCTCTTTGTCATGAGATAGTATTTCTTATTTGAATCACTTAACCTTAGAATAGTTTTCATAAAAGTTCGTGTCCAAACGAACGTATGGTTGTGTCAGGTCATGAGAAAGGTATCGAAGGTAATGAAAGGGCTGATGAACTTGCTAAACAAGAATCGTCTTTTGCTCCCATCGGTGCAGAACCTTTTTGTGGGATCAATTTGAAGACCGCAAAAACCAATGTTCTTAGATGAGAAAAACGGAAGATGTATGAAGCTTGGCTCAACACTCCTGGTCAAACCCACGCTAAAAGTATGGTCTGTGGATCATCAGCGAGGATTGCCTCTGAAATTCTAAGATGCTCTAGGCAGAAGATACGTTTAATCGTGGGCTACATAACTGGGCACTACTATTTCAGAAATCACCTCCATAAAATGGGACTGTTTCAGCAAGACCCATCTGCAGAAAATGTCATACGCAAGAGAAAACTGCCAAGCATATCATTTGACGAATGCGAGGCTCTTGCCCTCCCTAGATTAACTTCTTTAGGCATCAGCCATACTAGAGAGTTGCACCGATACTCCATTAAAGGGTTATATTGGACTTAATTAATAAAGTGGGTGACCCGAGCAACTGGAACTAGGAAACATTGGGTTTGGAGTTAATAGTACAAAATGCTGATAAAAGCAGAGGTACCCAATGACATACAAACCCAACTCTAAGATGAAGTCAAGTCATGAGGAATTAGAATTACATAGGAACAGGGGATGGAAACGCGATCATGACAGTGAAATTGCATCGAGACCACCACGTAAAGAAAAGATAATAAACAATGTAAAAAAAGTTATTTTACAACAAAAAATAACAAATACAAATTATAATAAGTGCTCAAAATTGGCCTCATTGTTTTTTATGTATAACAATAACATTAGATTTTAAAGTAGTTTCATGGTTAATAATATACAAAACAATTGCAAATAAAAAATAAAATATATCTAAACATTATTTTGATTTCGATTATAATTTAAGTTCAAATAGAAAACACATTTTTATGGTAACCAAATTTTGTTCTGACAAATAACAAAATATAAGAAAAATCAAAGTTACAAACACCGTGACTTTTTGAAAACATCCTTGATAAAGAAAGAAATTAAAGGTTTGTTGATAACAAAAGATAAAACGGTAACGATTGAACTTCAAGAACAGAAGGAATCAATGAAATTTAATCTCAATTATGTATAGTAAGTAAATTCTTAAACGAAAATGCAATCAAACAGCTTAGAAAAATATGCCGCCATATTGCATTTAACTTGCTATAATATATTTTGGCAAAATCTTGGCAAACCCTATCGGTCAAATATTGGCTTATCTAGGCATGCTGTATACTGGGAAAAAATTGACGCCCATCATTGATTCATTATTGGGATTATCTTTATCAAGTTTGCCAATATTGAGCCAAGCTATTTTGCTACTTGGGGAAGGGCCGTTCAACACATAGTTAGTGTTCCGTGATGTAGATACTTGTAGACAGATTCCGTCTAAAAGCATTTAATACGGTGTTTTCGACATCTACTGTCTGTGTCGTATATTGCCAGCCGATGTAGCTGCTGATTCCGAAGGATGCTACCGCCGCTGCACAATCGGCGATATATATTTGTGCGAGCAACCTACGGTCGGGACATCAGTTCGGGGGAACTATTGTACATACAATTGTACCGCTCGCGTCCATTGCCATCCACAGTTCCATACACATGCCCCACATAACACAAGTACGTTTATGGGATATCTGCATGTCATATGGATGATCCACCGTAATCCAGGGGACATCCATTAGAAGCTCAAATGATCGAGTGGATCATTCACTGACCGTCCAGAAGACATCCACGGAACGTCTAATGGACGTCCACAGGTAACCTCTGATGGACGTGTTTTGGATATTGTCACGTGACATAAGTAGTGACGTCACGAATCTGGCACGGGAGAATGCGCATGAGCTTCCAATTATATGCTAATGTTTTTTATGAATGGCCCTTTCTTCTCCAGTTACCAATATTTTGATAGTCACTTGAAAATCCTTTATTCAGCTAAATTGGCTAAACGAAAACTAACTGTACTTAATATTCAAAAACATTTATTTTCATTTTACTTCATAAATTTTAATATTGAAAATGGATCTAATTTTGCAAGGATAAATTTTATTAAGATAACTAACTCATTTTCTGTCATAGGAAATATTTCAGATTTTAATTTTATTTAAATTTCTCTACTTAAAGAAATAAAAATCAACAGATTTACTTCATAAAATAATTTCATTAAAGTCAATTCACTGTTCCTTGCAATTATATAATTATTTTTTATTATAAATGAAAATAATTTATCATGAAAATACTATTTTTCAATTTAAAAATATCTATACTATAAAAATACTTAACAAAAAATTAGGTTAAAATTTTATATCTATAATATAAAAATGTCAGACAATTTTTAAATTATGTATAGTACAAAAGTCTTTATTGAGCCAATTTAGTTGAATAAGTGATTTTTAAGTGACTAACAAAATATCAGTAATTGCACAAGAATTTATCAATTTGCTAAATTTTCTATTCATTCACTTTTATTTCAAAGCAATTTAAAAATATATTGTTCTCAATACAGATGCATCAATAGAATTGGCCAAAGCAGTATTCCATCTTGCAGCATCTAAAAGAAAATAAGCATTTTGAATTTCAACGTAGTATAATTATAACAATTCTATACAATAACAGTAAACACACCATGTGCTGATGAAGTGAATGCATTTTTTAAGTTATTCCATAGATATCTTTAATATTATTACCAAGAAAAATATTTAAGATCAGAAGGTAAAAATGTAGCATCAATTTGTATGGAATATTAATTTCAAAAATATTAAACTAAATTACAATATGTTAATATTCATATTTTCTTAATTCTAAACTTAAAGAATATTTTGTTGAAAACACTCAAAAGGAAATTTTGTGGTATCTATACAAACAGAGAAATAAATTCTCGTTAGTGAACTTCAAAGCACACTCAAGAAATATGCCGATAATTATTGATTTATGTAAAGCTATGTAAAAGATCTGGAAATGCTGTATATTATGATCTGTCAAAAGAAAATCAGAGGTCATCAAAGTGAGAAAAAAGCATAGTAAGTCAAAATGAATGGACCCGCTCGGTTGGCTCTTTTTTAAATCATTTAACACCTGTTCAATAAATTTATAGAATACATCTGATTAACTGTATAGTTTAGATTTTAACAATGAAAAACATATGCCTATTTTCAGGAATTCAGCATAGTTAAACTGAAAAGATAAAGATTAAACTAATGCAACAAATATAGAAGCAGAATAAAACTAAATATTCTTGGTATTAATATATTAGCATCATCACAACCAATTTTACACCAAACCCAATTAGTGCCATGGGAAATATACCAAATTATAACTAAAGAAAACAATTATACAAATAAAGATTTACTTGAAAAAAACCAATTTATATTTATAAATATAAAATTACTTGAGTTAATGGTAATACATAAGTAACCATAGATTTTGTGTGCATTTTATATACCGAAACTAATGAAAATTCTAAGAATTTGAAAGGAAAAAATTATATCGGATGTTTCAGTTTAAACATGAAGTTCTACAAATATCACATTAAAATCCATAAATCATAAAACATTTTAGTTCTAATGAAAAAATTTACTAAAAAGATAAACAAAAAATTAATGAAATGAAAAAAGAAGTAAAATTTACATTAAATATTTATATATGGCAAACAATGTTTCCTGGACGTCCATTAGACGTTTCGGTTGCGTGGGGCATGTCTGTCACATTTCTGCATTATTGTAGTGATTCATCCTTTCCCAGAAACATGCTCACTTCGATTGATCCGACAGAGCAGCTTGTCCTTTTTGGACCCTGCGCCAAAAAACCCAACCAACCAAACGATTGATCTGATTGCGCTTGCTTGCTTCTGCCAGCGTTTATCGCTATCTTGCAGATTGAAATCGCATTTTCAACCCCTTGTTTCTATATAATTCTGATTCCTCATGACCTGATGCAACTATACGTACAGTTTGGGCAGGACCTTCTGTGACACTTGTATATTCAAGTGATACTTCATTCGTACTGCACCTTAAGGTTTGAATAAACTTATCGTGATGGTAATTTGCAATTTAAGTAAGCCGGAATTGATTAATTTTAAATCAGTTTGATGGACTGATTTAAATAGTTTTTAAATGATTTAGTCCCCTTTACTTTTCCTCTATTATTGTCAGTGTTGGACTGTTAAATATCAATCAAAATAAATTTGAAAAAACAATGAAACAGAATTATTTTTAAAAGTATTAACCATCGTATTTGTTTTCAGAAGAAATAAATTCATCAACATCACTTTTTAATTTCGTATTTATCATTTAAAACATGAAAATAGCAAGTACAGTCATTTTGTCTGTAAATGTTTAAAAAGAATGCTCAACTATAAAAACTTCAAAATTATCATGCAATTTATAAAAACAACCAAAACTATATAAATTTAAGAAACAAAACATGTGTTACTTAACTCAGTTTCGAGAGCTAAGCAGTATACGAACGTTGTTTTCAGCATAGTGTTTAAACTAAACCAAATTTAACTTTAAATTTATTTAAAGTGTGCACTGCAAATGAGATATGATAACACTCCCAAGGACTGCATAAAATCCTCCTAAGGAACTTTCGGTTCACACAACACCAATTAAATAAGGACATTAAATTTGAGAGAAATTGCTCCAACACTATAAAGCTCACTATCTTCTGGACATAAAAGTTATAAATTATTAATTAATTGAAGTACGTTTTAAAAGGTTCTCGGTGAATAGATATAAATAATTTTGATAATGCAATTCATGAATTATTAATAGCTCTACTGCCTTTGATGTAAATATTTACATAAAATGTTTTTATAAAATTTCTCTTGTATGGCATCAATGTAAAAAAATATTTGTAAAAATACTTTTGGCAATGTTGAATCATTGACGTCATTTCGGTTCGTGGCTCGAATTGTCATTCGGCGAAGCTCGATAATTTTCATAATTTCTATTAAGTAAATAATCTTAATTTCTGTTATAATGAAGACAATTGAATCTTCGCAGATTGTTAAAATACCTAAAGGTGTAGATGTAAAAGTAAAATCTCGTTTAGTCACTGTTCGAGGGCCACGTGGATTTCTTCGTAGGAGCTTTAAACACGTGCAAGTCAACATGGAATTACTTGGCAAAGATAAGTTACTTGTGCGAAAATGGTTTGGAATCCGCAAAGAACTGGCTACTGTTCGTACTGTTTGCTCTCACATTGAAAATATGATAAAAGGTGTAACCAAGGGATATTTATACAAAATGAGATCTGTATATGCTCATTTTCCTATCAACATCACCACGTCCAAGGAAGGAAATCTTGTTGAAATTCGTAATTTCCTTGGTGAAAAGATTGTTCGTCGTGTCGAAATGCAACCTGGAGTTGTTTGCAATAATTCCACTCAGCAAAAAGACGAACTCATTCTACAAGGAAATGACATCGAAGCAGTTTCTCGATCCGCCGCCCTTATTCACCAGTCAACGCTAGTGAAGAAAAAGGACATTCGTAAATTTTTGGATGGTATTTACGTTTCCGAAAAAACCACAGTTGTACAAGACAGCTGAATGATATATACATATATTTACCAGTTAGTGTAAATTAAATTATTTCTTGGTTAATTTTGTCTCTTATAATTCTTTTGTCTTTCATCTCGTTTACTTAATATCTGGAATCAAAGTAAGATAATTTGTTTGTTGTATAATTATTTTAAACGATCCTGTCGCTAAATTACAAACTCCTGATAACTTAGTTTCTAAACTTTAATAGCTTAAGATTTATATCTGTAAAATATATCCTTCAATTCATATTGTAGTCCAGATAAAAGTTTGTTCATGCATTAGCATTAACTCAAAGTTAAAAATTTCCACTAATCATGTTCTAAAATATGCATGAGTTGTATTAAACAATCATAAAATAAATGTTTCTTTCTAAAAGTTCTAGATTTTTGATTAACAATTCCTAACTTTAAAACTACTGAGGTCTATATTTAACTTAAATGAGTACATAATAATAATTATTTAGCTAATCTTAGTGATATGTTAAGAATTGGCTGACAGGAATATAATGGTAAGTTAACTTTTTGATACGTAGATTGTTGCACATTTTTTGGCGTGAGTGTGACGAGGGAGATTGCATGAAGTGTCTCTTTATAAGATGTATTACCTCGCTAATGAATTATCTAAACACAGTAAAGCATGAAAATTTATACTTAAAATTTACATTCTAATTGGGTTAAAAATTCATAGTGACATGAATATTTTTTTATTTAAGATCATAAAAACAATATTCAGAAGTATGGGAAAAGAATAGTAAATAACTGAATTAAAATTTCAAATTCTTCCAATATGATTTTTTATTGAAAGAATAACAAGAAATTGTTTGCTATGAATTGCTAAATATAAGATGCAAGTTAGAGGTATTTATCTTTAATATATACTTATAATTTGAAGCATACAAACCTAAATATTAACAATTTCTTAGAAATACATTATCTCTGAATATTATAGTTCTAAGTGTTTATGGACATACACATAAAAATCGTTAGAAGAAAGCTAAGGGGAGTAAACAGCCATATAATTGCATCCTTTTATTAACAGTAGGAATTCCTATGGTTTTTAAACTTCTCAACATATATTTTTATTAGATATGTAGATTTTTCTTGTATTTAATAATATATCTTCTAATTATTATAAAAATCAATGAATTTATTTGAAAGGAAATTTTTAAAAATGCCTTGCACTCCGTTAAAAATACAGGGGATATTCTTATATAGAGATCTATCGCCAAAGTTTCGCCAAGCTTGATTGCCAAGCAGCGATAACGATTCAAATATGGTCACTAGTGACGTCACTCGAGGAATGCGATTTTATGACGTCACAGTCACGTGGTATTCTCTATCCAGACGATTATACGTAAATCTTTATCGCTACTGGCGATCGCCAGATTATTCGTCAGCTATTATTTTACGCCAAAGTTCTGGAGGAATTATTCATTACCTTTTCTTAATATTTGTCTTATTTATAATACAAAAATAAAGTTATGAATTTGAATCACTTTTATCACCCGTAAATTTACAGTAATGAATAATTTTACATTTGAATATCTTGATGAAGTTAACTTTAAAAAATCAACTAGTTTGAGTGTAAAAAGGGATTATACTAAAAAAAAGACATTAAAATTTTGCTGAAAATATTTTAAAACTTCTCTTTATATACTCATTACATCAAGCTTTTACCTTAATAATCTAATTGGAAAAAAACTGCATGTGCCTTTTTGCTCCTTGTCTATGGCTCTGGAATATTACTTATTTTCTTGCTTTGTAAGAGACTAGTAAATATTTTTGTAATACAAGGCTATAAAGAAAGGGCACATTTATGAACATTTTTTTTCTCCAGGAGCTTTTCGTTCATGGGTTCGAATCCCACCTTGGGCATGGATGTTTGTAGTGGTTCGGAATCCACTTTAAACCGTAGGTCCCGGTCTAATTAGCCCTTGTGTGCAAAAAATGACTGTTGAGCGACAACCAAACCAAACCGGAAGCTTTTCTTTAAAGACTTAAGCAGTAATTTAGAACCTAGTTTTTGTAGTAAAACATCTGAATGTTACAGTAACAGCACGTAATTTTCCACCCTTTAATAATATTAGAAAATCTAGATCCAACATGATTATTACAATAATGAAAAATTGACCTTTTTGCAATAATGAAAGCAAACTCTCTTATTCCTGATTTAACAAGATAGAATGGAGTTGCCACCTTTCATCTAATTGCCTGTCTGATAAAAAAAAAATCCAAAATGAAAATGGCAATCATTTTCGGAATGTGTGGTGGTGAAACATTCCGATGCTGTATTTGGTGGCACGTTTGACAACTAATCGCCTTTGGTGATTTCTTGGGGAATTAATTAAACGAAGAAAAACACCAGATTTGGCGATTTTTCGGGCTTGGCGAGCTGAAACCATAATATCCAGTTTAGCCTTACTTTTTTTTTATGAACATTAATTTATTAAAAATTATTTAGAATGCACTATAAAGAACATATGCAAAATAAGATGCATGCATAGATGCCAACTCTACTGATTTTATTGGGAAATTCCTGATTTTTCCTGATTTTCCTATAATGTATGAAAATTACTGATTTTTGTCAATTTTAATGGAAACTTTAAGAAGAGTTGAAATTTTGCCAGAAAAAAGTCTGTTGAGTTGTTTTAATAGTAGATGGCAATTAACAAGTGGTGCACCAATATAATGACAATATATATATATATATATATATATATATATATATGTTCCTCTAAGTTTCAAACCACACCTGTCTGGCAAGGGAGGATGTCACTCTAACCACCAGTCCTACGAGTTGGTAGTCAACACACCAGGTACTTGTTAACATACGCAGTTCAATTAGGAGGAATGTTATTAATATATTATCAAGAAAATATTTCTATCAAACAAAAAGTATTTGTTGCTGAATTAAATTTATTTAATAAAGTATATTATGTTTTAATATAATCTTATAAGTTTAATATTTATAAATTACTCTAGTGTAGTAAGAGTTGGGTAAAAAACAACAAAACTGCTGGTTTGGCGCAATTTCCAATTTTCGCACCAAGGGCTCCACAGCTATCTCGCCAATCCAAATTACGTCACTATGCACAATATCTGCTTACTAAATACCGATCGCATTCAAACTTCAACTTTGGAATCTCGCTCTATGAATTCCTAATTTCAAATATTTCTTTATAAACTTACTGTTGAAGAATTAAAATTCTAATTACTAGAAACAAATTTTTTATTAAAATTTCCAAGTATTGATTTAAAAAAGGGTATTGCTGCTAGAGACATTTTATGTGGTTATTAAGTGTAAAATAAAAGAATGAAACATTTAATAATAAACAGTCAGTAATTTACAGTTTTTTGCAGAAGTCGTTTATATTAAGATTAGCTCTTAAAAATGTTAACAAAATTAGATGCATATCAGTTAACTTTGACTGACAATTTTATTTATAAAATAGGAACTGTTCACAAACACAGGTTAACAATATCTAATAAGGAATTACCTAAATTGCTTGTTAAATATTTCTAAACTTCTATGTAATTTGGACAATTTAGTGCAATTGAAACAAAGAGTTATTTTGACAAAGTTCCTGTAGGCTTCAATAGGTATTTGCATGTCCCTATTTAATCTTGTGTTTTGCATACCACAAATTAGCTATTCATGCACTAATCTTTTCTTTCAAAAATAGCAATTTCTATTTTAGTATTTGTCTGAGGCATGTGTCTAAATATGCCTAATAGATATATTTAGATTAAAAATTTTGTACTTCTTCAATTTCATTTTAAATAATTATATATATGCCGCTGTCTTTAAATATACATAACAAAAATTCTTTTGTCACATTTCTCATCCTTGTGTAATTATTAAGGATTTGGAACTTACCAATCATTTGATTTCCTGTTTTTCTCATTTCAAGTAAATTTTTAAAACAATTATATTTTGAAATATTAATATATATTACTGATTTATTTAAATTTAATCCTTGTCATCTTCCCAAAAAGCTTTACATAAAAATAGAGGGATATTATTGAAGTTATCTGAAAAGATATTTTTTTAAAATTTAAGTATGGATTTGTAAGTCAGCAGTTGAATGTTTTTATGTGAAAGGGATGGTCCTAAGCTACCTATAAAATTGTATTATAAAAAGCTTCAGAATCTTTGAACATGCACTTATATATTTCAAATTCTATGAGTTGAATTATACCCAAATTTAATAAAAAGAATAATTACAACTTAGCTAATATATTAAAAAATTTATATAAATTATGGGAGCTTATAATTGTCAAATCACATGTCATGTAATGAGAGATTTAGCGTGTATTTATTTAGGAAGATGGCAGGAATTTTTGATAGATAGTTCTTTTTAAGCAATAAGTACAGAAATTGCAATTAGTTTTCTTTTCACTATAAAAAATTATTTTTCTTCATTTGTATATTTTATAATCTGAAGTGAAATTTTACATCGATTTTTTACACTCCTAGAAATTGTTCCTTTGCAGTTATTTTTTAATTTGTTTAATTTTGCTGTAATGAGTTTACCACTTATTAACCAAAGCTTGTTAGTCACACACATTGCTGATAATGTAAGGTAAGTAAATTTTAATAAGTCAAATTTAATGAGACAGAAGGAAAAGAGAAAATAATTGAAGTAATGTTGGTAAGTAACTTTGTTATATAGTTAGCAAATATGTAAAATTTTGAACTATAACATTTCAACAAATTTAAAGTATTTTCTGTTAAAAACAAATTATGACCATTGTGATAAAAAAAACTTAAGAAAAATAAATTTATAGTGAAAACTTGGTTGTACATTTCTTAAGTAAAGCGTTTACATGATTTTTCTGTATAAGTAATACTCGTGAAGTATGTACTCTACTTTGTTTTCATAGGAAATTAATTCATATACAATATTTATGTATCTTATTAAATCTTTGATTATGAAAAAAAGAAATTCCTGATTGCATTAATATTTCAAAGTATGATGTGCCCTAAAATGATACAGTTCATGATGGTTTTTTGAATACTACTAATTATGTTGTAACAAAGAAGCTATTTATGAAACATTGCATACATTATCTGTTCCTTTCATTTTAAACTGAGCTTTTTTTCCATTCCTTAATCTAGATAAGCATTTAAAACATCAATTTCAGTAAGTATTCAGAATTTTTTTAAATTTTTTCTTTGCAAATTCTTACTAAAACTTTAATTCTGTGTTTTCTTAGTTATCCTTACTCATTTAAGTACCAATTTATTAAAAATCTGATTGTTACTGTTTTTTATTGGTGCTGAAATATGCTTATTTCATTTCATATTATTTACAGTATTTCACAAATTTTTTTTATTAGTTTTCAAACCTGAACACAAGACTAAAATATTTTAATTCAATAGTTTCAATTAATGCATATTACAACATTTTATATGATCCTATGAATATCCTAAAAATAGAGAAACTACTTCAAATGTTTGATAATGTTTTTGGTCTTCCTTAAATACTTTTAAACAAAATAAATATAGAAGCATACATGAATTTTTTTTTAATCTTATGAGAAAAAGTTTCCATTAAATATTTCTTCTGGATATATTTAAAACCTTATACAATAAAATAATTTTATTGCCTAGTTTTATTTTCAGGACATTTTTTGAATAATAAGCAAAATAATTTGCGTTATAATAAAACAATGTATCAAAATGTCAATATTGTGTATAAATTGATGTAAAAATGTCACTAAATTTTGTTGATTTAAAAAATTTCATAATTTCTGTAAGGATACTTTTTACATATTTAAATTCATAACTGAAGAAAACAATGTTTTTTTATTTATTTTAAGACTATTCTGGTCTTGTGGAATATAGCTCTAAAATTTCAACTAAATTGTAACGAATTTTTTGTATTTCTGTGTATACTTTTGCTTACTCTAAACATGGCTTTTTTTCATGCATATATATCACTTTAAATTACAATCAAAGAGAGTTTACCATTTGAAAACCCCAAAATTAATTCATAAAAATTGAATAATTCGAATTACAAATTTTAAGTTATATGTAAAAGGATTTTCATGCATTATATTACTGGAAAAACATCTAAAAATTTATTTTAATTCAATTAAATTAGTTTAAAATTATAATAAACCTCTGAAGCCTTGTATGAAATTTGAAGTCAATGTTGTACTTAATTGTTAAAATAAATGATTATTTGAATAATGAAAAGGTATAAATTATAAAATGTTAACTTTAGAGGGACTCAATTTCATCAGAAATATGTTTCACAATGTCCATACTTTGTAGGGTTTGTATTCCTAATGACTGACCTTATCTTCATAAGATCAGCTTGATTTTCTATTCTAAGATTGCTAAAATAATTTCAAACATTTCACGAGAACAAAGTGACCTGAGAGAGAAGTAAAATTAAATGGTTAACACATTTTTTCAACAATTGTGGAACAAATGGTTTACTGTTGCCTGTTAAAAAGTTAGATAAATTAAAAGTGGACATCACCAGACATTTTCATAGCACCTTAGAGTCTGACCATATTTTTTGGTTGATCTTCAGGGACACCTGCACCACATTAAACTTGTGGACTCACCTGACTGCATTTTGTGCAACGAACATGTGGACATGAATGGCGGGCACCTTTGGATGTGTTCTGCCCTCCAAGAGGCCCGCGATTCTTCAAGACTCTCTCCTCTCCTGGAGAAGCTTCATTTCTCTATTGGATGCTCGAAAGAGCTTATATAAGGACGCAATTTAAAAAAAATTTTTTTTTTGGTTGTCTTGTCATTTAGCTTCTCAAATTCAGCCAATTATCTGTAAGTTCTTTTCAGAAATAATTTGATGATGTGACAATAAGTCTATTTATATATATTATCAATCGGCAGTGGTCGACAATATTGTTATTCAAAAGAGCCAAATTTAGATAATTAACAATTCATATTTATTCAAAACGCCATTTTTTAAACATATGCTTTGCTTTAGTAAAAGACATTATTACAGAATTAATTAAGATAAAAAGTACATTCTCAAGCTTGCCTTTCCTAAATAAGTCTTAGTTTTAATAATAATAAGTTAAACGAAATCTTGTATCATACTTATATATAATATTTATTCAAACATTTCACTAATAAAATAATATGAAAGGTATTCTTAAAAATAACTACAAATATTCCATTAATGTCTTGCATTTCCTGGGAAAGTAAGTGTAAATCAGGTTTGTATGATGTAGTTTTAAGGATTCTTTACATTTTTAAATCAAGGTACTGCATTTCAAAAGCCACCAATATCTGCATTAAAGGGTAAAAAATTAATTTCTTTTACCGTAACATTCAGAGTTTTATTACAAAAGCTAGCGTCGGTTTGCTGATTCTGAAGTCTTTAAACCTACTAAGAAAAGCTTCCTTCATATTAGTGTTTTGAAATACCAAATGTTAATATTAAACTTTCTCACAATATTTGAATAGGCCTAGAAAGTGAGTTGGGGTCTCTCGTTCAAAATCTTCAACAAAAAGGGACAATTTGTTTTCAAATGAAATGACTTCTAACATGGAAAAAATTGTTTCCTTTTCCTTGTAACTTTCGATTAAACAAATTTAGGTGCAATTAACATAAAATAAAATTTCCGAATCCACAAATCATTTGTTACCTCTGCATAGCAAATAACCAATGTTATGCAGCATCAGATCTACATCTTCACTTTTTACCTCAATTAGAAATTCTTTAAACTGATGATAGCAAAAAGCTTTAGCGACAATGTAACTAATAACCCTAATCACCAATTCCATTAATTTGCAAATTTCTTCTGGAAATGTCTGTACACACAATGCTTCTTGATAAATAGTACAATGGTAAGGAAATATCTCGTGATTAATATTTTCTTTTAAGATAGCACTGAACTCATTTCTTGTACCTGTCTTGCTATTCACTCCGTCTCTTGAAATCCTGAAAATTTTTTCTAATGGAATTTGACGTTTTTTAAAGGACTCAATAACAACATTACGGGTCGTCAATATTTTCTTTCCTTATCGAAAACTATTTCAAAATAACTGAAGGAGAAACGATGTCTCAGTCAAAGTCATCAAACTTTTTAAATGAATGATTTCAAAACATTTTGGTACCACTTGTCTAGATTGTGCTATTTTTGCTTTCTATAAATGTGCTCTATGAGAACGAACGAATCGATTTTACTAAACATCTATGGTAAATCGATAATCGGTTAACGAACAATTCGGATATCGAATTTATAATCTTGTAACGGATTATATTCGTTAATCGATCACCCGCTGCAGTTGGTTTGTAACCGTTGAGCATTTGTAACATCGAAGAAACACAAACGGAATTTTAAATACTAATATTTTTCGGATTTTTTAATTAGTAATATATTTGCGTTTTATGAATTTTTATCTTTGGCAATAAAAATGATAATTTTTCGATGCTTTATGGTCTATCAGTCTAAAATGAACTGAAACACCCAAAGAATTTGAGAATATTTAATGCGGTTTGTGTGTCTGGTTCATTGTGCAGTTGTATAAGAAATGATTTACAATCGTGTCCATAAATTAAGGATAATGCATGTTCAGGCAAAGAAGGAGACAGAAGAAAAACAAATGTGACTTATTTGTAAAGTATATTTATTAAACAAAAGGTAAAGAGCAAGAAAAATGCTATACGTTTGACATAATTAATAAAAATTTTTTAAAATGCATTGTAATTGTAATAACTAATTTAAGAAATATAATATGCATTGAGTAACTAATTTAAGAAATATTGGCTTTTGTTAAAAACTGTATTTATTGTTTGTTGCTATTATAAGTTATATGATATTTTTGAATTCAAGTTTTTAAAAATTTAAAAGTCAAAATGATATTAATTACGATTATAGTATTTCCAATGACGACATGAAACCAAGGAATGCTGTAAACGCCTCTATTTCTTTTAAAACATATATTTTTGATGTTTTGTTAATACTTTTATAAATAATTCTGCTTCATCATTTTATTAAATTTTACTTATTAACCGTAAAGGGGTTGTTTCTTTCGTTCCAGTAGAGATTATGATTACGTAACCTCATCACAACTTTCATTGGTTTAAAATATTCATGACGTCAGATAACGTTAATCTACTTCACACAATTAATCACGACATCATATTGAGACGACGTTATAAATTCCGACCTGTCGACGGAATCTGCGTGCTTCCAAATTGCACCTCGAGTGGCAGCAAACAAGGCGAAGTTCCATCGAATGTCTGAGAATATTGTCGAAGTTCATGTTAATAAAACGATTTCTTATATATGAGAAGCAAAAAATCGATTTGAGAAGCCGTTTTCTATTGCAGAAAAAGTAAAATGAAAAATACTTGACAAAACAACAATTTTATAGTTACTTTAAATCGGCAAGAACGATTTAAATTTTTAAAATCTTCATTAATTAATAAAATTTTAAATTAATAGCTGCGATATTTGAAAAAATCTTAATTCTTTAGATTAATGCCTTGCTTAAGTCAACATTAACAATTTTTTAAATTTGATTTTTTTTCTTATATTGTATTTCAACAAACACTAAGAAGAATATAGCAAAAAATAACGCTGTACTAAATCAATTTAAACGTATTTAAATCAGCTTGCTAAATTGTTTTAAAATGTATAAAATTCTCAAAAGTTGCTATCTCAAAAATGTTTTGATGAGATTTAAATACTTTTAAAAATACAGTATCAACAGGATATTATTCAAGAAGAGGAAAAAGAGCATCTGCCATGATGGAAGAAAATATTTAAAGTTAAGTAATAGATAGTGCTGTAAATTTCAGTGTATGAAAATGGAAAAAAGCTTTTATGAGCTGGGGGTGGGTTGGGTAAAAGAAAATCATTAATTTTAAAAAACTCTATCAACATTAAAATCACTTTAAAAAAACAAAAAAATAGGTGTGTAAAATAATATTAAAATCTTAAGAAAACACAGAAATATCAGAAAACTATATAACATAAAAATATATAATAAAATATTAAAAACCTATTGCTTTTTTAAAAATGTAAAAAGGTTTCTGTGAGGTGGCTTCCCCAACAAATCAAATAATGTTAAAAAATCACTTTTAAAAAAAGTAAATCTGTAAAGGTTAAAAACTGGACACGATATTGAAATATGAATGACAGCAAATGATTCATACCATGGATTTAATTCGTTTAGAAATAGATGTTAGTGTGTGAAATGTATGTCCGATATGAAGGCAAGCTAATATAACACCCGCTTTTTTAATGACAAAATAGATAATGGGGCTGCGGATGAAAAAAAAAGTAATTTATTGACAACTTGCATTTTCCACGATTTCTACCAAGAGAATAAATAAACGTTTTTACACCATTTCTCGTATCAGAGAGGGCGTTCCGTGGCTGAGTGGTCAAAGGCATCACTGCTAATCGCTTGAGTGCGTAGGAGTATGGGTTCGATTCCCACCGTGGCCCTGGGTGTTTTTCTTCGTTATTCTTCTGTGGTTGTACATCTGTCATTGTGCTATTTGTCCTACTATCGACGAAGACTTACAAGCGGATCTCAAGAATCAGGCATACAAGTCTGAATATATGTAATAAAAAAAATAAATAAATCGTATCAGAGAGCGGAACTGACGGTGAAATAGAATCCGATGCAGCCATCATGAGCGGTACTCACCAACTTCAATAAAAACAGTTAAATATCGGTTTATCCCTATATTTCGATTCAGAGAAGTTTGTTTGCCTTAACCATTTTAATGAAGGATTGCACTTTAGTATGAAAAAAAGGCGTTGATTCTATTACAGCTCTAGATCAGGAGAAAATGATTAAAATTCGATAAGAAATGTTTTGATGTGCAATTTGGATGAAGGAGGAAATGAACTGATTCGACGCGTCAGTTGAAAAAATGTCCCCTGTTGTGCTGGAGGAGTTGAGTGGTTGCATGCAGGGGAAATTTCGTGCGAGCCTACATTCTGTGTATACAAAAGTACCCTTGAGGAGGAACTAATACCGCCTGACCTGACAATAAGAGACTTGCTTTAGAATTTCAAATGGAAGCGGACAATGAAAGGTTGCGGCACATTTTATACACCAACTTCCATCTGTATCAGTAGGTGGATTGTAGAATATGGTCAACAGAAAATGCACTCGCAAATCAACATGTGTTCTGTGTGGTGCGGGCTTCATTTATCTTGGTATGTTGGAGAAGACGGGTGCTTCTAGTTAATCTACATGCGTTGTAATTGGTAAGCGCTATGAGTGTCTTTTGCGCAAATACATCATTCCTGCTTTTCATCAGTGTGGTTGGAAACACTAGAGATGTAAAATTCCCCGGAATTTTGGAGCTTGGGAATTTTTAATCGAGAATTTTGGGGAAAAAACTGGGAATTTTGGAGAATATCGGGAATTTTGAGGGAGTAAACTCAGCCAATCACTTCGTTTCAGAGATCTTTTTTTCGCATATATATAAAGCGAAGTGAAGTGAAATTTGGTATCTTTAAATAATTTCTAAACAAAGTGAAATTTTATTTTCTAGAATAAGCATTCATAAAAGCAGTTAAAAGCATAAAATATGAATATTAAAATTGTGAAAAATATAGTATGGAAAAACTTTATCCCAAGGGGATATTTTTATATCGGTGTATGGCGAGTTCTGTCACTAAGATTGTTGGGAAGCCAATGTTACTCACAAATATATATTTAATGAAACTATAAAAAGTAAACTAAACTGTAACAAATAGTGATTCTTTCCTTCATTTCTGTTTTTCCATTTTCAATTTTTTTAGGTTGTAAGAGATTTATTATTTTTTGCGATCATTCTTTATATGGTAGATTTGTTTCTTATGTTTTCGAAATTGCTTTATTTAAAAAAAATGATTTCACTTTAATTTTAATGTATTATATTTCTTAAAAACAAATTATTTGATAAAAGGTAAGGTAGTACTTGATTTTTTTAGTCCTTGTAATAAACTGAAAATTGATGATTTAAAAATAAATAATGCCAAGCAAATTGCTTTCACTTTTGTTTTGACTTCTAATTGACAATTTTTTAATTTATCAATGATACAAAAAGATACTGTTTCATGTACTACTTCTCAACTGAATATGTGTAAATGGTGCACAAATTTAACCAATATGTAAATGAAAGTATGTGGGGAGGCGACATATAAGTTGTGAACAAAAAAGAGCTCTTGCAGCGAATCATCATTTAAATCATATCTTGTAGGAATTAATGTGATAAAAATCCTTTGAAATAAGCTAACGTTAACACAATATTACAATTTGCATGTAATTTTGAGTTGCATTGAAACTGCAAATGTTATTCCGATCCAATTATAAATATCTTTATTTGCAGATGGCAATCATCATCTATATATTCTAGCATTATTAGTAGTTTCTTAACTTATAACTATTTAATTTGACAAACTCAATATTTAAATTATTAACAATTTACTAAAATGTCACATTTGTAACTACTTAAATTTGCATAACCTATTTAATATTTAAGACACAAAAATAATAAATTAATAAAAAAAATATCCACAAATGTAATCATGAATAATACTTTTTCTTTTATTATAGTTAAAATATTAAAACCTTTTTTTATTTTAAGATTAATTAACATTTCTTTAAATACAATATATAATGCAGACTTTAAATAAAACTATTTTTATATCTTTTACAAGAATCTGATACATTAATTTACACAATTACAATATATCTACAGTTGAATTATTCATTGAGATTTTGAAAACAATTTTTACAACATTAAAAATGATTTCTAAACAGTAAGGTAGAATCAAAATCTCTTTAAACTATTGTTCATCATTTCTAAATGATAAGACAGAAAATGTGTGTGAATTAAAAAATTATTGATAATCTGTATCATTGAAAATATTCCCATTTTTCAGACTTAAGTACTAGAAATGGAAATAACTTTATGATATTATGAAAAGAATTAATGAGAAAGTCAAGCAAATAAATTCTAAAACAAAGTGTTCTTACTTTTCTAACATTTTGCACTCACGTAATCTTGTTATAAATTAAAATTATTTTTTAATTCAATGCATGTTGCTTTTCATAAAAAGGCTGAAATGTGTTATTCTTTTCAAAAGATTTTTGGTTGAAATACTAGCTCTGAAAATATTAATGCCAGTTTGATATATGAGAATAGGTATATTATTTTTCTACAGTCTTGTTATAAAAACTTGAAAACTTATATTTTTTAAGAGTTAGTTCAGCTTCAATTTTTACACATAAGATTAAACTTTGTATATAATACAAAAATTTTAGGACAGTTGTCAAATCTGTAATTTTGTGAATTGTATATTTCCAATTTAAAAACTTGAAGTAACAATAAACAATTTGTTCCGAAAGGATTTTAAAAATTGTACAGATGCATTTAGAAATCTGCACAATAAAATTATCCCATCTAAATATGTTTATACCTGTTACCCCGTGAAATAAAATTAGGTATTATTTCTATGGTAGAAAATATCTACTATTTACAAATATAAAAATATTGTTTAATAAATACTGATTGATTTTTATGAATATAGTTGTTCAACATGACAAATGAAGTAGATCTAACAAAAATTGTTGTAATAAATAATGTATAAAATTGAAGCTGCATATTTTACTGTAACAACACTAATACTATATTTAAAACAAGCAAATGACACTAAATATCTTAAATATAAGTTTAAAGATATTAGTTTTTCAATGTTTATACTACTTCTTTCACGATGGAACACCAACTTGATGCTCAATGATATAAATCTGGCAAAACTTTAGCCCTTGTAATGCTGAAAGGTGAAAATCCTAGTAGCGAGGTATTTGAAACAATATCCTATACTTTTATGTTTTTATTTTTCGAACATTTAACAGTCGAAAAAAAAATGTCGAGGTTGTAAAATATTTATCGTTGAGACAGGCTCAATTAATAGCACCAGATTTTGACATTATTCAAGATGTAGAACAGGAAATTAATCCCGATTTTATTTCCCAGAATATTTAGAAATCCTTATAAAATGAGTACTGTAAGATGATTAATCAAGCGGCAAGACTGATGACTTGAAAGGTTATCGCATCATTTTTGGGATATGTTTATCATACACACATGCCTACTGAATATATCTATCTATCTATCTATCTATCTATCTATCTATATATATATATATATATATATATATATATATATATATATATATAAGTAATTTTTAGCATTATTTTAAGATTAAAGGGAGGTTTTCTGGTACACATTGCGTTGTCATATAAGAACATTTAATTATTTTGTATTTCAGATTCAAATCCCTGAAAAGGGAAGAAGAATGTGGGTTTATTTTTTGTAATAAAAAATACCTTTAAGAGTTAATCGTGAGTTTACCAATCCCCAATGAGTTTACCAATTAAGAGTTAATCGTGAGTTTACCAATACACGCAAATGTAATTACAAATATTAGCACAGATGTCGTATAATCCAGGATGTCAAATTCTGAATATTTTTGGCTATGAAGAAATATTGCTAAGATGACGTATTGTGATGTGCGCGTTGACATTATTACTAGGGTTGCCAAAATAGAATTTTCTACATAATTCTTATAGGTCTCCGTATCTATGACGTAATACAAATCAGGTTGCCAGATACATAAGAAAATCCGTCAAAAATAAAATCTGACTCTGAATTTGGCATCTTGGATTATACGGTATCTGTGCCGAAATATTATTCCAAATGTTAAACATTACTGATTAACAACATGATTAAAGTACCCACTTAGAACTCGCACTTTACACAGATTAATTAAGATAATTGAATGAGTGGTACTATTCATTAAAAAATTACTGTCTAGAAAAATAGTTTATAAGAAAAATCCATCAAAAAATATTTATAGAAGACAGGTGAGTGTAAAGACTGGTCTAAGATGTCAAATTTAGGAACTACGCTCATTTCTTCAGATCTGCTATAATAATCCTTTTGTATATTAGAAAAGCACATTCCGTTTTTTCTAATGTAATATTCACTGTATTTAATTCCTTCAAAATTTGAGATTTAGCAGTCTCAAATGAGATCCTAGTCAAATTGAACGCTGAACAGTTTCTTCCATTTTAGCAGTGTAAACTTTTTGACTGAAATTTCAACTTAAATGTGAATAAAGTTCGACAATTAAGAATATAAAAATGCATAAATTACAAAATAACTTAATAACTTCACAATGTTTTGCATTATAAGAAATGATATCCAAAACAAATAAGAAAACAATTAAATTACCTAAGAACAAATAGAAATAATTGCACAATACTTTAAAATTTTCTTCCATATTATAAATAAGCAAAATTCCGAAACTATTTTTCTTTCCTTTCCACTTCAATTCGTTTCCGACCAGAGAAGTTTTTACAAAGATCAAGAAGGAACACTTTTTCAAATATTGAAAAAAAATGGTAAATGCCGTTGTTCATATTTTTTAAAAAAACGTGTGAGAATTTAAATAAAAGTGAATATTTATTGCCGTAAATGTTTTTTACTGTTCCCTCCAATAACGCAGAAATGTTAATTGTTGAAGGAGATAAAACCACAAGTTTCATTTTGTTGGGAGAAGATTATTGGACTGTAATGAGTGTTAAGCATCCTTTAAATTAACTACATCGGTGAAGTTACAACTTTACAGGAAGATCGAATCAGTTTTTTAAATTAATCGCGAAATTTCGAAAGGAAACTCGGTTTTTGAAGAAAGCGACATTATATCAGGATAATCCGACGAATTATCCTGATATAAGTCCTTTCCATTCAGCCGTTCTCACTTCAGTCACGGATTTCAGTGGACAAACAGAATAAAGATTGTATTTTTTTGTATATTATTCAAATCAAAATTTTGCTAAGCCAAATTGTTATTTCTCTCAAGCTATCGGGCGGAACAAAGTTACTTACTTAGTTAATGAAAATACATAAAATTATAACATCAAATTTATTTAAATAACGTTTCTAAACAATTCGTTGGAGTGTATGAATCGATTAATTATTGATAGTTTCACTGTCTAAAAATTAAAATATAATAATGGAACTGATAATAAAAATCTTACTTTTTTCAGTTTATCTCTTTTTATTTTTTATTGATTTCTCTAGTATGTACACAAACAAAAATGAAATAATATTGTCATTATGGATTATCTTGAGAATGTCTCTTTCTCCGAAAAATTGTCATCATATATATATCCTAAAAACAATTTGGACTAAAAATATTATCTTACTTTTGTTCTATTCTTATGTTATCATTTATGACAGTTGGTAAAGCTTTCCGCTAGCCGACTGTTATGCGAAATTGAATCAGTAGGGTGCGTCTTTCGTTTTAACCAAAGCTCCACAAAGGTGAAAGTACATTTTGCTCTAAGATTTCTCCGATAGATGGCATCACCAGAGAATCCACTCTTTCAATTTTGACTTTGATCTGGAGGGGGAGGAAATTTTCTCCAGACCGTTACAGCCTTGGTAACTGCTCAACGACTGACCACAGGATTTTCAATTTCCAAGATTTACTGAGCACGTATATCGCATGTACTCGGTGGGTCTTTGGTGGCATGGGCCTTCCGGACTAAAGGCCATTGCTGTAACCACTATAGGCTACCACGGCCCCTATCCATACTTTTCGAATGATAAAGGTGCGTAAATTAATGGGGATCGTTTCAAAATCCCTTCCTGACATCGGTGTTTTTCTTTTCCCCCATTGTTATTTAAGAAGTACTAAAATGTATCATAAAAATTTTCAGAATATATAAGGATTGTGACAAATATAGTTTCACTTGCAATTCAGCTTTATTAAGATGTAATACTCTTCATTAAACTAAGTTACCGAATTTTTTTTCACTCTTATCCTGAATAGAATCAAAGCTCTGTAGATGGCGCCACTTCATGAAATGAATATTAAACCCGAAAAATGTAATAACGAAAACAAAACTATTAAAATTCAAATGATATGGTCGGGGAAAAATTAAATTTGGAATTCGAAATGTAAATAAATTATTATTTTTTCAATGTTATTTGTGACGTCTTTATTCACATGATTGTAGTTTGCAGGGATACCGGACTCCAGGATACAGAATCATCCTCAGGTTTTAAGGAAAACAAAAAGAGGAACGAAATTGCTGCGTGAAGGTGTTTGTAAATGTTTTCTATGATGCCAGATTTCTGAAATGTTCAACCGGAATACTCCCCCCCTCCCTCAGCGTCACGTATAGTTACTCTTGGGGGAGTTTTTAAAGTATTTTAGAGGGTAGTTTATGCGCAATGAATGAGTGGTTGTACTGATTAACGGGCGGTAATAATAAATAAACAAATATATAAATTTAAATATTTCATTTCCGACACGTTATTAATCAGTTACTTAAGTATAAAAACACTTCGTATGTGTGTTTATGTGAGGAATAAAAATTATAGCAATATTTACATGCATTACTTATTGGTCAGGATTTTTTTTAGAAAATCTTTTTTGGTTTTAATCTTGTAAAATCTTCGCAAGGTAATCCGTTAATCATACATTCTTCTTCATCTAACCTTTATCATTAGTCCATGTGTTCGCCAAAGAAATACTCTATAGTGTTAAAGTCCTAGGTAAGCAAAAGTCATTCTCAAAAGTTTTGATCAAATTAGGAGGTGTTTTGTGACTATCCTTAAAGTGACCAAACGGCCTTTGCTTAAAATATTGGGTTGGCAACTAAGTATTTGCGGATTTCACTCACAGATGGCTTCAGTTGAATTTTTAGATTTGCAGACGTATTACAAATGTAAAACACATTTTGTTATTTAATAGTTGGCAATTCAGCCGTCAATCAGTAAAAAAAGTTTTTTGATCGGTTGCGTAGTTTTCGTTTGACGTTCGTTGAAAAATGGAAAATCGAAAGGAATATTTTTGTCAGATTTTGCTTTTCCGCAAAAGGAAAAACGAATTGTAAGCTCATAAAAAGTTATGTGCTGTTTATGGTGACGAAGCCTTAAAAGAATGGCAGAGTCAAAATTGGTTTGCCAAATTTCGTTCTGGTGATTTTTCACTCAAAGATGAAAAACGCTCTGGTCGTCCAGTTGAAGTTGATGACGACTTAATCAAAGCAATAATCAATTCGGATCGTCACAGTACAATACGTGAGATTGCAGAGAAGCTTCATGTATCACATACATGCATTGAAAATCACTTAAAACACTTTGGCTATGTTCAAAAACGCGATACATGGGTTCCTCACGAACTGAAAGAAACGCATTTAACGCAAAGCATTAACAGCTGCGATTTGCTAAAGAAACATAATGAAAACGATCCATTTTTAAAACGACTGATAACTGGCGATGAAAAATGAGTTGTTTACAACAATATCAAGCGGAAAAGATCGTGGAGCAGGCCAGGTGAACCAACTCAAACAACATCAAAAGCTGATATTCATCAAAAGAAGGTTTTGTTATCAGTTTGGTAGAATTACAGTGGAGTTGTCTATTTTGAATTCTTACCACCCAACCGAACGATTAATTCTGATGTCTACATTGAACAACTAACGAAATTAAACAATTCAGTTGAAGAAAAGCGGCCCGAATTGACAAATCGAAAAGGTGTTATGTTCCATCATGACAACGCAAGGCCACACACATCTTTTGTCACTCGGCAAAAATTATTGGAGCTAGGTTGGGATGTTTTGCCACATTCACCATATAGTCCTGACCTGGCACCATCTGATTACTTTTTGTTTCGATCTTTACAAAACTCCTTGAATGGTAAAAATTTCAATAATGATGATGATGTCCAATCGTACCTGATTCAGTTTTTTGCTAATAAAACCAGAAGTTTTATGAACGTGGGATTATGATGCTGCCTGAAAGATGGCAAAAGGTCATTGATCAAAATGGGCAATACATAACAGAATAAAGTTATTTAGTTCTATGAAGAAATTGTCTTTGATTTTCTAAAAAATTCCGCAATTACTTAGTTGCCAACCCAATATTTGGCACTCTCTTCTTGGTTCCAATGTTCCCAATTAGACTGAAATTCTCCTTAGCAAACATAACTTCGCGCGTGGCCACGACTGGACTTGACAATATTGCTTATCAACAGACGATCACTATTTTTTGGTTTTCACTTTTCATACAGTACACAAATAAATAACAAATTATTTAAATAATCCCAGTTAATTATTTTTACACTGTTTTGGTCATCTATAGAATCAAGTTTATAATTTTTACCGAGACGCGTGAAGTAAACAAACCTTTATCCCAGGATTTTGTCTGGAAAACAGGGTGTCTGGCAAGCATATTTATGAATAATGTCCGTAATTAATATGTTAGTATTTCTGAAATGTAGAAAAACGCCGATTTGGCTATTGAATAATTAGCGGTTTGGCCCTTAGATAAAATATTCATTTACTTGATTCTCTTCTCGGTGTAAATGTTTTTATGGATTTGTGTAAAATAATTTTATAGTTAGAGAGTTCTTGATCGAGTTAATTCTCCTATGCAAGAAAAGGATTATTAAGTGACAAACTAAATTAAATCTATGTGAAAATCTTTCCTATATAATTGCAATTTTTAGGTATGAGTAGTATGCAACAGGAATGGAACATTTCTATATTGTTTACATTTATAATTAGCTTTTTGATAAAAATGACCACAACAAATTATGGATATCTTACTTCTCTTGGGGGTAATATTGAACGGTACACCTCGATTTTCTTACATTTATATTTTCACATGTGTTTTGTTTTACCTTAATTTTTTTAAATAAACTCTATTTTTCATATGAAATACATTTCTTACGTAATTAATTTATATATTAATATTTTATGTCGAGTATTTATTCACATGAAATATCTTTTGAAATTTTCTTTGTAAGAAAAATCATAAACTGGCAGCAAAATCATGATCGTATCGTTTTTTAATTTGAAACTTTAGAAAGCCCAGTATTTGAAGAAAAAAAAGGAAAAAAATATTTACTAGCATTTTTATTTCAAAATAAGAAATTAATTGATATCATGAAGCATTTTCTCTACTTGAAATAAATTATTGTTTGCTAAATTATTTTACCGAGATAAAATTCTTGTTATCTTTTTGTTAAGATTTTCCCACACATGTTTCTTCTTTCCGTAAATATGTTTCAATTTTTCATGGATGCATTTATTTTTTGCTATTTGCTTGTTTTCATAGTGTGTTTGTAAATTATGTATTTAGTTTTGTGAAAATATTGGATAATTACTCTTGATAAATGTATAATTTAATGTTAAAGCTTATTGTTACTTATAATTTATTTCATTGTTCAAAATTGGAAACCATCAGTATATAAATACTCTCGATATTTAATTTGATTCATTACCAATATAGAATTATTTTAGTGAGCTCTTGTGGGCATTTGGTAAATTTTAGAAATGCTGCAAGTTTTAGCGACGATATCAATAGTTGTACCTTCCCTGCATCTAGCCATGAGTTATGATAGCAATAGTAGCAAAATTTAACTCTTTTTCATGAGGTCCACCTCTTGTTAATTTAGTTAACTCAGCGATTCCCGCCTTTTCGCGCTGAACCTGTTACGAGAAAAGTTTGTTGCACCTGCATGCTTCCCTGTACCAAGCCCTGAATTGAGCTCTACCAGTCAGATGGAAGCAGCCGGATGGAGTCTTCCCGATTTTGAAGCAGAGACCAAAAGAAGACCCCAATACTTGGCCTGCCACTTCCAGAGATATCATTTCACTTGGAGGACATTGCGACCATGTCCAGTTTTAACGTGCTCTTGACGCCTTTAGCGAATACGACAGATCTTCGGTTAAGTCGGGATTCTAACTCACTACCTTCCGATAGTGAAAACGATGCTCTAATAAACCAGGCCACTGTGGCCTCATTTAATAAAATGTAAAAGCATGATAATATTTTATAATCATTCAAACTTTATCATGTGTAATAAACTATGCAGAATCTAGTTAAGTATACATAAAACAAGCACAATTGACTATCAAACTCAGTAAATGTTAAAAATTCAAAAGTGTTGACTAACTGTTTTGAATTTATATCGATGCCTATATTTTATATGGTTTTAGACCTCTATGGTTACATCTCCAAATACTTTCATCATCTATCTGTTGGGATCATTCACCAATGATTTTCAACCCCTCTCTTATCAGTGAGACAAACCATCCTTTCAGTTGCACAATCAGCCTGAGCACCCTTGCAGTTTAAATAGATTTAATCTATCTGTTCGTGGATTCAGATATTGCAATGAGTGCTAAGAATGGGAAAATGAATTACGGTGAGATTCACCAAGCAGATCCTTATAGAGGTTGGTAAAATGTGGCAAACACTTATCTGGATTTGATAATAAGTTATCACAAACAAATAAAGCATTTTTGTAATTGTAAATACAGCAACTTGCATTTTATATGAACTTATTGCAGTTATTTCACGTTTCATATATAATTTATCTTTTATTAAAATATAGTTCATTCTCTCTAACATTGTTCAAAATTTTTTTATTTCTTGTGGAAAAAAAAAAACTTAAAAAATATGTCCGGTAATTACATATTATCCTTTCTATGAAGTAAACCTATTTTTCTTGGTCAAAAATTTCGACTGGAAAACATTTAAGTAACATCTGTTCCGATGATTACAATGTTTTGCATGGAAAATGCTTGGAATGTGCTACAATTAGTGAAAATTTCACACACATAAAGGAATCAGGTAAATTAAAATAAGCTTGCATAGTTATTGTATTTTGTTTCCAATGGCCGGCACTTGGGTGACGAACCCTATGCCACAACAAGGCCAGAGACTGCTACACATTTGTCGTTACCCAGCGAGCACCTGTGAACCAAGTCACGGAGGCGAGTAGCGTTACCCGCGCCATACCACCACAAACCCGTTTATAGGGCTGGCCACATTCATACAACATCACAGAAGAAGGGACAGAGAAGGAAAGAGACATCCATGCCCGAACCGGGATTCGAACCCGGGACCAACAGCTCAGGAGTCAGGAACGCTAACCACCCAGTCAATGGGTCGGCGCATAGTTATTGCATGCAAATGGTTAATAACGAAATGTGATTATGCACATCTGGGGCGAGACACATTTTTAAATTGAAAATAAATAGTGTATAAAAGGAGTTGTGCAAAAATGCATTGAAATAAATATATGCTTATTTGACAGTTGAATGGTTGCTAGAATCCCTTATATTTCGGGAAAAGCCACTTTCTAACGAACAATGAATGAAGTTCGAACAATCTTACATTGTCATCTCCTATGAAAAAAGAAGTTACTGATTGTCAACCCAAATTTTTGCTCAAGACATAATGTTATAACATGATATTTATTATAACACGAATGATAATCCAACTCGTAAAATCGTTTGATTAAACTTTTACTGAAATCTTAAAAACATAAAAAATAAATTCAAGGAAATAAATTTCATATTCAAAATGATGACGATTACCTTTCGTGAATTTTAACTAGGACCGATGATAATCAAATGATTCAAATGATCAAGTGAGTTAAAGGGAGCAAAATCAAGTAATTTTTGAGAATCGGATGAGGAAAGAGAGAGAGAGAGAGAGGGAGAGAGAAAAAAAATTTTAAATTTAACTCGTCCTTGCCGATTTAAACCAACAGTAAAATAAGTCTTGTCTTTTTAATTTTGCTTGTTCTTTTGATCCATTTTCAAGGTGTTCAATTTAGAAAGCAATATCACTAAAGATTTGAAAATTATTTATTTAGAACAACAAATAATTTTTAGGATTCTGAAAACTTTTACAAACAGAAAATTAATAAAATACTTCTTTGTTACTATTAAAAATCCCGAATGGATTTTTTTCTCATTGCTCGCGTCATTCAGACATTCGATGGTGAACTTCGCCTTGTTTGCTGCCACTCGAGGAATGCGATTTGAAGACTGGCAGGACAAGTCAGATTTAAGACACTGTCTCAATGCGATGTGTCACAAATAAAATGTTAAATGACGTCATGGATAATTTAAACCAATGAGAATTGTAATAAAGTGATGTAATCATGATCTCGATTAGAACGAAAGAAACAACGACTTAATGGTTTAAAAAAAAAAGCCATAGTACTACTTACACTTTCTGTGTCCGTATGCGCATTAATATTGCAAGCAAAATCAGGTTTTGTAAAGCAGCATTTAAAAACAATAAAAACATTAAGTGTCAGTGCAGAATACACTTCATAACTGCACTAATGCGGAGGACTTAGAGTTAATGGGTTTAAGCATAGCTTAAATTTAATAAAAAACAAAAGATTCAATACCTTTTCTGATGAGAAAATATTATACTCATTCCAATAGAAATAGTTTTAAAAATCTTATAATCAAATTATAATTATTATTAGACAGCATTAAGCACTTTGAAGTAAAAATTATTTTAAAATATCGGTAAACGGAGTATTTTTTATTAAAATACTAATTTTTTTAGCTTTTATAAATTTATAACTATTTGCCAATTTACATAATTAGTTTTATGTTTATTTACAAAAATGCATAGTTAATAATAAACTAAGATTTTTTTTAATTGTATATATATACTTCCCTCAGATTCATTTGGAAAACCATTCGAGCATAAAACTACTCATATAAATTTGTACAATCAAAGAATTAAAATATAAGTTTTGATCTTAGAAAGTGATAATAAAAAAGTCACATTAAAATACAGTCATATTAATATTTTCGCATTAAATAATTTTTAATAATTTTTTACTTATGATGTAAATGATTTATATACAAACTTTTTTCAAAAAGAATTTTGAATATTGATATTTTACATAACAAAACATATGTATAAGTACAAAGCAAAGAAACTTTCCACAACTCATTTTAGAAATATATAATATTTATTTTTTTAAAATTTATCATATTTAATGATATCCCTTTATTTTAATCTTTCATTCAAATTAAACACTTTACTCTCTTTCCAAAGTTTACGATTACAATTATATATTCAATCAAGCAAATAACATTAAGTAAATAAAAAAGAGATGGTTTATAAAATTTTTAAAGTTGGCATAAGCAAAGCATTAATCTTAAAATTTAAAATAGATTGTTTGCTTACGATGTTCAAATTATTAATTTAAAATTCTATGAAAAAAATGGCAGATTGCTCTAAATTGCGAAATACGTAAATTTTGAACTCTGATTATTTTGTCATTATTTAATGTTTTCTTTGCTACTTTTTCTCCTTTTTCGTGTTGAAATAATCGTCTGACTTTGGCTTAGTGTTTGATTGACTAAGATTGAGTAATTTTGTTCTTTTGTTTTTACTATTTAAATTTTTAATTTATTCTTTTTTGAAATTTTGCTTTTTTTATTATTATGGATTCAAAATGACTGAAGCAAAGACTGAAATGATTTACACGGATTGCGATTTGCGCATTCCAAAAATAAACACTTCTAGATTATTGACTTTCGAAGATTCTATTGCACAACTAATCCACTTAGCTGCGAGAAATGGTATTACAAAGTTCTTCATTTTCCTGTCTCCCACTGATGGTACTGCATCTATTCCAAAAAAAAAAAAAATACAATTTAAAGCAAAAAATATATCAACTTGTAAACAATCATAAGAAAATAATACAATTTCAACACACCCGTCAAGGTAAGCTTCTATTCAAAACTAATTGCCCAGATACTTCTTTAGAAATAAGCAAGATAAACAACATTCTTGGAGTACCTGTTTACTCCATGTTTCAACCTGAATACATTTCTTCAAGATTTCTTATAAAAGAAATAAATGAGATTTACCTTTATACCTTGTCGCTGAAGAAATTGCGCAAAGTGGCTTAACGGTATTAAGCTTACCAAGATTTACAAAAAAGAATTCTGAAGAGCTGAGCGAAAATGTTTTAGTGAGCGTCATTGGACATCATCTACCTCAAACTATTAACTTATTCTATTCCATCATTCAAATTTCTCCTTTTATTAATAACGTTCGCCAATGCGAAAAATGCTATAAATTACATTCATCCTACGAAAAAATGTAAACAAGAAGTTTTCCTATGTGAAAACTGTGGAACATTCTATAAAGACTCTCCCTGTGCCAATGAAACACCTAAATGTATAAACTGTCAGGGAAATCATGCAGCTAATGACATTTCCTGCCCTACGAGACTAGAAGAAAAAAATTCTTACATTTTAAAAGGATGAACCACCTTCCATTTATTGAGGCGAGAAGGCGTTATAATAAATCTATAAAAACCAGTTACTCCAGTGTAACCAAAAGTCATCTTCCTTTCGTGCCGAATCAAAATGAAATAACTGATATTGTTAAAAAAGCAGTGATTCAGATGGCTTCTATATATTTGAAGTAAAATTACTTGCGATACAGGGTAGACAAGATCAAATGGTCCAACAAATGTTCTCATTCATGAAAAATGTATGCGAACATGTTCGAATCCAGCTAGATCAGTTTCTACATCTCCTCCAAGAAAGAGTCATGCAAGATCTATCCAGTCTAGAAAGATAAGTCCAAACATAATTCTATGAATCAGCAAATTATATGTCCCGAACAACCTATTATGAAGTCTCCTCAACCAAATATTAAATATGCAGAACCTGACATTGAAGAAAGAATTGAGCCAGGAAGAAGGCGTAAAAAACATTCATAATTTTTTTTAAAAAAATATTCTTTTACTACGAGCTTACGTTTTTGATTTTTAATAACTGTTCTGGTTTTTTGTTTTATTTAATGCTCAATTTGATTTCTTAGAATGCAAGAAACATTCTATCTAAGGGCTCGTATGTAAGGTGGAGGTCTTCTTTTTGCTGTTGATAAATCTCTATCTGTGCAAGTTTTCAATATATCCTGCTCAGAAGATAATGATACAGAAATATTAGCTATAAAAATTACTATTTCCTAATCATCTCTTACTTTAGTAAATGTATACGTCCCACTCGGTAAATTTTCAAGTTCTTTGTTCCATAGCATCTTATTAAATATTCATCCTCCCTTCATAATAATTGGAGACTTTAATATACGAAGTTCGGCGCTTGGTAGTTATTCAAACTCTCCTGAATCTTCAGAATTCCTTGATTGGATACTGGATAGAAACATTTGTCTTTTAAATACCTCTCAGCCTACTCATTTCGGACTCCACCACAGACCATCCCTTATCGATTATAACTTTGTATCTCCTGATATTTTTCCTTTTTGTACTTTCTCAGTCAGTTCAGATAGTTATGGTAGTGACCATGTCCCTGTTCAAACAAGTGTCAAAATCTACGATAACGATTATTCGAAAGGTACTTCCCGCAATAGAATTTTATGGACTGACTTCTTCAATTGAATGAACACTCAAATTGCTAATTTCTGTAGATCAATTCCAAATTTTATGCAAAAACTATAATGATAAATTCAGGAGAAAACAAATCTTTCCGTTAAAGTCATATCCTCCGTGGTGGACATCGGAATGTTGTTATCTTTTGGGTCAAAAAAGGAAACTTTGGAGAAAAGCGAAAAGTTCTCTCAATCAGACTCTGTGGATACAGTGCAAACGAATTTCTGAAAAATTCATCAGCTTCTTCTAACCCTTTCCAGAAATTTCTGGGATAAAACTATAACAAATACTGGTATATCTAAATACATTTATTCTATTCTTAAAATATTTAGAAATAGATCTACTGACTCACCAACTCATCATCTTCTAATTTCTGGCGAAACTTAAATTATTTTGGATCCTGTTGATCAGGCTAACTTATTTGCCAAATTTTATTCTCGTCAATCTGAAACTGAAGTACTACCTCTCGATTTAAGTTCAAACTTTAATTTAGAATATATCTCTGCATTCTCCCTCTCAGAGCTCCAATTGGCGATTTCTAAATGCAAAAATACTTTAGCTGGTCCTGATTTAATATCAGCTAAAATTTTGAAGAGTCTTTCAAACATAGCTTTCAATGCTGATAAAAGCAGAGGTGCCCACTATAATACAAACTCAACTCTAAGAAGAAGAAGAAGAAGAAACATAGCTTGACGATCCCTTTTGTCACTCATAAATAACTCTTGGTTAAGCGGTACTGTTCCCCCGTGTTGGAAAAAATTCATCATAGTTACTATAATGAAACCTGGGAAAGATACTACATCAGTAAATTATTATCGCCCTATATGTCTTACAAGTGTTCTATGTAAGGTCATGGAACGCATGATATTAAATCATCTAATAAATCATATCTCCTTTTCCAAATATTTTCACCCGAATAATCATGGATTTATGACTCATAGAGGTTGCGATCGTGTTCTTCCTATGCTTCATCATCAAGTTATTGCCTTACGCTCACAGAGAAAATTTATCATATGTGCAACTGTGGACATATCTCAAGCCTACGATTCAGTGTGGCCAGAAGGTCTTATTTATAAGCTCCTCTAATTTGTTATCAGAGGAAATTCGGCTCATTGGATATTGGATTCCTTATCGGATAGAAGTTTTAAAGTGAAATGGCATGGAACTTTATCTCAACCCACTTACTCTAATAGAGGTATTCCCCAAGGCAGTGTTTTTTCTCTCTTTCTTTTCATGATTTATATGTCAAAAATTTACGATGTTCTCTCTCCTGACATTAAGTGTTTTATTTATGCTGATGACATAATTCTTTTGGCTGCTCATTCATCACAAGAAGGTCTACAGCAAAAAATGCAGACTGCAATCTTAAAACTTGAACAATGGTGTGAAGAATGGAAACTAAAAATTGATTCCTCAAAATTTTCAGTCATTGATTTCTCTTCCAAAAAATCTCGTGTTAATTTTGAACTAACTATCAACCAATTACTTATCTCTTGGACTAAGCACATAAAAATTCTGGGCCTCTATTTTACTAATAACTTAACCTTCAAGTATAATTTTTAAATGAAAAAAAAAATCCATCCAGAAGAAAATTAATGTTTTTAAAACTATTGCAGGTAACAGATGGAGAGCAAAAACTAATCACTTACTTCAAATTATTCAGTCCATCATTACAAGTAGCCTCGATTATGGATGTCATGTATTAACATCTGCGAGTTTATCAGACCGTAAAATCTTGGATCCGATTTATCACTCAGTTCTTAAAATTGCTACAAGTCTTCCACGCTGGACATCAATTCCACTTCTTCTGAAAGAAGCAAGGGTCTTACCTCTTTCTGTAAGACAAAACTTTCTTTCTACAAGGATGTACATTAGAAACCTTGCACTTTCTACTAGATCTCCATGCGGTAGTTTGTGGGAATCAATGCCATACAGCCATATCTCTGGCTCTCTTCTTCTATCTTTGCGAGTGAAAAAATGGCTCGAAAAAAATGGAATTCAAGAATCACATATTATAAGAGTTCCATCGAAACCTACTTCTAACCTAATATTAATTTAAAAATATTTCTTAAAGAATATACTTTTCAGACTAAAAATCTTTCTACAAATACTATCAATGACCTCTTTGAACTGCATAGTACTTCTGAATGGTTCAATCATATATTATTATTTACTGATGCATCTAAAATAGAAAATAAACTTGGAATCGCTGTTTATAACAGCAGAAATAACTCCTTTGTTTCCGGGAAAATCAATAACTCTAATTCCATGTTTACAGCAGAGGCTTTGGCTTTATATCTGGCGGTGACTAAATTCTTTATTTCTCCCTTCAACTATGTCATATTATCAGACTCCTTATCTTGTCTAATCATTTTGAAAACTCTCTCAACCAACTTCCCCAATCATCTTTCAACACATCGGATCAACTAAGATTTGCGAATCTATTCAATTAGTTTGGATTCCAGGTCATTCCGGAATCGCTGAGGAACGAAAAAGTAGATGCTCTTGCAAAATTGGCCATTAATAAAAGTATTATTTTGCACTCGCTTTCACCTGAAGATCTTATCCATAATATAAGAAACATTTTTATCAATTATAATAACAACGAATGGAATAAAAGTAAATATGCCTCTAAATTTTCGCACATGTCTTTTATCACGAAAGTTCCCCGCAATTATATTATTCTCGCCTTGAAACAGTGTGGCTAGCTAGAGTTAGAACTAGATCTTTTCCGACAAATGCTAAATTACACAAATTCAGACTTTCTTCAACGGATAGATGCCCTTGTGGAGAAAGAGAAACCATGGATCACATAATGCTATCGTGTCCTCGATATGATCATGCAAGAAATTCTTTAAGAGAAAAACTTGGTATCGGAGCTCTTTCTTTCTCTTGGATTTTAGATTTGTCAACGAGTCCTAAAGAGAAAATTGACGCAACAATTTCTTTTTTGAAACAAATTAATTGACTCTAAATTTTTTCTCGTATTTGTGTTTCCAAGCGGCCTAATTTTCCCAACATTTGTCAATCAAACGCCGTACTTATTTTTTCGTTTTGATTTTCAATCTTTTTTTTTTCAAAATCATCAATCCATCAATTTTGTTTAGGTTTCAAATAAAAACTCAATCTTACTCAATGTGAGCTAAGCCTATGAGCATAAAGCTCCAAAACAGTTTTTTGTCGTAACCTAACCTAACCTAAAATTCTATTAATCAATGAAGTTTTTAAAAATTTAAATCGTCCTTGCCGATTTAAACTAACCATGAAATGGATAATTTGACTTGCTCTTTTTCATTTTGATTTTTTTCTGTTCTATTGTCAGCGTTTTAATGGCTTTAATTAATGAAAAACGGTTTTTTAAACCGAAGCTTGGTTTTTATATAAGAAACCGTTTTATTAACAATATGAACTTCGACACTATTCTCTGTCATTCTATGGTGAATTTCGCATTGTTTGCTGCCGTTCGAAGAATGTGGTTTTAAGGCAGGGAGCAAATTCGTCGACAAGTCGGATTTACGATGACGTCATAATACGATGTGACGTAGATGAAGCGTTATCTGACGTCATGCATGTTTTAAACGAATGAGAATTGAAATAACGGGGCGTAGTTGTGATCTCAACTGGAACGAAAGAAAGAACCACTTTATCGTTAAAACAATTTGGTAAGAGAAACAGAAAAGGAAATCCTTCCAGTTGTTACTAAGGAATTTTTGCTTATGCGCAAAGGATATCCAGGCCTAGCAAGTGGTTTCATTAATCTTTCTTTGTGTGTGAGAATGACATTTCTAGATCCCTTCCAAGCATGAGGACTTTGAAGTCGGTATTGATAAGATAGAGAAGGGCCAGTTAGAGTGGCGCAGTACAATTTAAAGTTTGTGATTGTAAGCCATAGCAGATTGGGATTCACACCTATCTCTTCGAAGTACCGCGGTGACTGGTTGTATCCCAACCAGACCACCGCTGTCCTTCGAAGAGCACCCTAACTGGTGGCGCTAGAGGGAAACCTGGTCCAGAACGTTGGACGACACCCAATATCGCCAAAGTAGGATGTGGTCGGGGCTGATGGATATATGAATTTCTTCAGATGTACTTTGTCGTCCATAATTCGTACAATATCATCTCTGAGGAAAGGGAATTTAACTTGGTACCCAATTGCTAGCATGACAAATTCTACTTTTGTTTCTTCCTAAAATCATCACCTAAAAATTAAAAAGTGGACAATCGCATTATTTTAAATAAGAAAATACATATCAAAAATGAATATAATTTCACTATTAAACTTCTTAATCAGTGATCAGATTAATTAATGAAAAAGTCATTTTTCTTTGTCTAAACAGAAATGTCACATAATCAAATTTCTTTGAATTTAATAATTTTATCTCTTAAATTAAAATCAAAATCATAAACACTGAAGTTAAAAAGTTTCACAGTGAAGCACTTAATTTAATTACTTATTAAAACTTAATTGTGCAACATTATAAGAGAAAAACAACGAAGCTGCAGTGGATTAATGACTTCTGATCTCATGTCCAAAAAGAAAGTTCAGCTGTTCTTGTAGCAGTTCGCATTCTACTTTAAAACTTAAATGCCCTTCTCATAAGCCCTTTAGTCAAAGATTATGGACGAGAAGAAGATAAAACACAGAACTCTTGAAACTGTACATAATATATTAGGAAATTATATGGTCGGAAAATGTTAAAATATTTCCTCATTTATTGTTAATGTTATTTAAGCTGTATAAATTTTAAAATCTAAAATTTGAAAAGTTTTTGTACACAATACGGACATTGAAATAAGAAATTCAATTATTTCTAAACTTTAAGCTCGCCAAAGAATTTCATACTGCTTGATCAGTCGATTTTTCAGAATACAAAGGAAAAATATAATGCAAGTTCCAAATTAGTAGTGCATTTTTAATTTCTTAGTTATAACAAACACAATTATACTATTTTAATGCTACCATTCGCTTGTAAAAAGAAGAAAAACAATAGCAACTTTTATTGGGAAAAAGTAAAAGAAACAATTCTGTGTATAACAGGTAATAATGAAGTTTCCTTAAATTTTCCATATAATCACCTCGTACATTTGAACATTTGTCAGATCTGGACACGAGTTTCAGAACTTCCATATTGTATTTGCTTGTCAGTAAGTTAAGTGGTCTTGTGGAATATTCTCACATTTTGTATATCTTCTAAAAACTCTTTCAGTTCAAGCAAAAGTTGGAATTGGCTAGAAACAATGTCTGCGTTAGCAATGGTTTCGTTTTTGAATTTATCCAGCAATTCTTTAGCTGCCGCAGAAATCGTTAAGAAGCCCAATTCCGCAAGAAACTGTCTTTAAAGGTTACAGCAATTTTCTTAGTTTCACAAAAAACTGTCTTTTATGGTTGCTTTCAGGATTTGCTCAGATAATAGCGGGTTTTGGCGTGAAATGCGTTGACAGCAGCGTGGATTCATGAACAGACGGATTGTAAAGAGGCTATTGCCAAAAAATGCTTGAATGTATAAAGTAATTTTATAGAGAAATGAACACAAATTCCTGTTTAGAATAAAACCATTTTTTTCGCTACAGATATTGCAGTTTTTCATTTTCTATGACTAAATGTCCTTTACATTCTGGATGACCATAATAAAAAATAGTATTGAGGAATTAATTATCATTAGTATGGTATAAAATTAGTTACAATAAAAGATGGAAAATAAAAAGCGATATTCTTAAGAAATAATACAAAAAAGATGTTCTCGGAGCTTCAGTTTGTGCTGATATCTTTAATATTAACACGAGGACAAAATTACTGGGAATCAAAAGATTTTCATATGGAAATTTGCAAAAACATATAGTATATAATTTGCAGAAGCACTGCTGTACTGAGATTTACCTACAAGTATCACTTATTTAAGTAGAGTTTTATTAATTATTAATTAATAATTAGTTTTCTTATTAATAATAAATTATTAACTTATCAATAAGTTTTATTAATGAGTGATACTTGTTTAGTTAATAAAATCTATAAATAAAATGTTACTATTATTTCTTAATAGTTTTTAAAAACGTAAAGGTATAAATGATGCAAATGGATTATTTATGACAATAATTTGCGATTTTTTCTTTCTCGTTTCGGCGATTATCAAGAGCGGGGAAAAAGTACCATTTTTTGCTTCTCATTTGGATTTCAATATTGTCTATAAATGTCAAAAAATATCTTTACAGTTCAATGGAATAAAATAAATTATAAAAATAAAAAATATTTTTAAAAATATTCTTTCCAGGAAGGAATATTTTTAAATTGGCAAAACAATACATTTACTATAGTTTTATTTTGTCATTTTTGTAGCTGTGTTAGTTTTATGTAAATATCATAACGAAACAAACTCTGCATGATTTCAGAAAAAATGAATACAAAATAAAGCAACATTTTAATTCACGATCCGCAATCCAAATAATATTTGTCAATTTCAATTCATGAGAAGCAAACTGTAAGTGAGTATGATTCCCGCCATCGTTAAAATAGTTGATCTTTCGAAATTTATCATGCCCATTCCTGAGAAAACGAAACTCGGTTTGTCGAAAAGTCCCTTGTCCAAGAAACTGTTTTCAATATCACATTCAAGCAGACACCTTTGTTCTCTTTTCTTTTTTAATAAATGTTTAATATTGTCCATTTCTTGCGTAACATTAGAGGCTGTTAATATTATAAAACACAGCATCACGGCTTCCGCTACAAGACTGAAGATTGCAATCTCAAATAAGTTGGGCGGAATATATTTAGCATCCAACATCGCAAACAGTCCGACATTTGTGAAGCAAGTCCAGAATTTTGAAACACATACCAGGAACATGGGCACGGAAAACACATGTTGAATTTCGTGTAGATTATCTTCGAGTTTCATCTTCTTGTCAAACAACTCCTTTTGAAATTTGACAGCAAAATCTGCAGGGGGAATGGTTTCTATATATGCAGTTATTTTCCTTAGTTCCATAGAGTACAGATAGCATAACCGGGAAAATATCAAAATGATTAAATTTGAGATTGTTGGGTTGATGGAATATAAAATAAATTTTTCAGAGTAAAGAAAAGCAATCTTCCATGGCGCTTCTAATCCACCATAACCAGAAAATAAAATGTACTTTTCTTTTAATGCATCCTTTAATAAAAACATTTCAATGAGAGGCAACCAGACTGGCAGAGAAAATGAAAAGTATGTTGCAATTTTTGTCTTTAACACTCCATTTCGGGTACTGAATATTCGGAAATCTTTTATCAAAGAAAGAAACTTTTGCCTTTTAAAATGCAGAACTATCCAGGCGCAAAAACTTAATGAAAAACCAAATGAAGAGGCAAAATATATCTTCCAAGAGTTACCAGGTAGCCGTTTGCCTATCAAACAAGACACAATTAGATTCTCTATGCTTGTTAAACCTATTATTGCGAATGTCATATATTTTGACAATTTTTTCCAAATACTTTCATGGGTATCTAATTCTCCCCACCAAATAAGAACATTGATTGGAAATATATTCTCAAAGTTACTTATCGTTAATTTCTCCATCTGAGAACTTCGTAAAAGTTTCAACGAAATCTATTGTTGATTAATGACTTTTTTTACGAATCTAAAAACCATGAAAGATTTTAATATAACACTTATTCTATTTTCTGAATTATTTTCAGTATTCTTATTTCATTCGATACTTTCTTTACTGACGACACCAGAAAGAAATTGATTTATATTCAAGACAAACCTTTCATGTCACGATTATCGATGCAGAATTCTCTGTGTTGCATCGATTGTATCATCAATCATATTGTATAACAAAACATGTTGGCATTCGCTTTGAAATAATTAATCGATTTGCTGGTTCTTCATATTCTAATCGAAATTTTTTAAAGACATTTTCAAAAGTTATTCCTCTCTTGTAAGCAAAAATCTTTATGGCAAAATTGTATTGATTTTCAAATTTCCTTTTATGTTTTGTCTTTATGAATTTATTAGGAAATAAAGATGTCGATATAGTTTGTGATTATAAACTGAAATATACCCCAAAAGGTGAGATAATGCATAATACATTTTAAAGACAGTTATCAGATGAAAATAAGTGTTTTGTCTGTTCTTCTAAACCACGGATGGGCAAACTTTTTCGGTGCCAGGCCAAAAACCGGAAATAAAAAGTTGGCTGGTCAAGATTAATTTTTCTAAAATTTTAAAAACAATATACAAGTTTTACAATTTAAAGATGTTAATGAGATGAGTGATTGTGCTCTTGTAAAAGTTCCTTATATTGAGGTTCGAAGTGAGATGTACTGATTCTAAGGAACGAAGCTAAATGCTAATCTTTCAGTCTACTTCTGAAATTATTCTTTCTAAGGTTCATAATTGAAAACACTTGTTCCCATATATATGATGAAGCAAACATAGCAATGATTTTCTGGGCTGGCAGAAGCTTAAGTCTGCTACATGTGAGGTCTAATTCACCTGTATTCGATTCCCACATGTCTGCTCCCCGAGGATGAGATAACGCTTGTTGGCTCCAGTCCATAGCTATTACAGCTGTCAGTGCTCGCTATTTCCGTCGGTTTGTTTTGTAGAAAAAATATAAAAAGATCATCTGTCCTTTGAAAAAAAAAAAGGGAAACTGTATATAAATAATATTTAAACTAAAGTAGAAAAAAAGATGAATGTATAAATTATATTTTAATTTCTGTAGGACCGACAAATTAAAATTCTGTCCGAGGGCATCATAAGAACTTCCGAGTTGGCCCATGGGCCGTTGTTAGCCCAACCCTGTTCTAAACTATACTACACATTAACGAGTCAGAAATGGGACTTGTGATGGTTATGTTGATATGGAATTGACAGCACACAGTTATTTGGGATGTCCTTATCAGACACATTAAAAATATTAATACTATGATAAGTGGGTTTTTGAAAAAGCTCTTTAATTTGGGGGGGGGAGGTAATTTTTCCATGTTCATGGTTTAACTATCTTAATGAATTACTTAAATTTTTTTTGAATTTTTAATTTGGATGTGGTGTCTAATACACTGTGCTACAGTATTAGATGATATCTGATTTATGTTGAATGTATAAAATAATTTACTTACAACTGCTCGAGCATTAAAAGTTACACTTAAAGAAAGAAAGAATACTGAAATCTCATGACTTCTTGAATTCAGATTAAAGCTCATAAGTGCCGCCTGTGTGAGTGTGTTCGAATAAAATCTCTCTCAAAGAATACATTATTGGGCTGCAAAATCAAATGAAAGATAAGTATAAACTTTAGAAAGTTATTCAAAAGTATTTTTACTTGAACGAAGTGTATTATATATCTTTTTTGAGAAGTATGCACACACAGAGGAGACAAAATCAAAAGATAATACAGATTATTGGATTATCGCTTACAAATTACAATATACAAATTATTGATTACAAAACATAAAGCACGTTGTTGTTGTCACTTATGACACTTGGACAAGCCAAGCTCGCTAGCCGACGGCTATACGAAATTAAGTCAGAAGAGTGAGTCTTTCGTTTTAATCAGAGCATTATGAAGGTGAAAGTATGCCTTTGCTCTAACACTCCTCCGATAGATGGCACCACTGGGTAATCTACTCCCTCAATTTTGACTTTGATCTGAAGTGGGAGGATATTTTCTCCAGATCATTACACCCTTAGTAACTGCTCACCGACCGACCACAGGGCTTTTGACTCCACAGATTTAATGAGCTCATGCATCGCATATACTCGGTGGGTTTTTGGTGACATTGGTAATCGAACTCAGCCCTTCCGTACGGAAGACCGATGTCCTAATGAATTGGCTACCACGGCTCTGTAAAAGGCCGCGGTTGACTGGTTGGTGTTGTTCTCATTATCGGAAGGTAGTGGGTTCGAATCATGGCTTAGGTGAAGAACCGTCCAGTTCACTGACGACGACTAGAGAACGTTATAAATAGGGGTGGTTGCAATGTCTTCCAAGTGAAATGATACCTCTATGAGTGGTAGGTAAATATTGGGGGTCTTCTGCTTAGTTTCTGCTTCAAAATCACGTAGACGCCACCCGGCTGCCTCTATCTAATTGATAGATCCCAACTTAGGGCTATTTTATTTACAGGGAAGCATGTTGGTGCTACAACGGCCCTGTAAAAAACATTATCGGTTACAAAACATATAAAAGAGTAGTACATAAGCAGAACTTTTATTTGTATTCAAGAAATCAATGTGTAAAGGATTCTGACATGATGAAAGTCACTGGAGGGAATTAACAAATTCTGAATACTGAACTGTGATGGATCTAGACGAATGTGACATTCTATTTCGGGAATTAAAAATCTGAGATCCGCAGTGTCAAGAGTATGACGTGAATCCTTAATTTCTGGCTTACCCTTCCACCACTGGCAAAGATAGCCGACTTTGATTGACTGAGACCAGCAACGTATGGTTGTCTGTGCGAATGCACTTGCGATATTGCATGAAATAACATCAGGAATAAGGGCGAGACATACTTTTGGACTGCGTAGTAAAATTTCTTTCTTTTTTATTTATTTATTTTATTTTAAGTAATAGCAGTGCAAGATTGATTTGAATGTCTGAACAGATTACACGACATTGAATGCAACATCTGTCTTGGGTTCTTAATCATATCGGTTGGACTCTAGACAATTGGAATATTATGTCTTGGTCATATGAGTCACTTTTTCCATTGTTGCGAGCTGATGAGAGTGCTGTTCTTGCACCAGCGTGCTTCCCTGTTCCTAGCCCCGAATTGGGTTGGGGCTTGGCGTATATCCCGCGAAGCCTTGGACTCTAATTGTCAATAATACTGTACAATTTTTGATAATCACTCCACAATGGCGTGGCTTTTTCTTGCATGAAATGAATTATTTTCTTTGGTTTGACAGAACCGGTGATTGATTGGAAGGTGCTATGTTCAGGCACTTGGAGACCTCTTGCATCCAATCCTGTATCTGAACAAGGTGGATATTTCACGGATAATGCCTCATATCTCTGGGCCACAAGTATATGTGACGAACATTCCAGTCAATTCTAGTGAATGATTTAATCATCTTCATCTCCCGATATAAATTCCTTTGAACATGTATTGGTTATTATCGAGATGTTAATTTTTGCACTGATCGTACTTTCGTAGTTATGCCCATTTGTAGGGGCAACATGGGTAAATATTTCTGCCCGGGACTTTCAATGCTTATTTGAGTCCATGTAGCATTGAATTGCTGGACTTCTCAGAGCAATATTAGCTTTAGCACAACACTAGGAGATGACCTTAGACTTAAGTTACCTCAGTGTACAGTTTAGTTATCTCAAGCCTGAGATAAAGTGCACAGGTATTATGTTGTTAATGATCCCCCTGGTGTAAGAAAGCCTGTACCAGGTCCAAAATGGCCTGACGCACAAATTCCGCTTAAATTTTACCCTGCTCAACCCACAGCTGCCTCAAAGGGGGCCTAGACAAGTAAGAAGATGATCAGGACTGGCACAGAGGAAACAAAAACAAGGGGTGGGGGAATCCTCTCCCCATTAAGCTTCTTAAGTGACCACTTCTGAAACTCACCATGGCTGATTGAAGAAGCCGTGGGATGCACCACAGGGAGAGGCCAAATACTCAGCAGTGTTTGTTTGTTTAAGGAGTGGATTTACGAGGGTGTAATCCAAATAGAGCCAAATGGACACGTATTTTATATATTTGTCATTCGTATTGCGTCTCCTTATTTGTTGCTATTATTCCAATATTTTTGTTTCAGGAGCCCATGGGATGGCTTCAACAGCCAGTGTATACGTGTTTCTAAGCTATTCATAGGAAGAAAAAGTTATATTCTGAATTCCATATAATTTTATAAAATAGGTATTTAAAAGGAATGCAAATCTTTTGGTTAATTATTTGGACATTTTTCTGCAGATAAATATTTTTTAGAAAACACTATTGAAATTTTTCTACCTAATGAAAAATTCATTTGGAAATATATTTATTTATAAATGATTTAAAATTATTGTTTAAGAATGTTAGGTACAACAAACATAAATTATAAGATTTTTGAATAAAAAATACAGACCGCACATATCTAAGATAATGACAGCAACGATTAATTCAATCGCTGGGAAACTAAGACGCCGAACAATTAGTTGTGCTTTTAATATATTTGTCATGTGTTACGTATTGTTTTGTTACTAAAATCATTTCCTTCGTATACAACTGCACACATTTCAAATTCTATTCTCCAATAAATTGTTTGTTCATAGTAACCCATATTAGATAGGTGGGTACGAAAAGATCTACTCATTATAAATTAATTTCGGACATCTTATTTCATTTAATATTAACAAAAGTAAATTCACTCGTTAAAAAGTTCGCACTGAACAATATGCACTCTCTTCCATTGACATAATCATCACATGACAAAATCAGACCATCTTTTATCAAGAAGAACAATTTATGCACGGTTAACAGAAAGAGTTTATACACGGTTTTGGTCTCCAATTTCTTTATCCTGTGTTTTAAGAAACTAACGTTGGAGATTATAAATTAAATCAGTACCTGTTACAGCCATAAACCTCACTTCATTAATCACTGAGTTATGACTACTTCAAAAATTGGGAAATATTAATAATTGAGATAATCTATTTTATTCTGCTCTCTATCTATTGCAGATGCGATGGTTTCTTATTCGGTAAGGCTTTTGGTCGGTTCCCTTTATTGATAAAGTTTCTAAAGCATTACTTTTCACCATGACAAAAATAGCTCAAACATGGAAAGATTTTTTTTTAAATATTTTTTTAGAAAATGTGCAATCTGAAATTTAAAATCATTAAAACGTTGAATTATTATCAATGTCTGGCCTCTTAATCTTCCGAACTGAATGATTGAAACAAAGATTTTGTCCTCCCCCAGGAGGCATTGTGCATTGCAACAAAAATGGATCAAATGCCACGTGAAGTTTTCATATGCTTAACAAACTACTCGTGTATTCATATCCGTGATTTTCTACACTACTGGCCATTAAAACTGCTACACCAGGAAAGTGGCACACCACACATGTGAAATTTGCATGACAGGTAGAACTTGCTGTGATATGCAAATGATTAGATTTTCAGCGCATTCATACAAAGCAGGTGACAGTAGCGACATCTACAATGTGTATAAAACCAGAGATTTGACAGCAGTTTTCTCATACTCAATTTCCGTTTCAACGTTGTTTTCGGCAAAGAAAGTTGTTGTAATGCCTCGTGTAAGAAGAAGAAATGCCTATCAGCACGTGTCTGACTTTGATCGAGGAAGGATTATAGCCTACCGGGATTGCGGTTTATCGTACCGCAATATTGTTGCTCGCGTCGGTCGAGACCCCATGACTGTTAGCAGAATATGGAATCGATGGGTTCAGGACAATCATACGGAACGTCATGCAGGATCTCAGCGACCCCACATCACTAACAGCAGAGAAGACAGACGTTATATCCGCATGGTCACAAGGGATCGTACAGCCACGTCACGAACCCTGAGTTGAGAAATGGAGTCATTTGCAAGGCAACAAGTTTCTGCTCGAACTGTTCTACGACGTTTGCAGCAGCATGGATTTTCTGCACGGCTACCATGGCTTCGGCTATCATTGACGCTGCGTCACACAGAAGCGCCTTCAATGGTGTGATCAGCGACGAACCTGAACGTGGAAATGGCATCACGTCATCTTTATAGATTAATCTCGGTTCTGTATACAGGACCATGACGGCCGCATCTGTGTTTGGAGGCATCGTGGAGAACGCGCAGTGCCAGCTTGCACTAGACATCACCATACTGGCCCATCTGCTGGAGTGATGGTATGGGGTGCCATTGGATACATGTCTCGATCACCTCTTGTTCGCATTACCGTCACTTTGAACAGCAACTGTTACATTTCCGATGTGTTAAGGTCCGTGTCTCTGCCCTATCTTCGAGGCCTCCCTAATACTTTTTTTCAACAGGATAATGCACGATCGCATGTTGCCCGTACTGTTCTGAACTTCCTTGATACAGAACAGGTTCGACTGTTACCCTGGCCAGCACGTTCTCCTGATTTGTCACCAATTGAGAACGTGTGGTCAATGGTTGCCGAGCGATTGGCACGCCATCACTCACCATCCACTACTGTCGATGAACTGTGGCATAGTGTTGAAGCTGCATGAACTGAGATCCCCGTATATTCCATGCAATCTCTGTTTGACTCCATGCCTAGGCAGATAAATGCTGTTATTGCAGCCAGAGGTGGCAGCTCTGGGTACTGATTTCTCAAGATCTATACATCCTAATTTCCTGTAAATCTAATCACTTGTTCTTTCCACTATAATGTATGTGAGTAGGGTAAATTTGCCGGTTCTGGAACAGCGGCGGCACCGGCGGCACGGTCGAGTTGAGTTGAGTTGTTTTCTCCTGCTGTTGAGTTGAGTTGTTTTTCTCCTGTTGTTGAGTTTAGTTGTTTTCCTCCTGCTGCTTAGTTTTGGTTTTGATTTCTTTGATAGAGTTGGGTTGTGATTCATCTTGCTGCTACACTAAGCCGTTGGTTTCGCTTTCTTTAAAAGAGTTGAAGTGAACTGATTTGGAAGATTTTTTTTTATATTTAGAATTCCTATGCGTTTAGTGGCAACAGTGAAGTTTACATTTTAGAGATGGCAACACTATGCATTGTCTGAAACATGAAATAAATTTTAAATATTTTTTAGAGTCAGTACTGCCATCTAGTGCCAAAATTATAAATTTGATATAATTTAAAAAAATTAGAAAAAAATAATAACAACGATGGATTATAGGATCGAACTCACAAAGTTAAAAAGTATTCGTGGATCAACGATTTATTTTCATGCTTTAAACCGTTGATCCACGAATACTTGACCATCCTGTAGAATGCATGGGTATTCAACCAGTCCCAATGTAATGAAAACTCCCCAGGAAGTCAATTTGCGGCGGCACCGGCGGCATACTTAATGAGTCTTTTATTTCAAAGTGATTATCGTCTTAATTGTATTAAATAGAGACCAACATTATCGTGATTCTAATTGTATATAAGTGAAATACATTACATTTTCGGAATGCATTTATTTCAAATAAACCAGATTCTTTTCTAACACGTGCATTCACTTCAGTTTCTTTCTCTATGAGAGTTGAGAAGTACTCTTACTCGATTTCTATTTGGTAATGGAAATTTGTTTAAAATAGGTGGCAACATGTCGGTCAAACAGGTTTTACCTTGTGAACGCATGCTTACTTTGAATTTTTTTTTTTTTTTTACATTTAATACTTTTGTGATCTTAAGTCAAAACGCTTTCTTTCTAGTCCAGATTTGCTAGTTTAATATTGATGTATTTATTTATAATCTAATTATCAAACAACAGTCTTTGCATTTTATAATGGAGAAAATACTATCACTTGCGTATACTAATCCTAAGCATCCTGGCAGCTTTGGAAGTGCATATTCTATTTATAAAGCTTTACGTGGTAAAATTAAATTGAAAGATATTAAAAAGTGGCTCCGCAGTAAAGAGTCATATACATTGCATAGACCTTTAATACGCAAATTTAAAAGAAATAAAGTTTATGTTAGAGGTATGGACGTACAATTTCAAGCGGATTTAGTTGATTTGAGACCTTTAACTAAATATAATAATGGATTTAAGTATTTGCTAACTTGTATTGATGTCTTTTCTAAATACGCATGGGCTTTTCCTATTAAAGATAAGACTGCTAGAACTATTTTAATGGTACTTAAAAAAATATTCAAAGCTAGAACACCGGAATGTTTTCAATCTGATAAAGGGAGTGAGTTTACAAACAGAATTGTTGGCAATTTCTTTAAACAACAAACTATCCATTTCTTTACAACTGATAAAGAGACTAAAGCAAGCGTTGTTGAACGTTTTAACAGAACTTTAAAAACAAAAATGTGGAAATATTTTACGGAATATAACACTTATAAATATATTGATGTAATAGATAAATTAATTTACAGTTACAATCATTCTTTTCATCGTAGTATAAAAATGAAACCAGCTTCAGTAAACATAGATAATCAAAGACAAGTACACCAGAATTTATATCCTAATGATAACCAAAATAAAAACAGATCAAGGCAACATTTACAAATAGGAGACACAGTTCGAATTTCTAAGTCTAAAATGCAATTCGAGAAAGGTTACGAAATTAATTGGAGTCGAGAATTGTTTACCATAACAGATATAATACCTAGAGATCCACCAGTATATAAATTAAAAGATTTTTTAAATGAACCTATTAAAGGTACATTTTATGAAAAAGAATTGCAAAAGGTATTTAATTCGGGATATTACCCCGTAGAAAAAATTATTAAGAAAAAAACAGTTAAGGGTAAAACACTTTACTACGTCAAATTCTTAGGTTATGATGAAAAGTTTAATGATTGGGTTTCCAATATAAAATTTTCAATAAATATTTAGAGTACATTGTAGCAATTTCATTCTTTAAGATGTCTCTCTACGTGACTTTACCTTCTGATAGCTCTCTGAAATATTTCCCGGATAACAAATTATCTCATTTTATAACTCAACTGCCAACATTGACTGATTTGAAAGGAGAGTGGGAAGTAGGATTATCGGAAATTATTTATCCACACTCTTGGCTAACTCAACTCAGCAGCATGAGGAAAACAACTCAACTCAACAGCAGGAGAAAAACAACTCAACTCAGCATCAGGAGGAAAACAACTCAACTCAACTCGACCGTGCCACCGGTGCCGACTGTGCCGCCGCTGTTCCAGAACCGACAAATTTACCCTACTTATATATGTATATATATATATATATATACACATTGTTATGAAACAAACTAAAGACTCCAAATTTTTAAACAAACACATTTAATTAATAAAGAAACAAAATTTACAAAGAAGTCATATCGGGGTTCGCTTATATCTCTCTCGCCTGCATCGCGAACAAAAATCAGTATCAGTATTACAATGCAAAACAAAACATAGCTTCGTCAGACTTCTTGGCACCAACCGTCTCCCTACTCACCCTCCCCCATCAGAGGGTCTGAAGTTGACAGTGAGACATTACAATAAATAAATAAATAAATATATATATATATATATATATATATATATATATATATATATATATATATATATATATATATATATATTGTACCGAGCTCCACGGGTTCGTGTTGATTGAGAGTTGAATAAAGCGACCACTTAATGAACACAAGACTTTTATTCGTAAAAACTTCACTAAATAAACGAAATTCCCGCTGTAACAGTCACAATTATACAGCTACAATTCGTCAGATATAATAAGAAACAGCTTCCAATCACAGGTCTCAAATACCTCAGACAGAGAACAACTAGCAGTCACAACTAATCGTCTTCACTCACTGACTGTCTTCACAAAACTATACTACTACTCCATGTCGGGCTGCGGTATTTATACCTGACTTGGCGGAGAAATCTACCAATTTCGCCAAGGCTCTGGAAGCTTCTAGGCTATCTCGGAAAATATTGGTCCTAGAGCTTAGGTGATGGATGTTTCCAGAAGTATCGATTTCTCGCCAAGTCGCCAAGAATCTCGCCAACCGTCGCCAAGTCGCCAAGAATCTCGCCAACTGTCGCCAAGTCGCCAAATCTTTAGGAAATCCGCATTTAAACTACAACGCGTCTAAATACCGCAATTTTTGCCCAAAATGTGAGAATTTCAGATCTGTCTGAGATATTTTACGACAAATATAATCATTATTTACAAATTTGTAACATTGCCCCCTCTCAAGGACTGCACGTCCCGGGCAGTACAATCCCCTGATAGGAGGCCAAATTTAATATAAAAGAATTTACATTTCAAGAGGATACAGAGTACATTACATACACAAGCAACTAAAAATACAAGAAAATAATAAAGATTAAAATTATCTATACTATTTACAAACAGACCATGGTCTACTGATTTTTACTCTACATTACGATAAGGAGCTAATCTATCATAATGTACTACCTTTGGTTTTGAAGCAGATGATTTTCTTATACGAACCACGACGTCGTTCAGTCTTTTTAGGACTGTGTAGGGACCTTCCCAGTTGGCTTGCAACTTTGGAGAAAGTCCTTTACGTCGAATCGGGTTCCACAACCAAACTTTGTCACCTTCTTGGAATTCATGTCCCGTCGCTCTTGTGTCATACCTTGTCTTCATTCTTTCGGTCGTCAGGTTGATTCGGTCTCGAGCGAAGTTATGGACATCTTCAAGACGTGCCTGAAGGTCTCGAAGGTATTCCTCTGGCGATGAAGATGTATCCGGTGGACGACCAAACTGAAGATCACAAGGGAGACGAAGTTCGCGACCAAAGAGCATCTGTGAAGGAGTATATCCGGTAGTCTCATGGACAGCACTGCGATATGCAAGAAGAAACAGCGGTAGCTTCAAATCCCAATCTTGCTGATTTCTGGAAACCATAAGGGAGAGGTTATTCAAGATGGTTCTGTTAAACCTCTCTACCATGCCGTCCGATTGTGGGTGTAGTGGCGTGGTCTGCGTCTTGTCTATTCCGAGAATTTGACACATTCCTTTAAACACAACAGAGGTGAAATTTGTCCCTTGATCAGAATGAATTTGTAAGGGTGTGCCGAATCTGGAAACCCATTGTTGCACTAGAACCTCGGCTACTGTAGTCGCCTCTTGATCGGGGATTGCAAACGCTTCAGGCCACTTAGTAAAGTAGTCCATGACAACTAGTATGTATTTGTTGCCATTTGAGGATCGTGGTAAAGGACCCAAAATGTCCAATGCTATCCTCTCAAAAGGTGCTCCTACGTTGTACCGCTGCAACCTTCCTCGGCTACGTTTCTTCGGTCCTTTACGTGCCGCACAGTCATCACAAGATTGGCACCATTTCTCTACATCTTGTCTCGTTTTGCTCCAATAGAAGCGTTCTCGAACTTTCTGTAGAGTTTTCATTACTCCAAAGTGGCCTCCAGTTGAACTACTATGCAATTCTTTCAAAACATCTGAAATTCTTGATTTTGGAAGAACAAGCTGCCATTTGAAATTACGTCCATCATCGGACTCCCATTTCCTGTATAAGACACCATTTCTTATATGGAGTGAGTCCCAAAGAGCCCAATATTGCTTAGTAGCAGGACTGTAGGTGGAGATATCCTGCCAACTTGGTTTCATACTGGAAGATTCTTTTAATTCTAAAATTGGATTTATATCTGGGTCTTCTTTTTGAGCTTCTCTAAGTCCTTTATCACTCCATGGGTCTGGTTTCGGTGGAGGTGAAACAGTAACTTGGCGTACCGAAGGATTTACTAACTGATAGTTCTTCTCTACTCTCGAACAATATCGGCAGCTTTCATTGCACGGTTTCCTTGATAGTGCATCAGCATTTCCATGAAGAGTTCCTTTGCGATGACGTATTTCAAAGTCAAACTCCTGGAGTCGTTGAATCCATCTGGCTACCTGTCCTTCCGGATTTTTAAAATTTAAAAGCCAGGTTAAGGATGCGTGATCTGTCCGGAGCAAGAACTTTCTTCCATAGAGATAATGGTGGAAATGTTCTATGGCTTTAACGATTGCCAGCAATTCCTTCCTGGTTGTACAGTAATTCCGCTCTGGTTTCGATAGACATTTACTCCAATAAGCAATGACATATTCTTTATCATCAATTTCTTGCGACAAAACAGCTCCGATATTTTCGTTGCTGGCATCCGTATCTAAAATGAATAATTTTTCGGGCTGGGGATATGCAAGAACGGGCGAAGATGTCAACGCCTCCTTCAGTTGTTTAAAAGCTTTCTCACATTCATCTGTCCATAGAAATCTCCGTTTAACTTCTGTCAACTTGTGAAGAGGTCTGGCAATACTTGAAAAACCCTTAACAAATTTCCTGTAATATGTACATAGTCCAAGAAAACTTCTTAATTGATGGACATCTTTTGGACGACTCCAGTCCTTAACTGCGGAGATCTTTTCAGGATCTGTTCTTACACCTTCAGCAGAGATAATGTGTCCCAGATAGCTTACTTCACGTCGGAATAAATTACATTTGCAAGGATTCAGCTTCAGGTTGGCCATTTTTAATTTTTCCAGCACCTTTCGGATGTTTCTTAAATGGTCTTCGAATGTGCGCCCTACAATAATGATATCGTCCAAATATACCAAACAGGCTTCGTAGGAAAGTCCTCGTAATACTGTCTCCATCAGGCGCTCAAACGTTGCAGGTGCATTGCAAAGCCCAAATGGCATAACCTTGAACTGCCAAAGTCCTTGTCCTGTGGTGAACGCAGTCTTTTCTCGATCCTCAGGATGTATCTCTACTTGCCAATAACCACTCTTGAGATCCAAAGTCGAAAACCATTGTTTTCCAGATAAAGCGTCAAGTGTATCGTCAATCCTAGGAAGAGGGTAACTATCTTTTTTAGTGATGTTGTTTAACCGACGATAGTCAACGCAGAATCGGGTAGAACCATCTTTCTTCCGAACTAAAACAATAGGCGAAGCCCAAGGACTCTCTGATGGCTCAATAATGTCATTCTGCTGCATTTCCATCAGAAGATTATCCACCTCTTCCTGCTTAGCGAATGGCAATCTTCTCGGATGTTGTTTAATGGGTGGATGATTTCCTGTATTGATTCGGTGCTGCGTCAATTTGGTTCGCCCAACATCATCTGATTTCTTGGAAAAGAGATCTCCGAATTCTAATAATAGATTTCTTGCAGCATTCCTTTGTTTATCATCTAACTCTGCATTCTGAAGGAGTTCATTAATTAGAGTGTCAGGAGGCTCAGATAGTGTGGTTTGACAATTTCGGTTAATACAGGTCACTGGAGTGCAAGTCGCCAGCACTTCTCCTTCTTTTATTAGTTTTACCTTATTGCTTAGATTAGCAACTCTTACCGGGATTACATTTCGTGAAAGGTCGACGAGGGAAGAAGCCACTAGTACTCCTTTAACGCTATTGTCGGAATCTGGATATTCAGTCAATCCATAATGAAAATTATTATCTTCTGAAAGAGCTCCGGAAACTATTGTCTCAGTTCTTGGTGGTAATGTTATTTCCATCTTTGCAGTTATATGATGGACTGTTTTAATATCTGAATATTTCGTCTTAAAAATCGCTATGTCTTCAGAACATGAATGTAGTTCATTATTTTTAAAGTCTAACTTGAAATTGTTTTCTTTGAGGAAATCCAATCCGAGAATAAATTCGTCATTTATATCAGCGACATATGCCATATGATGGTACACGGCATTACCAAATGCAATGTTTAGATTGACTTTTCCATGCACTTTAATCTTATCACCTGTCACAGTTTGGAGGGTAATGCAGGGCGGCGTCCAGATGAGTTTCTCACCAAGTTTGCGAGCCAAATCTGTCCTAATGATAGTTACGTTGGCTCCAGTATCGATTATCATTCTGCAGGGAACTTCGTTGACATGTCCCATAACGAAAAGTCCGTTGTCGCCGCTACTTACGGAAGAAATATGAAACAATTTGAAATGGGGCTTCTGACTCTCTGGACATCTCCGCCCCGCGAGATGGCCACATATTAGTTTCCCTGCTGTGGTGGAAGATCATTTCCACCATCTTTTCGTTTCGGGCAGTCTCTCTGAACGTGTCCGACTGCACTGCAAGTCCAACACTGAATTTTCGTGTTTCTGCCACCTTTACTCATTTCTAAGTTACGGAATTTTCGCCGCAGATCTTCGATTTGCTAAACCTGATATGTTCATGAAGGAAAAGGTTTGGCTAAGAACACCTCTTGATGAAACTTTAGTATGCTTACCTATTGCCGAGGTTGAAATAAATTGTGAATTAGGTCACATTTTGACAAAGGCAGCAGTTCTTCGAGATTCTTTGGATCAAGGAAGATATTTACTGGGAAACAAAACAGCCGCTTTATTTCAGGAAATTAAAAAGCATGAGGAGGTGAAAATACATATGATAAATGCTATAGAAACTCGAGCTCAAAGAAGACGGAAGGAAAATAGCACGAATAAAGAGATTATTGATTCTGAAATAGAATCTTCTAGGTCTTGCTTCCAAACTAAACAAAATGAAGAATTAGAGCAAAATACAATTTTGCCACCATTAGAAACCGAAGTTGAAGGGATGGATTTGATAAAAACTTCTCCAGAAGAATTTGCTCGGGAACAAAAGGTGTGCGAAGATTTGAAACCTCTCTTTGAGCAAGCTAAACGACAATCTTCAAAAGACAATAAATATATTATAATAAATCAATTGTTGTTTTATAATAAAATGGACAATGATGGAACTGTAAGAAGATTATTAGTTGTGCCCAAGAAGTTTCGCAACCAACTAAAAGGGATCTGCCATGAGATAACTGCAGCTCATTTAGGTATAACTAAAACAAAAGATATGCTGTGCAAAACTTTCTACTGGCCTAACTGCTTTAAAGAAATTGAAAATTTTGTTAAATCTTGTGACAAATGTCAACGAGTAGGAAAGCCTCAAGATAAGAAAAGGGCTCCTTTGAAACTGGTTCCAGTAATTCCGGAAATATTTACAAGAATTAACGTTGATGCATGTGGTCCTTTACCTATAACTTCCTGTGGTAACCGGTATATTATAACAGCCATTTGCATGTCATCCAAGTATCCAGATGCCATCCCAGTACCAGATATACGTTCTACTACTGTGATTGATGCTTTTCTTCAGATATTTAGCCGCATGGGTTTTCCTAGGGAGTTGCAAAGTGATCAAGGAACATCTTTCATGAGTGTCCTAACATCAGAATTTTTAGAAAAATTTGGTATTAAAGTTGTGCATAGTTCCGTTCAGCATCCCCAAAGCAATCCTGTTGAGAGATTGCATAGAACTTTAAAGAGAATACTGAAAGTCCTTTGCTTAGAAAAAAGTACAGATTGGGAGAAGATTTTACCTCAGGCACTTTTTGCTCTTAGAACTTGCATTCATGATAGCACTGGATTTTCTCCTGCAGAATTAGTCCATGGTCGGAACTTAAGAACACCCGTAACACTGTTATATGAAAATCTAACTGGTAAAATCATTGAAGAAGATAGTGTGATTGCTTACGTTTTTAATCTTTTAAATAGAATGAAAAGATGCCAAGAATTAGCTGTGCAAAATATGACAGAGGCTAAAGAAAAACAGAAACTTTGGTATGACCGTAAGGCTACGAAAAGAGAATTTAAAGAAAATGATCTTGTGTTAGTTGTTGCACCTTCTAGATCAAACAAATTTTCTGTTCATTGGATAGGTCCAGGAAAAGTAGTAAAACGACTATCGGACACAAATTACGTAATACAATTTCCCGATAAGGAAAAATTACATGTATACCATGTAAATATGTTAAAACCTTATTTTCAGCTTCCAGAAGATGTTAATTTAATTTTTACCTCTAATTCTGATAATGAAGATATTGATTCTGAGAAAGAAGATATCCCAAGTTTTGAAATTAATTAATCTAGACTTTTCCTGAAAACTGTTTTAATGAAAAGTTAGAAGACGATCAGAAGAAACAATTGAGTAGACTTTTGATTCAATTTATTGATATTTTTTCAAATGAACCGGGTTGTACAGAACTGGCTGAACTGGACATCGAGTTAGAATCTAATAAACCTATTATAGCTAAACCATATCGAATGTCCCCACGACAGACAGAAATTCTGTAATCGGAAGTAGACAAGATGTTGAAATTGAAGGTGGTGGAACCAGGTGAATCCGATTACACATTACCTTTAATATTAGTTGAAGCTCCTGGAAAAGAACCTCGTCCGTGCATTGATTATCGCAGGTTAAATGAGGTTACCAGAACTCAATATTATCCATTACCAAATATTGAAGAGCGTGTTGAATCCGTTTCGAAAGCGAAGTTCATATCTTTATTAGACTTAACACGAGGTTATTGGCAGATACCTTTGAGTCCTAAGGCTCAAAGATATGCTGCATTTACGACGACATTTGGTGTTTATAAACCTTTGAGAATGGCATTCGGTTTGAAGAATGCTCCTTACTATTTCAGTAAGTTAATGGCTGATTTATTAAAAAATTGCGAACATTTTGCTGTGCCTTATTTAGATGACATAGCTATATATTCACTTACCTGGTCTGATCACATCCAACATCTTAAATGTGTTCTGGAGAAGATTCGATTTGCGAAATTGACTGTAAAACCCCTTAAGTGCAAATTCGCTCAACTTCGTGTTAAATATTTGGGACACTTTGTAGGACAAGGTCAAAGAACACCAGGTGATATTAAAGTGAAAGCCATTACCGATTTCGAACGTCCCTCAAGCAAAACCGAAGTACGAGCTTTCCTAGGTCTTGTTGGGTACTATCGCAAGTATATACCAGAATTTTCGGTAGTTGCTGCGCCTTTATCCGACCTGTTAAAAGGGAAGTCCAAGAAAGGAACTGTAATATGGAATAATAACTGCGAAAAGGCATTCATAGAATTAAAGAACACTTTAATAAAGAAGCCTGTACTTTACAGTCCAGACTTTCAAAAACAATTTATCATTCAATGTGATGCCTCAAACTTAGGAATAGGTGTAGTTTTATCTCAGAGAGATCAAAATGAAAATGAACACCCTATCCTATTTCTGAGTAAAAAATTTTCAAAATCTGAGAAAAATTATAGCACTATAGAAAAGGAATGTGCAGCAATAATTTTTGCTGTTACTAAATTAAAATATTATTTAGATGGTCAGTATAAATTTATTATCGAAACTGATCATAACCCTTTAGTTTGGTTAAAACATCATACAGGATCTAATCCCAGACTTTTAAGGTGGGCTTTGGTACTTCAAAGCCTAAATTTTGATATTGTTCACAGAAAGGGCAAATTACATCAGAATGCCGATAGTCTCAGTAGAATGCTGAATAACCAAACTTAATTATTTTCTTTTTTCTCAGATATTAAATTAAAATTTTTTTAATACAAATTTCAATTGTTGTTACATGTGTACATAATAAAAAAAATGTTTTTTATAGTAAAAATGTGTCTATTTGTAAGTTTAGTTAAGGTTGAAAATTCTGTTGTGTTAGATAATTATTTTGTGCTATTTTGATATAATTTTATTTTATATTTAATATTATATAATTCCATATAATTTTGTGTTTCAGCCAGAGTCCGATTGATCAGGGCTATCTGTAATACTAAATTTTGCTCTTTGTTGTTTGTGTGTGTTTTTTTTCTTTTTTATTTGCAGGTTGATTTCCTTAGAATGAGAAAAAGAAAAAAAAAAAACTCCGGGGAAGGAAGGAATAATTTAGTCTGTAATGTCTCACCATCGGCACTTTCGATTTTAAGATCCTATGTTTTTTTTTTTGTGTTTTGTTTTGATTTTCAGAGAGACTCTCGTTGTACGCGAAGCAGGCGAGAGAGATTGTCGCGAACCCATACATGGCTCCTTGTAAATTTTGTTCATTTTTTAATTAAATGTGTATGTTTCAAAATTGGAGTCATTTATTTGTTTGTTTGTTTCATAACA